>AHAN01000964.1:0-341094 GCA_000260095.1 Tetrahymena borealis
TACTAAGATCTCTCAGGCATGAATCTATTAAACTCTATTTTGAAAGAAACTTTGAGATTGATTCCACCTGCTCCTAATGTTCTTTCTAGAGAATGCACATAAGATATTATGATTGGAAAATTTTTGATTAAAAAAGGTTCTCCTGTCAATACATATTTCATTTCGAACCAATCTAACCCATTAATATATCCTAATCCAGAGGAATTTGATCCTTTTAGATGGATGAATCAAAAAGAGTAATATTTTATTTAACAATTATTTTTAATTAGACATTTTAATTTTGAAAAATATAACATAAGGTAAAATTCGTTTAATTTCACTCCTTTCTCTTTAGGCCCAAGAAATTGTATTGGGCAACACCTTGCTATGATTGAAGCAAAATGCATTCTAACATATCTATTACTAAATTTTGATATTCTACTGAATAAAAAGGAGAGTTTTTCTCTGACTAATAAATTAGTATATGGTATAGCTCCTGAACATTTTGCTCATTTTAGAATTAGAAAACTAAATTGACTAAATGAAAAATATTAAGAAAAATTATATGTCTTATTTTTTTAAAAAAATTATTTTTATCCTTTTAAACTTATATTATTAAACTTAATTATTTTAAATAAAAATCTATAATTTGATTTTAAAAATTTCCATTTATGAAATATTAAATATCCTAAAAACTCAGTAGATTAAATATAAATATTTATAGCTTTATTTATTCTTTTATGTTATCAAGTTAGCAACATATTAAGTTAAATGGGATGAATTAAAGTACTAAAAACAATTATATATTTTTTATTATCCTATTTCATTGTTTTTCTCTTTCTATATATTATTTTATAATGAGCCAAAATATACATATTTTTTATCCAAGAGAGTCCAAATAAAAAGAGCATTTTTACTAAAATCTAAGTTACTATTCAAAAATAT
Source organism: Tetrahymena borealis (assembly GCA_000260095.1). Classification (NCBI taxonomy): domain Eukaryota; phylum Ciliophora; class Oligohymenophorea; order Hymenostomatida; family Tetrahymenidae; genus Tetrahymena; species Tetrahymena borealis. The sequence continues at coordinate 925 of AHAN01000964.1, forward strand.
TAAATTAAATAACTCAAAAGTTGATGTAGATAATTATTACATATTTATTGAATAAATTACTAAGAATATTTAATTTCTCAGCAGACAAAATCTAAAAAATGGCAAAATTTAATTAAAAAATAATATTATTTTTCATTGCGAAATATCTTAAATAATTTTAATGTGCTTATTAAATCTAAAAAATAGTAAATAAAACCATTAAATTATTAAAAAATATATTTAGAATTATTATAGAAAGCTAAATTTTTTATTCTCTTAATAATTTTAGATATTTGTAAAAGATTATTTATATGCCATAGACAATTTAATTGATTAATTAATAAATGAATAGATAAAAAGTAGGGAGTGTTTTCTATTTATTTCTTATTAAATTAATCATGACAATATTTCTAAAATTAATTAAAATAATCCAAGATGAGATATTAAATTAGAGTAATTATTATAAAAGTAAAAATATTAGTTTATAAAATGTACTCAATGAAACGTTTTCTATTTTTATAAACAAAATATTCTTAACAAATGAAGAATTTTATTGAAACAGATTTTCTATTAATTTGGCTAGTTATTTTGTACAAATAATAGTCTTATTGTGTGGATATCTGGAGTTTTCCTAATACTCTTTCCGCGCTTTTTACCTAAGTCAACTAACGAGGAAACATAATTTGTAAAGTTAATTAATTTATCATAGCTACTCATATCCTTCTTATTAGAGTTGTTATGGTAATCCACAAAATGTGTTGTCTGGAAAGGAGAAAAATAAATAAGACAATTATATTGTAAAATAAAATATATGAAGATTTATATTCAACTCATATATAAATTTATTTAAAGTAAAAAGAATACTAAAATCAATTGGATAAAACAAATCAAAAATAATTGATAAATCAGGATGTAAAAATAAAGCAGCGACAATAAATATTCTACGTTTAAATTAATTAGCTTAGATAATAATAATAGAATTTATTTACATAAGGAATAGCTAATTAATGAATTGAACGTTAATGGTTCTTAAAATCTAATAATAATTTCTATTTTTGGATAAACTGGTACTGGAAAAAGCACAATATCTAACTTATTAGTAAAGAATATATTAGACGACCAGAATTACCCTAACATTTTTAAAGAAGGTTGTGAAGTTAGTGCTCAAACTAAAGGCGTTGACTATTTAATCTTATAGAATTCTAATCCTGATACTATAGATACTTCATTCTTAATAATAGATGTAGAAGGCAAGGGTGCAAACAATATATAAAATGGTATAAATGAAGAAACCCTTGATTAGATTTACCTATCTATTATAGAAATGTCTGATATTGCTTTATATATAACAGATGAACCAAGAATTGATATAAACAATATTGATATATTAAATGATATCAAGTATCAAGAATTTTATAAAAAAATAACAATTATTCTGAATAAGATAAGTGAAGATTAGAAAGAGAGAATGGAATAAGAAATCAATTTTGTATAAGAAATCTAAAAAGATGAAAGGGTTGTCTAAATCATAAAGGATAAGTACAAGGATTTCATCTTTCTCTTAAATAAAGATGAGGATAATGAAGATACATCTTATTGTGCTGACCTTATGAATTACTTTTCATAAGAGTTGAAAAGTTTTAATAATCCTAAGATAGTTAGTATTAAAAAAGTAGAGCAAATTCTATTAAAATTACAAAATATTGATAATATTAATTACTACTAAAAAGCTACACCACTTAATTTATTATCCATTAAATTAAGCTAAGAAACTAAATAATATGAACTTTTAATCAATTAAGAAACCCTTGAAATATTAAAAAATCTAGATAAAAACAAAAAATGTACTGTAATTAGTTTACTTGGTAAATCTGGAGAAGGAAAAAGCACAATTTGTAACTAATTAGCTCATATTATTGACCCTAAGATTAAGGAAGATTTATTTCAAGTTAGTTCAGGGTTTAATTCTTAGACAAAGGGTACAGCAGATTGCCTTATTCAATAGGCTGATGATTAGATCTATATAATTATAGATTTAGAGGGAATATATGGATATTCTAATATATCTTAAGATATTAATGTGCTATTAAGTAATTTACTAATTCTGTTTAATCTATAAAGTTTGGTGTAATCAATAAGCAGTACCTCTCTCTATATAAAAAGCTTTATTAGATTGTAAAAAGTAGAAACAGTAACTCTCTAGGTAATAAAAGAATGCATTATACAAGCTAATCAATAGGAGAAACCCTTTAAAAATAGCTTCTTTATTTTTAATAAATTGAATAAAAAAGAGAAGGAATCATTATATGCAAATCTATAAAATAATGAACTCAAATTTATCAAAGAAGAATTCTAAGAAAATATAGTTGGGGTAAGTACTTTTAAGTAAGATAAAGCAAGTCCATTAAAGAAGCTTGAATAGTTAGGAAATTAAGATTTTGGGAAAGATATATCAATTCTTATGTAGCGTATACAAAAATTAATTCTAGAGGGAGGCTATAATAATAGAATGAATGGAGAATAATTAGCAGATAGAATAGAATAGCTGGCCACTTTGATTAATACTAGTTAATTTTCACTACAAATCACAAAAGATCAAAATGAACAAATAAAAACATTTTTTGAAGAATAAAACAAATAGAACGCATAAAAAATGGATAGTATCTCTAAAGAAATAGAAAAATATATTAAAGAAAATTAAAAACTATCCACTCATTGTTTGACAAGTCTTATGCTGAACTAATCCAATAAATAAAAGATTAAATTTTTCAGTTAGCTTGTTGAAAGCATGCTAAATAAAACGGACGATTATGAGATAAATTAATAGAAATAAAAAATTAAAAAAGAAATGAAAATTAGAGAAAAACTTATCGATCTTTACTTTAAGTTTAGCATAAAAAAAGAAGTTCAAGAAATGGAGAAAAAATATAATCAACTTTAGAATGATTAAATAAATCAACAGGAAAACAAATTAAACCCTCTAGATCAAATAGGCTAAAATGTTTTTGACGTTTGTGAGCAAATAAAAAATTTTAAAATGGGAGATAATCCGAACTAACAATAAGATAATTTAATATTGTAAAATAATGTTAGTGATAAATAAATTAATAAAGCTGTAAACATTTAACAAAATAATTAAGAAGTGCCCTAAAGCTAAGAATTTTAGACAGGATAAAATATTAAAGATGTTTAGAGTTTCAGACAAAATATAGCATTTGCTGGCATAGGAACATCGGTTGTTACTAATATGATTATGAATTTAATACTTGGTAAGTATAACAACGATAAAATGGGAATAATCAAAGATGGGGGAGTTGGAATAGGACTTGGAGCTGTTTTTCATCTTGTTGGTAGTAGGTTTAAATATGGTTCTTCATATTTATTTGCAGCTATGTTAATTAGTGAATAAGTAGTCAATTTCAGTAATCCTCATAGAAGTAACACTGCTAAATTAAAAAATCTTTAGGGTTCTGTAATAATAACAGGGTCTAGTTTATTAGGTGGAGGTTTAGCCACTTATCTTGCTTCTAATAGATTATTAGAACCATATGCTGTTGTCGTTTTGGGAACAGGAGTAGCAACTAGTTTAGGAATCTTAGTAGGGCATTTTTGGAATAAGAATAAGAAAAAATAATATATTAAATAATTAGTTGAATATATTGTTTCATAAAATGCAAATGTTACTTTAAATAATATCGATATATTTCTAGATAAATTGTAATTAAAAAAGGAAATACTAAACTCTGTTCCTGATACTTGCACTCATTAAATCTAAAAATTTGTAAAAGACTATAATATTAAATTTGATAGCATTAACATGTGCGATGCCTCAAAATTGAGAATAATTCTTTTATATACTATAGCTTAACTAGGTTATTAGCTGGACTAAAAAACATAAAAAAAAGAAGAACAATATAAAAAATTAATGGATATAGTAACAGATTTAGATTCTTTTACTTATTACTTTGATTTAAACTATATTGAAATAGGTAAAGATTTGTATGAAATTACTTAGAAAATCAAATCCCATGTCAAAAAAAAAGAATTAATTAGTTACCTCGAAGATATTCCTACAATAGATATACATGGTAATAACCCAGTTGAACAAGATTAAGAAAAGCGAAAAAAATTTTGCAGATTTGAACTTCTCTAAAAGCTATTATCAGATAAAATTAATCTGCATGAAAATTTACCTGAAGCAATTAGGGATTTAAAACACTAAACTTGTTAGGCATTAGATTTATGGGCAACTTATATATGTATTCAATTCCTCATGCCTTCATATGTCTTTAATTAAATCTTCTTAAGTAAAGTTAATTTTAACTTGGAACAATAAGGTATGTTCATTTTAGATTGCTTTGGTGAATATAAAAGTATTTTTGAATAGATAATGTAGAATATGCTCTAATGATAATTACTTTATTGAAGAATCTATAAATACATATTATTAACTAAAGTTTATTGTGTTAAATTAAGTAAAAAAATTAGACAACTTAATATACAGTTTAAAATAAAATATTAATTTAGATATTTCTAATAAAGTAAGTAATCTGTTTAATTTTTATGAGTATTTGATTATTACTAATCAATCTATTAAGATTGCCCTCCTTAATTTCTCTAGGGTATTTTACTAAGAAATTATTTTAATATTTTTTAATACAAAATTTATAAGAAATGTAAATAATTGGCTATATATTTTATGTTAGAAACTGAACTTATGATTAAATTTTGTATTTCCTTTTAATTTTTCCAAATAATTCTACTATAAGATTAATAAAAGAGAAATAAGGTGCGTTCAACAGGATGTATTTTATTTTAAAATATATTACATGAGAGAGGATATTTAGGATTAAAAATAAGTTTCCTTTTAACAAAGATAGATTCATACCCTATTTTATTAATAAAAGAAATATTAATATAAAAATTCATAATATAAATCTTTTACATTAACTTTCAAAATTATGTCATAGAGTTATTCTTAATATTTATGGCTAATTTACAATAAAATTGCTAAAATTTATTATCTTATCTAATTATATACACAACCATTTTCACCATCTTCTCTCTAATATTTAAAATTAGTAAAGAAGAGATATTTAGGTAGCATAAAGATAATGTGTAATATATGAATAAGGAACCATATATACTTTTGCTATTTATTTTTTGATTTTAGCTGCTTAGCTTACTAAATATAATTATAATGTTTTATGAACAAATTATAATTTAAAATTGCTATATTTATTATCTGATCTATATATACACTACCATTTTCACTATTTGTCTCTCTAATAATTAAAATTATTAAAGTAATGAAGCCAAGATGAGTCAAAATAAAGTATATTTTACGAATAAAGAATTTGAGATTTTAAAAGAATTCATCATTTAGTTAAAAAATAATATATATATTTATACTTTAAATTATTATTTCAGTATTTTTTATAATATCTTTCTTTTGTTTATTTCAATTTAACCAAAACCAAAATAAAAATTCTACCATATTAATTATTATTTTCAAAATATTTGAATCATAAAATGTAGACATTGAATTAAATCCTTACAAATTAATAAAGAAAATTTTTTTCATTAACCATTTTTGACTAAAAACAAAATTATCTTAAATAGGTAGGTATCTAATTTAATTAATAAAAACGAAATCACAATATTAAATCTTTACCTTTATCTTTTATATCATATTTTAGATAATTCACTTAACAGATTATGATCTTAATCTCCTTTAGTAAAAATAGAAAGAATTCAGATATATAATCAATATTAAAATTCTAGAAATGTGATATTTATTAACATGAGGAATAATCAATTAAGAAAAAAGTTTTATTTAAGTAAGATACTATTGTTTGATCATTAATTAATTATTTATCTTGAATAGGTACCTAATCTATTTAATAGGAAGATAATCAAAATTATATTCTCATATTTAATTTTCTTCTATATTACCTATTAAATAACTGAGATTGAAAGTCTATTCACTTAAATTCAATAATAAAATCAAAGATAACTACTTTTAAATCTAAATTAAAATGAATTAGAATAAAATAATTAGATTTATCTTTCTATTAAGCTTTTTAAATATATCCTTATTAAAATGCTCTCAAACTATTTAGGATACTATAAATCTTCAGTAGAACGAAAGATATATCCTTAAATTAGAAGATTATTATGATTTTACTGCCTCTTAAATTGATTTTCCTCAAAATTAACTTGAAGAGTATATCTAAGTACCCTATCAAGAAATTGGAAGCTAAAATGAAGGGTCTAAACTATCTTCTATTACTAGCTATTAAGATGGCTTAAATAGTAAGTACCTTATTGGGTTTAATACTGTTAGAAATTAGGTTTCCAATAATCTTGATATTTAGATTATCTATTTTCATCTTGAAATAAGCTAAGGAATTTTAACAAGAACATAATTGGCTAGTTAGACCTTATTTTCTTCAACCTAAGCAAATTTCTAAATTAAAGCAAGCTTTTACAGTTCTACAGATGGATTTATCAGTTACAAATCTGATTTAATTTAAGGAACTTCTCATTTCTCATATATTGAGAATTAAGGAATGATTACTGTAAGTCTTAGAAATATTAACTATATTGGTAAGCATGTTGCTATGAAAGGAAAAGGCAATAATATTTATATCATTTATGTTGATGATGCTGCTGTTAACTTGCTTAAATATTAAACTGGAGGAGATACTTTACTAATAATTGATACTTAAAATATAGATGCAAAAATAAGTGATACTATTGTTGTAGATACTATTAATGTTTTTCTAGGATATGATTTTATTAAAAATATACTTCATTGTTTCTATATCGATTACAAAAACGATAAGCTAATAATTAACTAGTTAACTCTTCCTTAATTTGATAATTAATACTTTGTTCACAGTTTACAAAGATTTAAAGACAATCTTATTTTGACTTTAATTGACTAAAATAATAACGGAAACATTTATATAAATTTAATTTATAATAAATTGGATGTCTAAAATAATATCACTTTGGATAATATTATAGAAACTAAACTATATTTTAACTCAATCCCTATCTTCATTGATTAAAATATACTGGTTTTCTATCAGAGCAATAGTTTCCAAATTTTTAACGTTAAGACATAATAAGTTATTTTCAAATAGAATTTAGATTAAAACTACTCTTTTGATCCCTACTAATACATTGGCAATTAATTCCTCATAGAAATAACTAAATAGGATGATTAAGGAATAGTTAAATATTTAAGCTAAGCGGCTAGGATATAAAATCCTTCTTAGTTAATTATTGGAATTAACTAGTTATTGGAATATACTATCCATCAAAGTGATTAGCCTTGTAATTTAAAGATTTAAATACAAATTAATGTTACTGATCTTTTAATAACGAAATTCACTAAAGATTTGATTAATTTATAGTAAATGGTTACATCTAATTAATCTTATCAAGTTTATTAGATTCCTGTAGGAAATTTCATAAGTGGTTCGAATTTAAACCCAGAAATAACTGTAAATAGTTTTATATAAAATATGAAACTAAATAAACTGAATTAAATAAAGTAGTTAGAAGTAAAGGTTTTTTTTGACATTTAGAATACCTATTAAACTGATGGCCTAATTTCTTCACTTATTATATGCAGTTATGAAAATTATTACATCATCTCTGCAGCTACTGTAAAGCTTAATAAAGATCATGGCGAAATAATTCAAAATTATTCTACATTTGACTCTGTACCTACTATTGGTTTGATTGACAACTATGGCTCATTCATTTTTTAATCTAATGTGGAAACTCATACATTTACCATCAATGTTCCATTTATAGTAAGTAATAAATAAGGCACTAAATATTTGTATTATAATACCTTTACTACAAATTGCAGTACAACAAACTTTGCATTTGCTTCTGATCCTTATAGTAATATCCTTTTTATATTGTGTCATAGTTCTATCATATAGATCAGCTATTAATACAATAATGCTAAGAAGGGAGAATTATTTGTAGTTTCTCAGAATAATTTAATTTTTGATGCTACTTAATATCAGAAATTAATTTGTATTAAAGGAATTCTGTATATCTAGAATGATTAAACAATAGCTGCTTATGATTATTAAGTAAATAGCTTCTTAGGAAATCCTATGTAAATTCCCTAATTATAACACGATCAATAAATTATTTTATTCAGCTAAACCTTTATTATATCTTATCAAAACCAACAAAAGCTGAATATCTTACTATACTCTTACGACTAATTCTAAAATTAGGGAAAAAATGCAGTTTTTGTAAGGTATTTACTATTAGATTAACCTTTCCAAGAAAACCTATCTTTAATCCCAAAAAGGAATAATATAGAATACTTATATGTTTCAACCAAAGTCTAGAATTAATATTAGCTATTTAGAATAAATAATGCTTATTCTTAAAATTAATTCTATACTTCTGTATCCATAGAGTCTGACTCATCTAATTTTCCAGTTATTAGCTAAAATGGGTTTTGTCTAATTAGTACCTATAATACTAGATGCTGGTAAATATTAGAACAACCTACTCTCACATACAAATTAAAAATAAATTATTAAGATTACATCAGATTATTGACATTTTAATCTTTAATAACTCTAAAAATTGGAGATTAATAATAAACATATAATTTAAATATCGTGAGAAATACCTCAACATAATATGGTAAGGTAAATTAATTTGCTAAAAGTATTCAGTAACTTTAAACTGATCTTTAAGATAGTTACTCTGCTGACAGAACTACTTTCTATTTTGATGATTAAAATGTTTTCGACGCTTGTATATTAGGTTGGGAATCTCTTAATCCCAATGCACTCATAATTAATAGATTAAATAATGTAGATTCTAAAATTACAAGTTACGTATTTACAATTCTCTATAATTAGAAAGCAGTTTTAGAATCTAATTAGATCAAAATTGGAAACAATTGGCTTACAATTTAAGGGGATTTTAGTTAAAATTGCTAAACCATTTTAGACGACTCAGCTTCTAAAGTCTAAGTAAATCCATCTTCTTTCAATCAAAATATTTATCTCATCTGCTAAGATAGATTATATAAATTTTTAATTGAATTCACTTCGGATAAAACTGGTGCCATTTCTCATGCTGCTTTATTAGATTAAAATTCTTAATCATTTGATACCTCAAATTAATAAATTCATTTTAGAAGAATTGTGAGCATTGATTCAGAATTGTGGTTATTTGACACTACTAAATTTAATAAATATTTGATTGAAAAAAAGAAGGGTTCAGAGAAATTGTCTGTTTCTAGTTAATTTATCTCTCTAACATCTATATTAAGTTTTAATGTTGTTAGTAGCTTGAACCTAAGACTATCATTCTACAGAAGTGGTTTAATAAATGTAAAGAATATTTAAGATAGTAAAGATATCCAATATTCTTATTATTATCTTTAAGATTTACTTAATAGCAACAATTTTGTTATTGGTGAGAATGATGAAATTGCCTCTATCTATTAATATTCAGATACTAAATTTAGAATATAGTATACTTTGTCGCTCTTCATCTATGATATTACTTTCTCTTTGGATAGAAATCAGCAATTAATTTTAGATAGTGCTTCATTATACTATTTTAAAGATGCTTTTGATGTTTTATAAACTGGTATTACTGGTGATTAATATACCTTACTGTTTGGAGAATAAAAAGGAAATATCATAGCAGCTCTTTACAATAATTAAAGTATTATTTAGTAATAATATTTAATATAAAGTGGATAGAAAATAAATCAAAAATCTGTAACTAATGATTCAGTCTCCATAACTTATGCTGAATAAATTAGTTAAAACTAATTTGTTATTTACTTCTCAAATGGAAGTTCTACTAGCATAAACATTTCAGATAAAGTAGGAATATAAATTTTGGATAAGTAATCATACTAAAAATAAGTAACCATCCAACCTTATTTACTTCCAGAAGAATATCAATTTTAGATTTCTCTTCGTATCCCTTCTCCACCCCCCTCACCTTCTCCATAGCCATCATATTAAACTATAATTTTGTTCTCAATGAACATTCTTTTCCTTTTAAGCTTATTAGTATGATAAATAGGAATTATATAAATTATAAATAATTATAAAAATTAAATTATCTTTATTAATATACATAATATATATAAAATTGTGCTTTATTAATAACCCATAATTTGATTTACTTTAATATTACACCTCAATATTAAATACTGTAATTCCTTATATAATTTTACTATCAAAATTTAAATTTTGAACTTTTGTAAATTTTAAAGGCCAAGCTTTTAATTAAAAGTTTTTTCTGAGTTGGTCTTAATTTATGAAAAATTACAGTATTTCTAAACTTTATATACAACAAAAATGTAAGTAAATCTAAAGCAATTAGAAAAATGATGAAATTTATAAAAAATTTATTACAAATTCTTAATCTAGATATTTTTAAATATAAATTTTTTTATGATGAACAAATCTAATTAATAATATGTGTAAATATATTTCTTTTGTATCAATCTTCTTATTTGATTTTTTTTGGTCCAAAGTATCTTTTAATTATAAGTTCTTCTATTAATAATACCATAGCTGAAGAGATGAATACAGTGATTAAAATTAGAAATAAAATTGTGGAATGATCATTCAGACTCTCTGTAATTTATAAATCAGATAAACTATACTCAGGTTTGATTATGATTAGAATTCCATAAGCTGAAGACAGTAAAATCCAAGGGAACAGGAAGAAATTGTTGACTATATGTTACTTATAAGGGTAAGAAATATAATAGCTTAAACATGAAGACATATAGAAAACATTGATCATTAGGAAAATTACAGAGTTTAATTCTCCCTACATGTTGTAAATCTTTAATCCATCGTTTTCATCCAAATCACTGATAACAACATGCCAACTTTATGAGGTTAAAATCCAATATCCTACTAAAAATGCAAATCCAAAGATAAAGAATTAGCTATACATTGAAAGAACATTAGAAATAGCTTAGAATTTATCATCAGGAGTATAAGGTTATAATTTAGCTTAAGGTTTGCTTAATGCTAAAAATACTAACAAAGGCATACCGCATAGAAAACTAAGATATGTATATTAAAATCCACCAAAATTTTATGCTTCTTATAAAAGAACCATTACACCAATATATTTCATTACGTTTTAAGTTACTATTGTTTTAAATATTTCAATATTAACAGTCATGGTGCACCTGCCTAATTAAATTTTAGTAAAAGAATTAACTTACTATAAATAAATTTAATAATAATTTCTTAATTAATGAATAATATCAATTATTACCTTCTAATAATATACGCTCTACACATTTGATTGACTCATTTCTAGACGAAAATGGAGCTGAAAAAGCAGCATCAGCAGTAGCAAAAGAAATACCGATATCCCCTAAAAATTTTTATTAATAGTAAAATTCATTTGAATATTTTATATCTCTCATCAAATTTGATAAATACCTTGCTTAATTGCAGCACAATCATTAGCACCATCACCAATCATACCTACCTTTAATCCTTAACTTTGAAGGATTTCAATAATGATTCTTTTTTATTCAGGCCTCATTCTAGAAAAAATTATAGTGTTTAGGACTAATGATTTGCAAAGATCAAATTTATTAGTTGGGTTACTACCTCTGGAAATGTTAATACTCTTTTCATCTGAGATATAATCGTCTATAGATGAATCGGAGTCAGGAGGTTAGGTAGGGTTTAGCTTAAACATATTTTTAATATAATCATAAAAGAAATCTAGAACTTTTCCAGTAATCACAATCTATTCTTCATTCAAAATAAGAGCTTTGAGTGTTTGGATTTTTGATATATTTTCTGGTTAGTAAGGTTATATATCCTCGTTCTCTACTTTAAAGAATTTTAATTCGTGATATTCTGTGTCCACATAGTAAATCTTTTTATAAGGATCTAAAATACCACATTCAATACCTGTTTAAAGAGTAGTGAGTGGATTATCTCCAGAAATAATCTTGCAATCAATTTAAGCTTCTTTTAGGCTTTAAATAGCTTCAGCTGTATCTTCTTTTAATCTATTTTCTAATATTAAAAACCCTAAAAAATTAAGTTGCGTCTCTAAACTTTCTCTTGTACTTTATAAGCCTTCTTCTTGAGATTAAATTTCTTTATAAGCCATAGCTATAATTCTAAATCCTTTCAGAGATAATTTATTTTGAAGACTTTAGAAGTTATTTGGAATAGTTTTTTGGGAGCAAAGCTCTAAAACCTTCTCAGGAGCACCCTTTAAAAAGAAATAATATTTCTCATTTGTTTTATCATGTGTAATACAAGACATTCTCTATAAGTCTGAAGAGAATTCAAAAGCTCGGATAACCTATAATTAGTCTTACGATTAGGGATGAGTTGCTATGAATTTTATATTAACATCATTTTCCACATTTGATATTGCGTATCCTGAAAACTTAACCATTTCTATATCAAGCATATCTCCAACTAGATTATCATTTATTAAATATGCGCCATGACATGTACTAAATAATTTGTATTGAATCTCTTAAAATCTACTTGTACTTTACATCGTTTCATTTTCATTGGTTATTAACATGTCTAGTTTCTCATTATAATAACCATTTACGTTCATTCCATTTTATGTTAAAGTTCCTGTCTAGAATTTTTTATGTTAAATCTAAATTAGTAAATTATTACAAATTTAATTGAAAAATTTTTACTTTATCGAAGCACATATGAGTTACTTTGCCAGATATAAATGTTTTTTAGGGATCAATGCCAAAAATATCAAAGATTCTTAGCCTCATTAATGCAAGAGTCTGGCTTAAAGATACAAAGATAGGAAGGAAAGGAGGAATAATCCATGTGACAGTATCGAAGAATCTGTAAAAATAGAAGTATTTAGGGAAATCTAGTTTGTACATTTCGTAAACTCTGCTGAAATAAATTGTCAAAACAACAGCAAGTAGTCCTATAATAAAATTTTAAATGATTAGACTATTATTAAAATAAAACCTTAATCATTACCTAAAATATACTTCATAGCATTACTGTAGTATTCAAATTTTATTGGTTTAGGGAACAGTACAGATCTTAGAATCTGTCCTTTAAATGAAGCAAATCCAACTCGAATAACTTTAGCTAGAACCTATTTATTTTCATCTCCTTTACACTAAAATATCTCTGTTCCTTCAAATAGTATATATTTCTTTTATATTTTTTAGTTTTTAATAAAAAGTTTTGTATTAATATCAGCTTACTTTAAATTCCTTGGCATATGAAAATCTTTCATCGGAATTAGGTAAAGAGTATTTAGGAATTGGAAGTGATTCTCCAGTTAGAGAAACTTCATTCATTAGGGTTTCACCTGAAATAAGAACACAATCACAAGAAAGAATTTACTTATCCTATAAAATAATGATATCTCCTACTACTAAGTCTTCACTCCTTACCTAGATAATCTTAAGATTTTCTCTTAATGCACTAACATCTAAATTGATTAATTTGGAGAGATTAAAGAATGAATTATAAAAGATATTTAATGTAATTGTGTAATTGAATTTAAATTAAATTGATAGTTAATAACTATTGAGAATATAGCATTAGAATTTTATTGTTTACATTTATAAGAAGAAAATAGAAATATTGATAAAAAAGGGATTCCTATTTATTTATATGTAAGCACTTGTAAATAAATAGAGTTTTAATTAGGTGTGAATGTAAACCAAATCTGAAATTAACCAAAAAGCTATTAATTAATTTATTAATCTATGAATAAATAAATATAGGTTTACTATCTTTCCTTAAAGCGGTAACTGTATCTGGAACATGAGCCATTTTTTGTATTTTGGTGAGAGAAATTCTCATCAAAATGTAGTTTAAGATAGTGATAGCAAGAGAAACACTAAACATAATTACAGTAAAGGATATATAGTTTTCAAATATCCATAGGACAATACTGATATATTAGAGAAAAAAGAAAGGAGTAGTCATTTCTCTAAAAAGATACAAAGGCAATGAAGGAATATCAATCACTTTTTCACATTTACCATAAACATCTTAATTATTAATTACCTATCTAGCATCTAAATAACTTTTTTCTTTTAATTGGATCAAAGATTAACTACAAACAGGGTATTCTAATGCATAGAAATATCCATATTAATTATCATCCTCATAGTAAACATATCTTAATTTTCTATTGTAAAAGCTATAGATACCATCTTATGTTTAATTTTCATATTGTTCAACATTCAGCTATACTTTCACAATTTTCTCTATGGTACATATTTAATCTGAATTCTTTACAAGAACATGAGTACATTATTAAATATTAAACACCTCCTTGTAAAGAAATTATAATTTTATTTTAAAAAACCATCTAAATATGAGAAGAAATATCCCTGCAGTAATAAGTGAAAGGAAAATTGCAAGCGCAAACATGCCCTTTTTCAATTTTAACAAGGATAAACTTTCAATTAGGCATTCTCCTTCAATATTTGATTTCTTTATTCCAACTTAAATACTTTAGTATTCCATCAAAAGCTATTCTCTACTTGTTGTTTACATTTATATTATCAATCCTCTCTACGTTTGAAGTAGCTAGTTTATCAATTAATTAAAACAACAAATGTTTTTTTTATAATATTTGAATTAGTAATCTATTTTTGATTGATTCAATTACAAATAAACCATCGGTAGGATTAAAATTTATCTATTAATATCATTTGCTTAACACATTAATTATACTTCTATCTTTTATACATATAATTCATTACAAATTAAAAGTAAATTCTGTATCTTTCACCAAGAGTTCAATCATTTTTGTATAAATGGGAATAATCTCAATAAAATTCTAATATAATAATATGATTCTTTAGAAAATAGAGGAAACATATATTCTTAAATAGAAAGATAATATTCTAAAGGATACTCAAGAATTATAGATGATACCACCATACTTCCAATTTAAGATTATTCTAATATATTTCATAAATAAGATACAAAAAATTTTAGCATTCTTTTGCAAAAATGTTGAGATTTTATTTTTTTTATAAATAAGATATTGACGTATATCTTTTATTAAAAATAGATTTTGTTAGGTATATGATTATAAAAAGCGTATTATAAATAAGTATCCTCTATCTATTTTAATTCATTATAAATTATTCAATTAAAAGTATTTATAAGTATTTTAAATATATTAGAATGCTTGTAAAGACAAGCTATTAAAGATTAAAGAAAGAAAAAATATATATTATTTGAGTTTAATTAAAAGAATAATTAGATTTGGTAGAAAAAAGATAGATTTATACAATTTTAATGTATTAATAAAAGTACACAGTTGAAATGAAGTTATGTAAGTATATATGAATGAATGAGTGCAAAAAAGTTATAGATTTATTAGTATATGGTAGTAAAAGATTCAAAGTAGTCCATTAGTGTATAGAGATTTCTTATTAGATATTATTTTCAATTTCTTTTATTTTAGTTTAGTTTAGGTTGGTTTGGTTAATCATTGTGAATTGGTTAGAATAGATCTATTATAAACTATACAATTTATTTTGGTTGAGAAATATTATAAAATGAGTTAGTTATTAGTGAAGTAACTGCTTTAAAAATTAATAGTACTATTATTAGAATAGTTATGGTATAATATCAGAGTTTTAAATAGTGAAAGATAAGCTACTTTCAAATAATAATAGTATTGAGTTAGGTTGAGGTGATTTTGAGCTTTATTTTAGATTAGATTTTCATTATTCAATCTATTCTACTGGGTTACTTTCATTCAACCAGGGATGTTGGAAAACTTCTTCTATACTGAGACGTTATGAAGGGTCTTTTTCTAAGAGTTTATTTATCAAATCTCTCACCTCCTCAGAGGGATTCTAATATTTCTAAAATACCTCCCAGTATTCATCATTTGTTGAAATGAATTTCTTATATAAACCTTGATCTAGCTTAGCTGATTAAAAGGGTGGTTTTCCCATTATCATTTCAAAGAGCATAACGCCAAGAGAAAAGATGTCTGAAGTAAATCCACAATAAGGCTATTTCATGAGAATTTCAGGAGATTAGTAGCCATCAGTGCCAATGAATTCTGTGAAATTGGGCTTGTTGAAGCTAGCAAATGCAAAATCAATGATAACAGGGTTGAAGTTGCTGTCAAGTAGAACATTTTCTAATTTTAAATCTCTATGACAAATATTAAGCGATTTTAAATATAATAAAGCATTGGCAATTCCTTTGAAGAAAAAACGAGCTTAACTTTCTTTTAGTGCCCCTCTTTTGATGACAAAATCTAAGAGATCTCCCTAAGAGTAGTATTCAGATTAAATTTCCATTTAAGGGATGTTAATGCTTTGTATTTTTACAATATTTGGATGTTGTCCTTTGATAATAGATAGTATTTTTTGTTCGCTTTCAAAGTGCTATTCTTTGCGTTTCTTGAATTTTTTGACAGCGATTAAGTTATTTGATAGAATATTATTCCCGTCATCTAATTCCTTAGCAAGGTAAACAACAGAACTGCATCCATCGCCTATTTTCTTCTCGATTTTATATGTATTACTTCTCTATTTGCCTCTAACAATAGGATTATTGCCTTTTTCATTATTTCTTTTAGCAGAACTGCCTATTTCGCTTTCAGAATGGATGCTGTCAGATGCTGTATCATACTTTTTCAATGGCGATTTATTTTTATTGCCAGTGGATGTAGATTATTCTGAGGATTCATTACTGGTTAACAGGGATGATTCAGATAACTTCTAAGGCGAGGAAGGGAGGTTGTTGTCAGAAGAAGTACAGTAGGAATCTCCATGGGTGATTTTAGTTAAAGTAGATGAAATAGATGACTACTTTTCAATAAATTAATCTTCTTAAACATTATCCTTTTAATTTTTACTTGTTGTTGGCTCAATATTTTCTTTGAAATTAGTGGCTGATTTTGATATTTACTATACTATCTCTAGTTGAGTAAATTAATTTACAATTTTTTTCACTTCTTGATATTAGAGTTATTCCTAATCAGCATCAACAGCGGTAAATGAACCTGTTCTTGTAGAATCAAATTTTTATTCACTTTAATTGGTAATATTATGAGATTCAGCATAATATTCTGGGTTTTTATTTTCGATTTATTTAATCATATTTATTTAATCTGTGATTTATTGCTATTCAGCGTGTGGTATCAGTAAAATAGCCTCTGAACTCATACCCTTAAAATTAAGTATTTTATTTGTGTTAAATGGTAGTTTTTTAGATATAGAACTATTATAGTTATTGCAAATCTCTCTACTAAAATTATTTGCTTGCAGGTTATTGTGTTTAAAATCAGTTTATTATTAGTTTTAGGAATTTCCGTTTTATTCCACTTCAGTGAAAGATTCTTAATGAGGTGACTATGGTATTGATGAGTTCGAAATTCTTTGAAATGAATTGCTTCCTCCTTTCTATGTAGATGCTATTGCGCAAAAATTAAAACTACACTGGAAAGATTCTTGTTTAATTCTTTCTCTTTTTGCAAAAAGATTTCTATCTGAATTTAGCTTTTTTAATATAAAATTTGTTTTATTTCTATCAGAGTCCCCACAAATTGAATCATGCCCATAATCTAAGTAGACTATTGAGTCTATATTAAATTTAAATTTTGAGCCTTCAAATTCGCCAAAGTTTGCTCTATCATAAATCACACTCGTCATTGGTTAATTAAAAATTGTTGGGTTGACACCTTAAGATTATGTACAATAATTAATACTATCATCTAATTTATTTACAGCTGATTGCGTCTTTACTATAGTATTCTCATATTTGCAACTAAGCCATTAATTTACAGTCGATTCTCCATTATTTCTAATTTAGTATAACTATTCTCTTCTTTAAGAGTGAAACTTAGGCTGAAAAGAGCTTTTTATCCCACTATTAAAATTGTTAACTTTGCAACTCTTAATAGTATTAATTCCTTTCCTTCCAAAATAGCTTAACATGTTGAAATAAAAAGAAACTACTCTATCAATTTATTTAATTAAAATTATGTAGTAAATTATCTATTTATTTTTGAGAGCTAATTTTATATCCTTAAAATATTACTATAGATCAATCCACTTCTAGATTTATAACTAACTTATTGGTAATCTATATTTATTAGGCTTTTAAAAGGGGAAATACTTTGAAAACTAAATCTTTTATTGTCCTTTTGTTGAAACTTAAAAAAAATAAAAAATTTTTTAAGACAATTACTTTTTATTAATCTTTTGATATTTTAGAAATTTAAAATTTTATTATAAATTATTTAGGTCTATTTTATGTCAAACAAAGATAAAAACTTCAATAAAGAATCAAAAACTTTGTTTCTGGAAATGTCTAAATATTAAGTATTTGTGGATAGTTGTAGATTAATATACGAAAATTAAATCTACCCCTTTGAATTTTTAAGCAGTAATCTTCTTTTTTCAAAATATAGGTTTTAATTATAATGTCTCCCTTTTAACCCAAGAATTATTCACTAAAATTATTATCACACTCTTTTTAAATGAAATAAACGAGCACATTTAAACCATTTCTTTGTAATCATTCTTTTAGTTAGTGGCAAACCAAAAAAAAATAAAGAAATTTAATTAAATTCACAAAAAATAAAAATTAATATAACCAAAATCTTATTCAATGACTATTTTTACTGTGCAAATCTTACTTTTATTTAATCCATCTAAATATTTTTAGTTCCAAATCCGCCTCAAATACAAAATTCAATTCTAATTTTAAATTATTTAATATTTATTTAAAGTGATACTTAAAGATGATTAACATAACATTATCTTATTTTTATCATAATTAGTAAAATGAATAAATCATCTAATTTTTCAAAATTTGCCTCTTCCTCCTCTTGAATCTTTTCAAATATTATTCTCTAATTTATATATTAATTTATTTTATTATTTAAATAATAAAAATTAATATAGATTTAATTATTAAAAATTCTATTTATATAAAAGATTAAAATAATCAATTTCTTATATTCTGAATAAAAAATTGTTTATTATTTCAAATATTTAATTTAAGTTTGTACTTATTATCAACCCACAGTCAAAAGGAAAAAAATGATAATTTATACTAGAATACAATCACCTCCTAGCCCTAATATGTACCCAACATATCGATGTGCTTATATAGCTACTTCACTAATTAATAGTTTAATAGCATAAATTTGAAATTTATTGATTAAATTTACTTAACTCTCTTCAAATTTAATTTTACTTTATCAAATTCCTTATCATTTAAAATGAAATATTTTTATTAATTATAAAAAATTTTTATTTAAATTTGGTTGAGAAATGCAAAAAGAGGTTTTTCTAAATCTATTTTACTAAAAAAATATTATAAAAAAAAGTGAGATAAATGATTAATGTAAATATGGTTACAAAAAAGTTGATAATATTTGGATACAACATTTTATTTTATTGATTATTAAAAAATTATAAAAATTTCAAGAATCTTTTTAAAAATTTCTTAAACTAGATCATATTCTAACACAGAAAGAAATATTAATTATTTAATTATACTTACATTTGAGCAGCAAACAAAACCAAATTTCTAAGATTAAAGTAGATAAATGAACATTGAAAAGATTACACAAGAACTTTTTGAGGCAAAACAATTAGTTGTCGACAATTCTTACATTAAATAATTAGGGCATGGAAACTTAATATTTGCTAAAGATAATACATAAGAATATACTATAAAGATAATATCTGTATCTTCTGAAGATGATCCTGATTCTGTTTGTCAATCTAAGGTTGTAGATGCAAGCAATTATGCTTACAATTTATCAAGATGTGACCATAAAAATATTCTAAAATATATTGATCAATATTAAATTGGCACAAATTTTTACATTTTAATGGAGAAATGCGAAATTTCTCTTAGTAAATGGGTTGAATAGAATGGTGAAAATAAAATAGATAGAGATACTTTTATAGACTTTTCTTTGGGAATCCTCAATGCAGCTTAATGTATACAGTCAAGAAACTTACTGGTAGGTAATAGCTTAAATTTAAATAGTATTTATCTTGATAAAAATATGGAAATTAAACTTTAAGATTTTAGCTACTATGAGAAAATAAATCCATTTGCTTAAACTGAGAAGTTTTTCTCTTAGAAATCTAATAAGCATTTATTCTATCTTCCTCCTGAATTTATAGATTTAAAGAAGAATGCAGATAAAGAGAAGAAAGTATTTTATAGTATGGACGGAGATGTATGGGTTGTAGGAATATGCTTATATGTTCTAGCAGGAGCAGAGTTTCTCCACATTAAAAGGCTTACAAAAGGATAACAGTTTTTTCAATTCTAATAAAAAATTGATATTGACATAAACCAAATTATTCTTACAATGCTTCAATAATACCCACTAGGTAGACCTTCTCTTTATTAAATAATAGATTCTTTTTAAAATCTTAAAAATGATTAAGAATTCAATCAAGATTTTAGTGATTTGGTTAATAAAGGAAGAGAGTGCTACAATAATGAAGAGTTTTTAGAATCAATAGATTATTTACAGTAAGCTCTCGAAATCAACCCCCATTCTTATAAAGTGATGAATTATATAGGGGAATCATATAGTGAAATAAACAATAAAGATGAAGCAATTTCTTATTTTCTAAAAACAATACAAAGAAATCCTTAATTTTATAAAGCCTATAATAATTTAGGCAAATAATACTATGAAAAAGGTATGATTGATGAAGCTATTATATATTTTAAGCAATCTGTAGATATTTATCCTTAGAACTCTTTTGCCTATAACTATTTAGGAAATTCTTATAGAGATAAAGAAATGTATTACGAAGCTATATCTTATTTTACTAAAGCCTATGAAGTGAATCCTCACTTCTACTTTGCTTATTTCAATATTGGAATGACCTTTTATGTGCAATCAATGTATGATGAAGCAATCTTTTGGTTAAATAAGGTTATTCAATATTAACCTTTTAATACTGAAGTACTTTACTTCATAGGAATCTCTTATGATTCAAAATCTATGTTCGATGAGGCAGAAGAATATTATAAAAAAGCTTTAGAAATAGATCCTAATGATGTAAAGTTATTAAATATTTTAGGGCGTACTTATACTCATTAGTAGAAAGATGAAAAGGCTATTAAATATTTTAAATAAGCAATTTAAATTGATTAAAGATGTGCAGTGGCTTATAGAGGATTGGGAAATCTCTATTATGACAATGAAAACAAATACTTACCCATATAATACTACAAAAAGGCTAAATAAATCTGCAAACATAATGACACGGTGATATTTAATTTAGGGATGATGTATTCGAAAATAGGTATGTTAGAAAATTGTTAGAAATATATTAGAAAAGCAATTTAGATGTCACCAGATTAGCATTACTTCGACAGTTTAAATGAAATTAAATCAAAAATGTGAATAGAAAATGTACTATTTTATTATTAAAACACATTTAAATAATATTTATTTTTTTTAATAAAATAATTTCATACACATTTTAATTAGTATTTATATTTTAATGATAATTTAGTATTTATTTACAAAGTAATAAATTAGTTTTTACTAACAATTTAATCAGAAATTAGTATTTATTTAAATACAATTTATTAATAAAAATTCTCAAATCTTATATCTTTATTTTTTTTTCATAAAAATCCATATGATAGTATTTATTATTGACTTATTTATTTTTTAGACTTGAAATCTATCTATTCTTATGCATCTATGAAACCTGAGTGATGTTTCTGATGACCTTTTTCTATGAATCGATTATTAATCTAAAAATATAGCAGAATCACATATCATCAAAAACGTTCATATCATATAATAATTAATAGAATAAATATCCTTAAATTATTGATCAAATTAATATTTATAGAAATGACCTTTTCTAAAGAAAAGATACAAGAGATCGAAATGAATAAAGCAATAGGATAGCTAGAATAGGAAAAGGGGTTAAGGGTAATAGGAAGAAGTTCTTAGAATCTTGATTTTTATAGTATTATTTTTGTAGAGAATAACAAAAAGGAGGAATACTCGATGAAAATAATACCCTTATCTTCTGATTAATCAGAATCAATTTGCCCTATTAAACTTAGAAGCGCTTAAAAATATGCATAGGGAATATAAAAATTGAAGCATGAAAATATATTAAAATACTGCAGCGAATTTTAAATAGGATCATATTACTTTATATAAATGGAG
Organism: Tetrahymena borealis; assembly: GCA_000260095.1. NCBI lineage: Eukaryota > Ciliophora > Oligohymenophorea > Hymenostomatida > Tetrahymenidae > Tetrahymena > Tetrahymena borealis. The sequence continues at coordinate 23,137 of AHAN01000964.1, forward strand.
TAATGTGGTATGTCTTTTTAAAATTGGATAGATTAGAATAATCATGAGGTGTTAGATAGAAAATAATTTATCCGATTCTCAATTGAAATCCTCAAAGCTGTAGAATATCTTCATCAATAGGATTATTTAATTCCAGAATTATCTCTAACTAATATATTAATCGATAAGAAGATGAAGATTAAAATCTGTGAATTTAGGCAAGCTTAAGAAGTAAATCTTACCCAAATAACTCAAAAGTTTTTATCTTAGAAAGTAAAAAACTCTTTATTCTATTTATATCCTGAGTTCTTTGATCTGAAATAAAATCTAGAAATAAGCGATAAAATTGCTATAGAAAATTAAGTAGGAGATATTTGGGTTGTAGGAGCTTGTCTATACAGAGCAGCAGGGGCAGAATTTTATCATTTGAAAAAATTTACAAAAGGCTTACATTTCTATTAAATTTAATAAAATATAGATATAGATATTAACATGATTCTTTAAAATATTCTTTAGTTATATCCTAAAGGAAGACCTTCAATATAATAAATCATTGATTCTTTTTCAAAACTTAAAGTAGATTTAGATAATAAAGTATAACTTGTCGATTAGTAATTTCATATATCTCAAAATAAAGAAACTGAAGATTAAATGGCAAAAGAATTCAATCAATTGTTCGATTTGGGTCTAGAACAATATGACAATGAGAATTTCAAAGATGCCATAGAATACTTCTAAAAAGCTCTAAAATTAAACCCTCAATCTTGCAAGACTTATAATTATATCGGAGAATCCTTATTTGAATTGAATTCTGCTGAGTCTATTTCTTATTATAAAAAAGCTATAGAGGTTAATTAAATGTATCTTAAGCCTTACAATAACTTAGGGAAATAATATTATGAAAAAGACATGTATGATGAAGCAATAGAATGCTGCTAGAAGGCAATATAACTGTTTCCAGACAATGCCTTTGCTTATAATGGATTAGGTAATTCTTATAGAAATAGAGATTAGTATGAAGAAGCTTTTTATTATTTCAAAAAAACGTTAGAAATCAATCCTTTCTATTACTTTGCATACTATAACTTGGGATTGTGCTACTATGATATGAAGGAGTATGATAAAGCTATAGATCATTTTAAGTAACTGATAGAATATTTACCTAATGATATTGATTCCTATTTTAATTTAGGTAATTCGTATATTAAAAAATAAATGAACAAACAAGCTATTTAGGCTTTTGAATAAGGTCTTCTAATAAATCCTTAAGACTTAAAACTGTTATTAGAATTAGCAGGTACATATAATGATATGAAAAATGAAGAAGAGGCCATCTCTATCTTGAAAAAAGCAATAAAAATTGATAATAAATTTAAAAGGTCATATAATGAATTAGGAAACATATATTTTGAATAATAAAAATTAAACTAATCTAAATAGTGCTATCTTAGGGCAGTTAGAATATCACCAAAGTATGAGATTGCCTTGTATAATTTAGGTTTAGCACTTAATAAACAGCAAAAGTATGATTAATCATTGATTTATTTTAAAAGATCTGCTAAAACAGATTAGACTCTTGATAGTAAAGAAATGATCACATATATTAAATAGAGTATTTGAAACCCTTTCAGCTATTTATTTTTTATTAAAATTAAATATTATCAAATATTTGAAAATGTCAAAGAATGTTTAATAAATAAATTCTATTGTAATAAATACATTTATAAATGTATATTTTTAAAAATAATAATTTCAGTTTAAAATTCAATTATATTAGAATTAGAAATAAGATTGAAAAAATTTAAAACATCAATTATTTATTATTATCCCCCATTGTTTATTTCTTTTAAAAAAATAAACATTTTATTTTTAAAGTAATGATAGATATTAATTAAAGTAGAAAAACTTAATTTTATGGAAATAAAGCTAAATTACTAATTAGAAAGTGTATTAATGTATAATATGATATTATTAATTTTAATTTTACTATTAAAAAACAATTCTTTTCCAAAAAGCATTCTTTTAAACAGTAAACAAGTTAAATTTTCCTTAAATATTTCTTGTTCTTAAATACTTTCCCCTCCTTTAGATTTACATAGATTAATATTTTTTCCAAAATATATTTACAGTGGACTTTACTATTAGACTAAAACAATTATTTTATCTCAAAAGATTAAATTAATTCAATAATAGAAAAATAACAAGCTACATATTTTTTTGTAGAGATTTTTTTAAAAACTCTAATTCCTCATTAATAAACACCCATCATATTAACTCCCAAAATTTTTTAAATTGAGAATAAGATTAGTAAATAATGATAAACTAAAAAAATTTTTGTAGGCAAAAATTAAATGTTTTAGTTGAAGTAAAAATTATAGAATATATTAATATTGGATGGATACCTTATTATTAAAATAAAAATTAATTAATTTATTGATAATAAGATATTTTACTTTATTAATTAATTTTGTTAGGAACACAAAAAATGTAGAAAAACATAGTGTTAGAATAAATGAAAGAAAACTATATTAATGATGTAAGCTTCTTATTATAAAAAAATAACGATTAAATTCATTTATTTTTAAATTTAAAAGGATTTTGAACAAACTAATATAGAAAATAATTAAACCTTAATTTATAAGTGAATATTTATTTTAAATTCTTAATTTCTTGGAAGTAAGATATTTTTCACTAAAATATTTTGATGTTAAAGAGGGCAGAACATTGGAGACTAAGGTGCTTGTCTTTTAGGATCTAGATTAGGACATTTTACATAATTAATTTCATTAACTCTTAATTTATAGTAAACTTTCAATTATTGTTTACTATCTTAGATTTTAATTTCACATTTTTTGTCTCTATTTTGAATAATATACTTAACAATTTTTATAAAATAGATAGAATAATATTGGAGAAAAGGGTACTCTTGGTTTAGTAGCCGGATTAGGAAATTGCTTATAACTTACTTCATTAAATCTTAATTTAAGGTAAAATATTTTTCTTTTTTTATAATATTGATTACATTTTTATAATCTTTATTTTTGACTTGAAGTAAAGTCATTTTATTATATTATTTTTTCACTTCTCATTTAATGTTATTATTTTCTACTTTTATATAATTCTGACATAATTTTATTATAAAAGTCGAAATCGTATTGAAAATTAGGGCGCTCATAGTTTAGGCTCTATATTAGGAAATTTCTATTAACTTACTTCCTTAAATCTTATCTTATAGTAATATTTTATGTTATTTTTACTTGCTACCACTTTAAATGAAGAATTTATTCTCCCTATTTGTTAATCCTAACTTAACCCATAAATTATAAAAGTGGAAACAAGATTGAACAGGAGGGAGCCTATAGTTTAGGAACTGGATTAGAAAATCTTTTATAATTAACTTCATTAACTCTGGATATTAAGTAAGTTATTTTCATTTCTATTATAATTATAACTTTATTATCCCTATTATGCTTTGCTATTTTTACTGAGTATTTTTAATTTAAAAGTGGAAATCACATTAGAGATGAAGGTCTTTTAGGTTTAGGAATTGGAATAAGAAGTTGTTTATTGCTAACTACATTAATCCTTGATGTGAGGTAAATTTTTATTTTATATACTTTCCTTCCTTATTTCACTAAATATGTTTTCATAACTTTTTTAAGTTTTTTTTAATTCTTAAACTATAACAGCTAATGTAGAATTGGAGATTAGGGTATTTAAAGTTTAGGATCTAGCATAGGAAATTTACTATAGCTTAATACTTTAAATATTAATTTATAGTAAAATTAGATTATTATTTATTTTCCCCAACATTTATTGCATATTAATTCTCATTATTGTATTCTTATTAAAACATTTAAATTTAAAAGTGGAAATAACATTAAAGAGTTAGGAGCTTGCAGTTTAGGTTCTGGATTAGGAAAATGCTCATAACTTACAACATTAACTCTTGATTTGAGGTATTATATATTTTTATTTTCTTCCACTTATCATCTTTTTTTCTCTAAATTTACTATTTTAACATAACTCATAACTTAAAAGTGAAAGTAGTATTGGGGAGTAAGGTTCTTGTGGTTTAGGGTCTGGAATAGGAAGTTGCTAATAACTTAATAAAATAACATTAGATTTAAGGTAAAATTTAACATTATTTAATTCTTCCCTATTTTGGTTTTAAATATTTTTATTTACTTTAAATTTTTTAACTCTTTAAACATTAAGTAAAAATAATATTGGAGATTTGGGAGCTTAAGGTTTGGTATCTGAATTAGAAAAATTCTTAAAACTTACAACACTAAATATTAATTTTTAGTAATTTTTTTTTTTAAGTTTCATTCTTTTTTCTAAGATCAATTTTGCTGTTTTATATTAAAATGTTTAAATATACAGTGGAAATAATATTGGGAATAAAGGTGCTTGCAATTTAGGCTCTGGATTAGGTAACTGCAAATAAATTGCTACATTAACTCTTTATTTGAGGTATTTTATCTTTTTCATTTTTAGTGATTAATTTAATATCTGTCTTATAATTATTTTTATTTAACTCTTTAAATATAAAGTGAAAATAGTATTGGAAATTAGGGTGCCTAAGATTTAGGTCTAGGGATAGGAAATTGCTAACAACTAACTGCATTTACACTTGATTTGTCGTAAAATATTTTTTTTCCTCACTTTTAATTATAATTAATTTAACTAACTTTTTGTTAAAAAGTGGAAACAGTATTACTGATTTTGGTGCTAATAATCTAGGTTATGGTTTAGCAAACTGCTTGTAGCTTACCACATTAAATCTTACTTTATAGTAAAATTTTAGATTATTTTAAATTCTAAAAGCATAGTGATTTGTTAAGAGAAATTAAATTAATTCATTATTATAATTAAAGTATTAGAAATGTAGAACTTTTTAAAAAAACACTAATCAGAATGAGAAGATTTGTGAAACTTCATCTTAAAAAGTATAAATTTACAATTATTTTTTTTTACTATATTTTTCTTCTAAATATAACAAATAGAAGCTGATACAAAGGAATGAAATAGAATAGTATAAAAAAATAAATTTAAAATCTTAAATTAAGAAAATTAATATAGACTGGGCTAATACAATTGTACAATCTAATATTTGTATCTATAAATTTAATCAATTCAAAAAATGTTTTAAAAGATAGATATTAAAATAAATTTTAAAATCCTTATTTTCAGACATTATTCCCCTACCTATATAAGGTATTAATTAGAAATTTTCTGTTTTGAACATTTATTTATAAAAGCCTAAGCCTTTTCTTTTATAATTTTTAAAATATTGAACATTTTAATTTAAAATAGTCAGTAATATAATAGTGTTGAAAAATACCCTACAATAAAAAATGATAGAAGACTAATTTACAAATGTAAATACCTTATTATTCAAATAATATTACTAAATTATATTATGTATAAACCAAAAGTTTATTCTATAAAATATTTTAGCAAATTAATTGACACTTAATTATAGGTACATATTTACTATTATTTTTTTATTGATTTCTAAAATTTCTTTTAATAAAAAAGCAATAATAGCATTGGAGAAAATGAAGCTTGTGTTTTAGGGTTTGTTTTAGGAAATTGCTCATAACTTACTACATTAACTCTTAATTTATCGTAAAATTTTATTTTATTTTCTTCCACTTTTCAGCAAAAATTTATACTCTCTCGTGTGCTATTTTTTACTTAATTCTTAAAATTTAAAGGTGCAATAACATTGGAGATTAAGGTGTTTGTGGTTTAGGGTCAGGAATAGGAAATAGCTCATAACTTACTACATTAGTTTTTGATTTAAGGTAAAATTTTATATTATTTTAATTTCTTCGACTTTTCAATACAATTTTATTCTCTCTTCATGCTATTTTTAACTAAATTTAAAATATTAAAGATGCAATAATATTGGAGATTATGGTGCTTGTGGATTAGGGATTGCATTAGGAAATTGCTTATAACTTACTACATTAATTATTGATTTGAGGTAAAATCTTTAATTATTTTTATTTTCTTGCACTTTTCAAAATAAATTTATTCTTTTACTATTCTTTTTTTACTTAACTATTTAAATATTAAAGCAATAATATAATTGGAGAAAAGGGTGCTTGTGGTTTAGGGTCTGTAATAGGAAATTTTTAATAACTAGCTACATTAATTCTTTAATTAGAGTAAAATTTTATATTATTTGTTATTTTCTTCCACTTTTAAAATAAGAAGCAGAAAAATAGTTATCACTACAACAAATTTTATTTATAATTTTAGTACTCTATGTTTTACTATTTTTTTTATTTAACTCATTAAAAATAAAAGCAATAACAAAATTGGAGATAATGGTGCTTGTGGTTTAAGGCCAGCTTTAGGAAATTTCTAATAACTTACTACATTAACTCTTTAATTAGAGTAAAATTTTATATTATATTTATTTTCTTCCACTTTTCAACACAAATTTATTTTCTTTCTTCTGCTCTTCTTTTTCTTAACTCTTTGAAAATAATAGGAGCAATAACATTGGAGAAAAAGGTGCTCGTGGATTAGGGTCTGCACTAGGAAATTGCACATAACTTACTATATTAACTCTTAATTTATCGTAAAATTTTTAATTATTTGAATTTTCTTCCACTTTTCAAAACAAATTTATTCTGTCTCCTATCCAATTTTTTTACTTAACTCTTTAAATATTATAGGGGCAATGATATTGGAGAAAATGGTTCTTGCTATTTAGGGTATGCTATAGGAAATTGCTCATTGCTTACTACATTAGTTCTTGATTTAAGGTACAATTTTTTCTTATTATTTTTTTCCACTTTTTAGTGCAAATTTATTTTCTCTCCTGTGCTATTTTTTTACATAACTCTTTAAATATAAAAGCTATAATAAAATTGGAGAAAATAGTGCTTGTGATTTAGGATCTGCTTTAGGAAATTGCTAATAACTTACTACGTTAGTTCTTGATTTAAAGTAAAATTTTTAATTATTTTTATTTTCTCCCACTTTTTAACATATATTTCTTCTCTCTCATAAGCTATTCTTTTCATAACTCTTTAAATTTAATAGCGGCAATAGTATTGGAGGTCAAGGTGCTTGTATTTTAGGGTCTGCTTTAGGAAATTACTAATAACTTACTACATTAGTACTTTAATTAAGGTAAAATTTTATATTATTTTTATTTTCTTCCAATCTTCAAAGCAAATTTATTCTCTCTCCAATGTTTTATTTTTAAATTTAACTCCTTAAAATATACAAGAAATAATAATATTGGAGAAAATGGTGTTTATGTTTTAGCGTCTGCAATAGGAAAGTGCTCATAACTTACTACATTAACTGTTTAACTAGAGTAAAATTTGAAATAATTTTAATTTTCTTCCACTTCTCAACACTAATTTATTCTCTCTGCTTAGCTATTTTTTTTTACATAAATCTTTAAATATAATAGAAATAATAACTTTAAAGATTAAGGTGCTTGTGTTCTAGGGTCTGCTTTAGGAAATTGCTTATAACTTACTACATTAACTCTTAATTTATCGTAAAATTTATTTTATTTTATTATCTTCCACTTTTTAACACAAATTTATTCTCTCTCCTTTATTATTTTTTTATATAATTCTTTAAATACTATAGCTATAATTACATTCAAGATAATGGTGCTTGTGTTATAGGGTCTGCTTTAGGAAATTGCTAATAACTTACTACATTAGTACTTTAATCAAGGTAAAATTTTATATTATTTTCTTTTCTTCCAATTTTCAAAGCAAATTTATTCTTTTACATAACTCCTTTAAACGTATAAGCAATAATAATATTGGAGAAAATGGTGCTCTTGGTTTAGGGACTGCACTTAGTAATTGCTCATAACTTACTACATTAACTCTTAATTTATTGTAAAATTTTATATTATTTTTACTATCTTCAACTTTTCAACACAAATTTATTCTCTCTGCTTATCTATTTTTTGCATAAATCTTTAAACATAAAAGCTATAATAACATTCGAGAAAAAAATGCTTGTAGTTTAGGGTCTGCTTTAGGAAATTGCTCATAACTTGCCACATTGACTCTTAATTTATCGTTAAATTTTATATCATTTTTATTTCTTCCACTTTTCAACATAAATTTATTCTCTCTCCTATGTTATTTTTTTACGTAACTCTTTAAATATAATAGCAACAATAGAATTGGAGGTCTAGGTGCTAGTGGCTTAGGGTCTGCTTTAGTAAATTGCTCATAACTTACTACATTAACTCTTAATTTATAGTTAAATTTTATCATTTATATTTTCTTCCACATTTCTAAATAAATTTATTCTCTCTTCTATACATTATTTTTTTACTTAACTCATAAAAATAAAAGGAAAAATAACATTGGAGAAAATGGTGCATGTAGTTTAGGGTCTGAATTAGGAAATTGCTCATAACTTACTATATTAACTCTTAATTTATAGTAAAATTTTTTATTCTTTGTATTTTTTTCCACTTTTCTACAAAAATTTATTCTCTCTCCTATCCTATTTTTTGTCTTAATTCTTTAAATATAATAGGGGCAATAGCATTGGAGAAAATGGTGCTTGTGATTTAGGATCTGGTTTAGGAAATAGCTTATCACTTACTAGATTAGTTCTTTATTTAGAGTTAAATAATTTATTTATTTTATTTTATATGCTAATATATTATTAATTTTAGTTTTTATTTTATTAATTTTTTTAAAATTAATTTTTAAATAAATCAAATAAAAGATTAGCAAATTTATAGGCTGTAAAATCTTAAATAACGAAAATAAAGAGATTAGTGGTGAAGGAATTAAAGTAAAAATTAACAAATATTACATAAATAATTTAAAACTTTTTTAAAATATACATTTGATAGAAGCTAGTGGATTAACTAATGAAAGATAGATAATTAAATAAGGAAAAAAGTATTAATTTAAATAAATGGATTAATATATTATTATTGTATAATGTGCATTTGAATATATATTGATTAAAATGTGTTTTAAACATTTTTAACACCACAATATTCACAATATTGATTTGTATATTTGTAGTAAAAAGTTTAATAGGTGTAGTAAAACACCCAAAGATAGAAGGTAATAAAGATCTTAATGTAAGCCTATATATATTATAAGAATAATAAAATGGTTGAGAGAGATAGGTTTAATAAAGAAATAAATGATATAATAATATTAAAGAAAGCTAGAATAAATATAAAAATAAATTAAATTTGTAATAGAAAGAAAAATGATGGGTAATTATGAATTAATTATTTTAGCAATTACTTTATAAAATAAATAATTGAATATATATAATGAAGTAGTAAGTAGAATTAGTTTGTTAGTTAGTATCTTTTAGATACTCAAAGTATATAGGAATATGCAGAGTAAAGCTCAAAAATTGAAACCAGCTAACTAAGCAAAATTATTATTATTTAAAATTCTATTTAAATAAGAAGGGAATTTAGGCTTTTGAGTATATTTTTGCTTGATAGCCTACATATCTACAGGTTTACTAAATATCTAAATATAACTCATTCTTAGGTAGATATCCTCTTTGCAATTCTATCTAATCAACTAAAATATATTTTAAGGTTTATCGCTTCCTGATTCTGTGTTTACTCTATCTCTCCTATCTAAATTATAGTCATAATCACTCAAAGTATTTTTATTTTCCTCTTCATAGTATAGTACTTTCTTTTTTAAGATATTTCCTATTAGATTTTATTGAGGATTTCGATATTTCTGAGGAGATAATGACATAGTTTTAAGTGAATCTTCTTTTTTCAATTTATTTATAGTGGGATTTTCAGCATATTATGTTTACTTAAAATTCATACTATATTTACCATTATGTGTTTGATTCAAATTATAGGGGAATTAATCCATAATGGTTTAGATCTATAAGTCTTCTTGAGTTTTTTAGTTTTCAGGATCATTTTATTATTATTCAAGGTTCAATTAATGGCCATTATTTTGAAATCCATTTTCGAATATTTTGTTCTTTATCTTATTACAATCTTAATCATTGTTTTTTATATGCTCATGCTTCTACTGAGTTTTTATTTTTGAGAGACTATTGTAGAGGGTATTATTCTAGAATACTCTGCTCAAAAATGTTAAAAAATTAGATTTATTGTAAACCAAACTCACTTTTTTATAATGCTCAAAATCAATTTGCGTTTCTTCCATATTATCTTTAGAAACTTCCTTAAGTTTTTTCTACATTTTAATAAACCATGGAGATTTGAACACTTTTCCCAAAGTTATCCTCTTATCTGGATTAGCTTCAAGCAACTATTCAATCAATTCTATGAGTTCTGGTGATTTATTAGGTGCTAAACTTGCAAACAACTCCCAATATTGCTTTCTATTATCGCAAAATAAGCTATAAAATTCACAATGCTTTTTAGAAGCTATAAAGAATGGTGGCTTTCCATGAATCATTTCAAATAGTACTACTCCTAATGAAAATATATCTGCCTCATATCCACTATAAGGCTAATTATTTAACATTTCAGGACATTAATATCCTTCTGTACCAACTTTATCACTAAAACTACGGCGATCTATCTTGTTTTGAGCTTTTGTAATCTTAGCACAGAAGCTGAGATCAACAATTTTGAGATATCTCCTATCATCTCTTAATATAAGTATATTTTCTAGCTTAATGTCTCTATGGCAAATACTGTATCTTTTGAAGTGTCTTAAAGCTTCCAATATCTACTTGAAATATCTAAAAGCTAATTCCTCTTCTAAACGTCCACATTTTTATAAAAAATCAAGCAGAGTACCTCCTTTGCAATATTCCATACAAATCTCATACTATTCATCATTTGTGAAGTATATTTATGGGAATAAATGATGAGGATTCACTTAACTAAATATCTCCTTCTCTATTTTGTAATGCTATCTACAGTTTAAGTTAAACTTCTTTATCACTACCTTTTACAGTTTATCTTCCTTTGAATGTATCTTAGTTAGATAAATCTTTCCCGAGTATCCTTCAGCTATTAGCTTTCGTTTAGAAGTGGTTATTTCTTACATTTTTTAGTGACTTATTAACTATATTATATAGAATTAATTATAAATTTTCTCCTACTATTTTCTATTGTCTTTTTTAAGTCAATTTTGATAACAATTTAATAAGAATTTTGTTACTGTAATAGACTCTATTCTTTGCGAATTTGGCAAAATCGCTGATTTAGAGTGTTAAGTTGATAGAGTTTAAGAATTCCAAATTTTGATTGATTGGATTATGATTAATTATTGTTTATATGAAATAACTTTTTTATATATTACTGTTGAATTGTAGTTGCTTACTGATCAGCTATTCCTTCATAAGAAACACGATTTAATTTAACATTCTATTCTCAATAAGAATAACATTAATCTTTGATTTTCAATTCATCATTTTTTGAATGGTTAATTGTGGTATTTATTCTACTCCTAAATTCTACTTTCAATATTACTATAAATCCTTATTAATTAATACCACCACCCTCAAAGTTTTTGAGGAGTATTGGGTGTTATTTTGAAAAATTTTTAAAATTTGTGTGCTAATTAAATGGGGTGTTAATTAATGACAATTTCCAGTATTTAGTTATATTAAAAATTAATTAAATTTACAAAGTTAATAAGTTAAGATTCTTATTTAAATAATATAAATGATTTAAAAAAATAATTTTATTTTAATCTAAAAGAAAGCAAAATAACTCTAATTAGATGTTCTTTCATTAGTAATCAAGGTTTCTCCTAATTTTTTAAACTCTTGATATTTTACATTATCTAAGAGAGAAAATTTATTATTATTGAAAAGTAATATTTAAATTTTAGCCAAAAATAAATAGGCATTATTCCTAAAACACCTAAAACGAGAATTTAATCGAATATTTTTAAATTATAATTATAAACTTCAAATCCTTATTTATTAATTGTTAATAATAATAAATGGAATGGTTAATATTATATTTACTGCTTGGAATAGTTTAAAGATTATTATTATTATTATTATCAAATTCGTATTTCATACAAATATTTTTTATTGATAATTAAATGATATATTAAATTACTAACTACCAATGATAAATAATTTTATAAAGTGAAATTGAATTTAATAAGTTCATTAAAAGTTAATGTTTACTAGTGTCCAGTTAATAAAAAAATTAAATATACTGTTTAATAAACAATTATTAAAATATACTAACAATATTTGTAAATTAATTATTAGAAAAAAATTCAAGGATAATTAAACCCTACCTTTTAATACTTAAGAAAAGCAATAAATAAAATAGAATTAATAGTAGAATTTTTAAAATACTACCATGAGTATAGTACAGATTGCGGAGCCAGTCACTCTAATCACAAAAAGTATGTCAAATAGAAACCTTAATATTAACAAATAAAATATCTTTAGCCCATCTTCATTTGAACTAATAAGTTTTTTTAATAAAGATAGCCCTCTAAATAGTCCAGCTTTAAATAATCATAGAAGGGGTTCTACATATTTGAATATAAATAATTAATTAGATGAGGATTGTGACAATAATATATAAAATGGAATTATTTAGCAGCAATAATTCTTTCCTCCCTTAGATAATAAAGATAGGAAGAACTCTGAGGAGTAAACGTTTAGAATTCAGAAACAAGATTAGCAATTTTATAAAGAAAGAGAAGATGAGAATTAGAATTCTTTAGAGCAAGTTTAAAATTAATAAGAAGAAAAAGGTGGAAACAATAATGGTAGCACTGTGGAAGTTAATAGAAATTAGGTGCACTAAAATTAAGAAAAAGAAAATAGAATTGAAAGCTAAAACTAGTAGAATGGCCTTAATAATAACCCTTCAAATATCAATCGATAAAACACCATCTAGGAATAGTAGAATAATGTTATGTAGGAAGAATATAATCAATGGCTATTTGAACAAGAAATACAAGATGAATTTATTTCTAAGGTGATTTAAAACATACTTATTAATAACTTTACAATAATTTTATTTCTCATTTTTGTTCTTACTACTTATTGCTTCCATCTCTCCCTATCATTCTCTTTCTCTTTCTTGCTGATTATGGATATGGTAAGTATAGCTTATAAAGCCAATCTAAACTTCACTATGTAAGAATCATTTAAGTAAATAATTATCTATAATCTATCTACTAATTTTCTTCTCAAAAAAACTTTTCTTTTATTTAATTCAACAACATTATCTATTTCAAATTTTTCAAACAGAATTTTCCAATAAAAAAATAATTTTGATCAATCAATCAATCAGTCAATCATATTACTTCTACATATTTTCAAGTTTTTCTTGTAAATGAGTAAAATTATTTATCTTACCAAAAATATTTACTTATAGTAAAAAAATAAACACTATTTAATTAAATTTGAATTAAATATTACCAGAAGATATATAAAAAGGTTTTAAATAGCTTGCTATGTAAGAGTAGAAGCTCTTCAAATTCTATTAGCTTTATTATTTTAATTGATCTTCTCATGCATTAAAGGTTTTATAGTATTTACTATTTAACATTGTTTGAAACAATATGTTTATGAAATAATTTAAAATGAAAGACTGACCAATCAAAAGAAATAGTGAATAAAATAGAAAGAAAGTTAAAATAACATATTATTAAACTTGACTTATATAATTGTATTAGCAATCATAATATTAATTAATAATTAATTTATTTATTTATTTATTAATAAAAGCATTATGCTGAAGTAGTTTTTAATTAATATAATAGAAGAACTTTTCTTAATATATTATAAAATAATCATCATCATTTATATAGAATCCAACTTTATCGTTCTATTTACTCCTTTTACTTCTGTTTTTTGCAGCTATTATCTTATCAAAATTATTCATTAAATCTTCTCAAAATCAGATGATTTTTAAGTTAACAGCTCTTATTTCTCCTCAGTAAAATTTTGATAAATAAAATCTAACATTATAATATCAAATTTTAATTAATTAATTAGGCCAGTTGTCTATTCAAAATTTGGTTAGTTTTCTAGAGTATGCTAATTTCTCTTAAATTAGACACATGGATTAGCTGGGGATGGAGATCCATTTTTACAAGCTTTTGGGTTTTCTTTTTTGTTGTTGTTGGCATTTCTTTTATATTCCTGCTTATGCTCATTTCAAAAATTTGGAAAACAAATTATCATTAAGTTCGTTAATTAAAATCTAAAAATAACTAAGAGAGTAAATTACTTTTTTAATTTCACTAAAAAGCTCATTTTATAAAATAAAAAAGCTAAGGGAATATTTTGGGTTTTTACTCTTTTGTTAAGTTTGTGTGGAACTTCATGCTCTGCAGTAAATGCAATATCCGATTATTTAGATAGTAATTCTACTGATTGGAGCTTTAACTCGTTTTATATTTCCTGTTCTTTCTTTTTGTTTGAGATATTCTTATTTATATATTTGAGGAAGGATATAAGGTAATAAATAATTAAATTATTTTTTTCAATAATAAAAATTTTCTATCCAAATCTAATAGGCATTTCATGAAAAAGATTTACTTTGAGGATGATGAATGCATACAGAATGATAGTTGGAGAGTATCTAGATAAAATAATAGAAGAAACTTCTAATATAACCATTTTAACATTTAGAATTAACTACCAGATATCAATTAAATTATTAACAACATTAATATTAACTTTATAAACAACTATCAATTTTATTCACACTCTTAAAATCAGTAAAGACAAGCTTATAAACAAAGTAAATACTTATCTAAATTTTTATAAATTAAATAGTAATCACTATTAAAAATAAATAAATAGAAGCTAAGCTAAGAGAAATATATGTGTAAGGAAACTTCAATCTCCCTTAATTTGTTATGAAATGCTCTTCAACTTATTTTAAGTTTCTAAATATTAAGAATAATACCCAAAAAATATTTCCTATATAAAAAGATCAGGATAAGTTAGAAGGATAAAATTAAGTTAATGAAAATCAAATTCCTAATTAAGGCTTTTAAAATAATAGCACCTTTAAGTAGCCTCAATAGAATTAAATATCAATTCCTGTTGACTCTGTTAATCACTTGAAAAAAGAATTTAAAGAGAATCTATAAAACAATATCTCTTCAACAAGATATGAAAAAAGAATTTCAAAGGATTTTCATAGGAGATTAATTGCCAGTAAGTTTTATAATAATTCCTATCAAACCTATACAGTAGATGACATGCCACTTAATTCAGGGAAAAATGATTTAGAAATCAAAACTGAAAGGGATTACTGCAAATAATAGGATTTAAATCTAGAGATTGTAATTCAATTATTTATATTTAAATCTACTATTTTTTGAAAACATTAAAATAATTCTATTTAATATTAATAATAGGATTACACTCATAGACAGTAGTTGAAAAAGTTTTTACTATAAGACTATGCTAATCTAAATTAATAATTGAGAAACAAATATAAAGAATCAAGAACTTCGATCAATTTAGATTTTTAATTGGAAAATGAAAAGTAAAAATAAAATAAATCTATGCCTTTCATAGAAGGTTCTATTATATTTCAATCTAAGAATAGCAATCAAAGGAGCTTAGAAGAAAGAGATGAGAAGGAAATTGTATAAAATAATTCTTTTTTGTGTTAAAATGAAAGATTTTATCCTGAAAATAATATCAAAGAGAATTCAAATATTAATCATGAGTAAATTTCTAAATTTTTGGATCCTAAATCACCTTGTTAAGAGTTGATAGATAGTAACTAATAGACTCCTTAATCAAAGACAAATATCAATTTTACTTCTTAAATCGACTTAAAAAGTTCTACTAGCTAATAACTTATTTGCCTCATTTGCTTCGATGCTGAATGTAATTCCATTTTTGCTCCTTGTGGACATGGAGGTATTAGTTAGTTTATTTAAAGATAATTAAATAAGACCTATATTTTGATTTACTATTTCATAATTTTTATTTCTTCAATTAAAGGAGTGTGTTATCCATGTGCATTAGACATTTTCAAGAAAAAAGGAGATTGCTTGCTCTGTAGAAAGGTATTTTTAATCCTTAAATTTTCTATTTACTATGATGAAATAGGTCTAAATAATTTCTTAAAAAATATTATCGCCAAATATTTTAACCAATTTATTGCCTATTATCTTTAGTTTTTACAATGTTGTTTAAATTTAAATAATTTATAAATCATAAATTTTTTAAAAATATAGAAAGTCAATGAGATTTATAAGTATATTGAAGTTATAGATGATAAGTAAAGAAAGAATTCTTTACAAAGATATTTTTAGATTTAAACAATCACAAAATATTTAGATAGTAATTAAAGTTAAATTACTAAGAAATAGAGATTTTAAACAAGTAGAAGTTAAAAGAATATAGTTTATAATCAAGAGGAAATAGAATAATAAATTTGTTAATATTCTTTTTGTGAACTGGATGATCAAAATAATAATAATGCTTTTGAATAGAATGTCTAAAATTAATCTATTAATGATGGCTTAAGAAGATAGAGATCCATCTAAGTTACAACTTAAAGAGACATGATTTAGCAACCAATTAACTAATAACAATTAATTTCACCAAATAGTACAGATAGAACAACTCAAATTCATATCAAGAGGTTAAATTAAATTATACATAATGTATGTACTGAGGGTATTTAATCAAGACCAGAGAGGTCAAGTATATAACTTTCACATAATTCCAGTCATAAAAAAGTTAATAAATTTTAGCAATTTGGTGTATAATTAGACCTATTTCTTCCTTAACACGAAACTAATAGAGATAAATAGAACACTATTCCTTAATAATCTTCTTCTTCTGGAGTAATCAATTAGAAAAATAATCCAGAAGGTAGCTCAACTGCTACTACAACAGATTAATTTATTAATTCTTAATCTCAACCATAATTGCTTTTCGATTAATCGGATAAGAAATATGTTTAAAAATTTTTATAGGATTAAGAAAGTATAGAAGTTAACAATTCTTTAAATTAAAATTTAAATTAAAACAATTATGCCTAAAAATTTAAAGAAATTGGAAATTAAAAATCATAAAATAATTCGATTTTACCTAATCAATAAATTAAATCTTAAATATAAGGAGTTTTAAAAGATTATAACTATCCTTTAGATGCTGAAGTAATGAAGTAATCATCAAATATTTGATAAAAAATTTAAAGAATAAATAATAATTATATACATTTAAATAAGTTAATTTTTTATATTTGTTAAAAATCAACTAAATTTACATTTTTATATCCTCTTTATTTAAAGAAAATCTAATTTAATCATTAAAATATTAGTATTTTATTGAATAGAGTAAATTGGGTAAGTAAACTACTTGTAAATAATGTTTTAAGTTTCAATGTATCAATGGTTTAAAAAAAATAGAACTACCCGAGCTTGAAATACTTTGAAATTAGTTAAAAACAATATCTTTAATAGTGTATATCTAAACAAATTGAAATTTATTTTGTTTTATGTAAAAAATAAAATACAAAATTAACACAAAATCTATCTTAAAATATAAATGATCAACAATGAAAATGATAGAATATGAATATAATATTAATAGAGTCAAATATTGAAATCAACATATCTAGATACCGATTTTAGTGCATCTCTATAAGACATAAATGATCTTTTTATCTATTCTTCAATTTGTTATTTTCCTTCTTTTATTACTCTATTCGTTTGCCTTTTCTTCTAATTTCCATTTAATGATTCAAGAAAAGCTATAAAAATAATACTTATCATTAAATCTTTGCTTATTCCCATAGAAGAAAAGAATCCAATCATTTCCTGCAATTTCCCTTCTGATTAGGTAAGTGACAAGATTGTTTTCTTTTCATAAGTCCACAATTACTATTTCTAAAATTGTTGAATGATTAATTCACTCAATTACTTTTAATTTAGTAAGCTGCTCTTCTTATTTACATCATCAATATCATTCTTCCATTCGTACTCAGCATAATCTACGTCACTCATTTTTTTATAAATTCTTTTCTTCTCTATTGAAAATAAGTGTTTTCTTTTTTTCATTCTTGGCTTCTTTATACCACCAGTTACTGGAGCACTTCTTCTGCATGCCTTTGTAGCTAATTATTTTCTTGGTGCTTTACCGCCTGTGCTCTTTCGTGCAGTTTAACGCGTTCTAGTTCCACCTCCTAAATAAACCTTAGTAGATTATTAGAATTAAACAACTCTTTCATCAGTCAAACCTTATACTGAGGATATATAGGAAGTCAAAGATGTTACAAGCTAATAATAAATACTTTCTTTAATAACTTTTTATTTTAATTCTTAACTGAGATTTTCACCACAGCAAATACGATTTAAATAGAGATATTTTCCTATTAAAAATATTGATTTTTAAAGATTTTCATTTTGTTAGAATTAATCTTAACTTTATAGTGATATTTACATTTTATCATATTTCTGCTTTAAACAATTATAATAGCTTATTTTTATTTTTTTTTTATTCTCTTACACATTATCTAAGTTTACTCCTTTTTTCAAGAAAACATGTAAGAAAAATTATTCATTCTTCAACACTGAAGGCAATTCATTAATACTTGGATAAACATAATCTACTATGGATTCATCAAATTGTACTTCGAATTTGGTAAAGCTTGGAGTAAATGAATTTTCTAATACATTAATAACTACATCTTTAAGTTAAGCTATGCTGTCAACCTATTTGTTAGCACCTCTACCTGACTCAGAGCATCTTCTCATCAATACTTTATCAACTCCACTGCCTATCCCAATGCAATGTACTCTAGTTTTATGTGAATGGCTTCTAATTAAATTGACAACTTAATCTTAGTTACAGACTTAGCCATCAGTTAATAAGAAAATCTATATCTGATATAATTCATCCACATTTTTACTTTCAAAAAGTTACTTAAGAGGTCTATAGATTTCAGTTCCTCCCATGTCTGCAGAAAAAGTATCAATTTTATTAAAAGCAGATTCTATAGATTCTTTGTTTTTTTTCAAAGCCACAGGGAAGAGAAGTTCGTAATTGCTACCAAAAGAAATTACATTGAAATAACTATCATCTGGAATTCTATTCAAGAATTCTATCAGAGTATCCTTTGCATAATTAAAGTATGTTGTCATAGAACCACTTCTATCAATGAAGAAGAAAAATTAAGCTTTATTATGTTCTTCAGAATTAAGAACTGTTTTCTCCATTTCTTGAACAAATTCATCAGTTACAATTTTCTCTCCTTTCTTCATCTAATCTTTTATTTATTAGTCGAGCATATCGTTGTTTTCAAATCCAAAATCAGGGGTGAAACTAATAAAACAAGATTTACTTTTTTCTTCTTCTTCTACTTCTTCAACTTATATTTTATTTTCCACTTCTAATTCCATAGCATTATTTTCATCAGATTTTTAAGAGCCACCCTCCCCAAAAATAACAGAAGGTTCATACATTCCCTCAAAACAGTAAATAAATTCGAAAAATTTTTATTTATTATTAAGATTTTTTTAAGTGAGGATTAGATTCGCTTCTGAGTCTTCTTTAATTTTAACTGCTATATTATGAGAGATACACTATGCTTTAGTTATCTTACCAGTGCAAATTAGCTTCAATTTCAGAGAATCAAAAGCTTCTTTATTTTCTTATTCCATAATAGGGATAGATAGATAAAAGTATTAGCTGAATATTAATTTCACAATTGAAGAAAATAAGACAGTGATAGAAATTTAATCTTTAGGGGCAATGTTTCCTACTTTTATTTAGATAGCCTCTCCATTATCAGTTTTGACTGCATGGAAAGCAGTTTGTCCTTCATCTTTCATCTCTTAATATTTTTTTTCACCTTCATCTTTTTCTACAACTGTCCCATTTATAATTTTTCCATTGTAGACAATAATAAATTTTTCTAAGCAGGTATCTTACTTAATAGGAATTTAGTATTTCACATCCTTAAAATGAGTTTCGTCTTGATTATTAAATTCTTAGAAGATTTACATTCTAAGAACCTAATTGATAATTTCACATTCATATGAGTATTTAGTCATCTAAAGATCTTTATAGGCTCCTCCATTTTAGGCTTATCCTTGAAGGATAAAGTTTTTATCAAAATTTTTCATAGGTTTATTAAGCAGTATAATATCAGCCACCAATACCTCTAGCAATACAATTTATTGATTTTTTTAGGTTCGTTTTATATATCAAGATATTTCTTTTTATTTATTATAATATTGAGTTCATATAATGGTTTCCCTTCATTTTTAAAGAGTGAGTCGAGGATTATAAAAATAAAGATGCCGTCACTCTATAAGTTATAGTTAAGTCAGTATTCGATGATTGTAGCTTCTATAAGTGTTTGAAGTTGAAAAGATGACAATACAACAACATCTGCATCATTGGACCTAATGAAATTATCCACTATTATGATCTTTATCTATTCAATTGTGAATATTTTTATAAACTATAATACAGATGTCCTATATCATAAAAATGACAAAAACTAAGAGGAGAGCTAATCTTAAGTTTAATCACCCATTTTTGAGTGTTTTCCCCTGGATTTTTAGGAAGTTCTTCTCATCCGACATTCTTAAGCTATAGCATCTACTTACGCATTTTCTTCATATTTAGTAATAGATAATATAAAGCCTTTTTGCTTGATTCTTAATTATAAACAATTGAATGCGAATGGGTTATTTTTTCTATTCAATTTACTTAAGAATGAACAGAAAAAATGAATACAAAAATTATATACAATTAATATAGGCATTACCTTATAATTAACTAATATGTGATGGAATAGCTATTATATGATAAAAGCAATAGAAGTATGTAGTATTAACTAACAAAATGAACCCATAACAATAATTCAATATTAGTTGATGACTAATTAGTATATTGAATATTTCAATATAATTTCTTATCAGCACATCTTTTTTCTTATTATAATAATTATTATCATTATTCTTTTCAATAAAAAACAAATATAAAAAAATACAAACCAAATTGGTTTTAACTAAATCTTACTTCGATATTAAACAACATTCTATCTCATTTTTAAAATCTATTTTACTATCTTTAAAATAAAAAAAGTTTAACTTTATTAAATAATGGTAAATATTTTATTCTTTAATCGTTTAGTGTATATTACAAGAAATGATGTATGGTAGCTGTTGTGAATTTTGTAAATAAATATATAATCTTAAGACTATTTATATGAGAATGTAAAAGCAAGAAATAATTTAATAAAAATAAAGTAGAAACTATCTAGGGTAGGTACTGTAGGTACCAAATTTTTAACCTAACAAAAAGAAGGTTTTCTAATAAAACAAAAGTTTCAGGGAATAAAAGTTTTGCTCAACATACAAAGTGCTCAAGTTATACATGTTATATTGCAAATAATTTTTTCCCATTCATATAAAATTAGGGTCGTTTATACTCTTAGAATTTTATTTCATATAGGGAAAGAAAGAAAAGTAAAAAGATAGAGGATATGAAATTTCTATACAAAAATACTCTTTTTAAAGATAATACTAATTGAAAATTTATTTTTAAAATACCTTTCTCATAATTATAGCATTCCAATGATAATTTTTAAATGCTATTCTATTTGGAATAATCTTATTCGAATAGTATGTATGAATGATTTTTTAAGTCCGATATCTTTTCTATGTTTATAAATCAAATTTAGACAGGTTTCCTATTTTACTATTATTGACCAACAGGTATTTCCTTCCTATTGATGATAAAAATATGAGATTAATCATTTGTTCAAATAAAGAATCATTTAAATATATTCTATATTCTTTAGTCCTTAAAAATAAAACTACTCCTATTTTATTAAAATATTTCGCTGCTACATTGCTTTTTCTAAAATATTGTAACTATCGTGCCACCATTATCGATCCACTTTTTCTTTAATAAAAAAATATATTATGTCCAATCAGTCAAATTGAACATCTTAAAAATTTAGCTACATTGAGCCAAATTACTGTGTTTCATGCTCATTATCTCTAAAATTAAATTCTATATCTCAAAAAGAACCTCTTCATGTTAGAAAAAAAAATGACCGATCCCGAGGTTCCCAGCTCAGTGAGATGAAATTTTGGAAGGAAGGTTAAAATGATGATAATATAAAGAAGCTATAATTAAGAATATATAATCAAAAATAAAAATTAATTATTAATCTTTGACTTGATTAACAAGAAGACGAATATTTTTGAAATATACTAAATCCTAAAAAAATATTTATTTTAATCTAGCAAAGATACAAAGATATCCATTTATAATGTAAATAATCTGATATTATTAGTGTAGTATAAAATAGATAAATGAAGAAAGTAAATCTTAAAAATAAATAAATTAGAATAGAAAGAATTATTGTATTTGGTATTTATTTATATTTATATAAGATAAATCAATTTAAGGATATTTTGTTATTTCACTTTTATTATCTCCATTCATTCATTCATTCATCCATTCACTTTTAAATATTTTTTTAAAATAGCTAATTATTTATATAAATATTTTCATCAAAAACAATTCTTTCAAGATAAAATAATTTATAAATAAACTACCAATTAATCAATTAAATAGGTAATTAATTTTAGTCATTATTAAAATAGTTCTTTTTTTAATAATATGAAAATTATTTTCTTCTTTGTTTTTCTATCATATCAAGTGAAATTTAAATTGAGACAGACCGACAGACATTAAACTAAATAATATATTTTAAATTAAGAATATTAATAATATAAAAAATTAGGGCTTTCTCATAAAATGTTTCATGATGGCCTTAAAAAGATAAACCTTATTATCATTTAAATAATTAATATTCTTTAAAGGACTAATAAGATAAACAGATTTAAAGTATATTAAGGAATATTTATTCATAAATAATCTATTTATTTATTGTCTTCTTTGAAAAATTGATTATCTGAAGTTTTTCTTATTCTTCATAAACTTGGAGATATGATAGATTTCCCTTTATTTTATTAACTGAATCAATATTTCTAATATCTAATTTTCCCTTTATATTTTACTCTGTTTAGAATTAAATTTTAAATATTTAATAAAAGAGTCACCATTATAGTTGCCATAGAGTTGGTTTAAGATATTTAAATATGCATAGTTTTAACGAAATCTTCTTGCGACCATTATCCTATCTTTATCATGTTCTGCTCTTGAAGAGTAAAAAATTTATTTATAAAACCACTCTAAAATAGCTTATTGATAATAAAATACTTGGATTCTATGTAGATGATATATGTTGTAAGCTTGAATGAATTAAACATAATCTCAAGAAATGGATGCTTAGTATTTGAAGAAAGAGACCCTGAATTTATTATATTATCATCATTTATTTCTTTATGTTTGTTATTTATTCATAGGAAATTTTTAATAATGCTTTTTAACTTTTTTATTCTTTAGTGAAATTGCATAAAAATGGCGTATGAAAATCTACTTTATTAAATAATTTTTGCTAATATTACAACATTTTAGGTAATTTATATAAAATGAAGACCCTAACCATAATATTAGGCCTATTTACTTGGGTATTTAATATTTTTTTTGAGATAGGTTAAAATGGTAAAAATTTTATAAAAAGTTCATCTCTTCTTTTTCGACATATTTAAATAAATAAAGCTATGGTACAAAAATATAGGTGGCTATGATTAGCCTTTAGAGTATTAATCTCAATATTTAGGTATTAGAAAATTGAACCAAGGAGTTCAAGCATAAATAGTAAGGTCTCTGATGGTACAAAATAAAAAATTTCTCAAGAGAAAATTGAGTTAGCATTAGAAGACCCATTTTAAATGCTAAAAATGAATCTACTTAGATATAGAAGCCTACTTTAAATTGGTGGATATAATAGATATAAATAGATAATGAATAATTTAATGAAAGATAATTTAAGGTCTTCTTTGAATGACTATATTAACTTACCTAGAAAACAATATTAGAGGAGCCATTTTTAAAACAATGATACTCTAGCAAAAAAAACAGAGGTATTTTATGAGATTTTAAAATTTATACTACATACCCTTCCCTCAAAATTAGGTGTTCTATATCATCATGGAGTTATTGTTTCCTTAAATATAGCAAGGTTTATACCAGGTAATACTAAATATTTGAAAAAGCCCTACCTAAATTTGCTTATATAGAAATGAATGAATTAGTATTTTATATGAATAATACAGATTTCCTAGCTTATTTGGTTATGTAGTATTATCCTTTAGCAAAAAGATCATAAAGATAAGTATGGATAAAAAGGTAGTTATAAAAAGGTAATAGAGTTTTAAACAGAAATAAAAATTATTTGAAGGTAATATCTCTGTTTTACTTCTCTATTGAAGATAGATAAAATTACTTTATGTTAAGTAAATTCAAGGATAAACTAATTTAAAGCTTTTAATCACTTGAAATGAAGAGAATTGTTTAGGAATATAATTGTGATGATTACACTCACTATCTATTTTAGGTATCAATTTTCTATTTTATTTAAATTGATTTGAGTTTAAATTTCATAAAATAATAAAAATAAAAATATTTTATTCCACTTAAATATTTTTAGGTTTTTCTTTTATTTTATAAAAATTTCTTAAATTTTAGCTTGATAGATAAATAAAGCGATTTAAGGAAAAACGAAGAAGTTTTAAATCTGATTGAAATAAAAAATAAAATACTTTTCTAATCAAATATAAGGATAAAGAGGATAAAAGTGTTAATCAGATTAGTGATAATTTATTAATATAACTCAACCTAAAGTCAATTTGAATAAAAGCTGGTATTTTTATAAATAAATTCTTATATATTCTAAGAATGAAGTTATAGATAATAAATCATTTGTCTATTCTACGAATTAATTAAATCTAATTTGAAAGATTATTGGATAAATAAATTTTAAAAGTTACATATTTCCATAGTATTATTATATTTATGAAGCTTAAAATCTAGTAGATTTACGAAACTCCTTCTTACATTATTGTATATTCAGGATAAAGATTTAGTAAATAGATGATACTGGATTTATTTTACTATCCATTTAGATTTTTATCCATTCATAAAATTGTAACATTTAAAAAAAATAATACAAAAAATAACATTAATTTTGAAATTAGAGATCAGAAAATTTTAAGTTATGAAAGTTCTAAAATTCCATTTGTTTCTATGATATTTTGATTTATGGTGATAAAATAGTTTAAAATATACAAGAAGCTTCTATAAGCGTTAATATATAGAATATTATCTTTTCTAAAATACCCCTTTATTTTAATTGTATTTTCTGATAAGGATTAAGCATGTGTGGTTCTAATAGAGCATATATTATTCATTTTTTTTATCTATCTAAGACATACCTTCTGCTCATACAGTAGTTACTTTAGAAATGTTTTTGTTATTGATTAAAGCATTGCTAGAAATAAAATTATTCGACAAATACATTTAAGATAATTAAGAAAAATATTTACACTTTGATCATGACGCATTTATCTATGTTTGAAATTAGTTTAATTTCTTTTAAATACTTATAAGGTTAATATCAATTCAGTAAAAGAATTTTCATCTATGTTTTGTGATATTGTTTCATTATTGAGATTTTGTCACATTCATAAGGCTATTTATAAATAAATATATCCTTTAAAGATTTCTTTATATTGAGACATGTAGCAGAATATTTATTTTTATTATTTTTTGATCTAGAAATAACACTTTGCTTTATTTTTACTAAAAATTGAAATCTTTTCTAAAAAATAAATTGATGACTGGTTATAGGAGCTAGTGGAAACTGATAGATAAGACTATTCAAAGAATTTAATTTTATTTGCAATCAATTTCTTTGCTTACAGATTCTCTTAATAGATAGATATTATCAAAGTTTATATTCTTTTCCCTTCTCTATTTTTCAAATATTTCCCATTAAAAATTGTAAAAAAAAGAGAAAGATCTAATAATTAGAGCTGAGATTGGAAATAAAATATAATTTACTTTTAACTCCCTCTAAATATCGATAAAATAATATGAAATAATTAAAGAAAAACTTGAATAACTTAGTTAAAAATTAAGAGTTTGTAATGATTAATTATTAATATCTACTCCAATAATATTAGAATATTAAATTTATAAAATAATTTTGGAAAAATATTTATATTTTCATTCTGAAAATATTTTTCTTAAAAATAAGTTTTCACTTTTAGATTTCCTTGAAATTAATCTTAGACCTCTTATTAATTCAAATTCTTTAAAGATTAACTACCTATTTTTTCTAAACTTACTTAAGACGATTAATCCATAAATTAATTCAATACTTTTGATCAAATCTAAATTCTTTTCATTTCTAATTTCCTTTTATAATAATTATATTTTATTAGCTATTTTTAACCACCCCTTTCCTCATTAAAGTAATAATATTTGAACCCAATTAAGTCTAAAGAAATTTATTTTAAATAGATCCTCTGAATCTTTAACATTAAATAATATTTAATCAAATTAAACAAATAATAAAATAAAATACTACAATTAGATTTAGTCAATGCGTTACTACAAAAAATTTGGTGTCCTTAAACTCTTTAAATGGCTAGTATCATTCTTCACCATTTAATTCTTCATTATCTTTCTGGTTACCTATTTCCTCGTTCTAAACACTATAGATTTACTAAATCCTTACAAAATTGTATCTAGCATTCCTTAAACCATGACTTTTGAGCTAAACGACACAGATAAGCTAATCATCTAAAATAGTGAGGAGGAAGAAAATTACTTTAGTTAAACCTGTATTAGGGAGGAATAAAAGATGAAATGTACCTTAACTGCTTTAATCCCTGCGTATTATGTTGATACTCCAGATTTTCAAACTCTAAATATTAGTTGCTAGAAAAGTTGTAATATTGAAATTAATACAACTTACTACAAACCCATAAATGTTTTTATCTATGGCAAAAATGTTAAGTTGAATATTGAGTACTTAAAAACCGTTAACTTTTTGATGGATAGTGTTGAAGGAAGTATTACCATAAGAGAATTAGTTTTCAATACAGCTAAAATTAATCTTAATATTGGAAATATAGCCTTTTAAACTTCATAAAATCTTGCAGTAACCTCCATTACAAGCTAAAAATATTTGTGTATCACTAGCTTTAAAAGTTATTCGGTAGATATGAAGACACAAGCTATTATTACTATTGATGATATATCTGATATCATTTAAACAAAAGACTAAGGAGATTGCCTAAAAGTGTTTCCTTACGAGTAAAGAAACCATTCTTAGATGATAAAAGAAATTAAACACCCACTGTTTGATAATCTTTAGAATACATAGATGATGTAATTTGAAGAAGTAAGATGTATTTACTTTGATAATCTTATTTTAATGAGCAACAATGATATTCCTTCCTCAGCAAATTTAAAATAACTCTTCATCAGTAACTCGCAAGGAAATATTTACCTTAATGTGGTAGATAATAAGAAGAAAATGGGTCTCTTCTATTTAATGATGAATTCTAGAGCAATTCTAAATTAAATTTTTCTGAAAAATCTGCTTATAATATTTAATAGACCATTTAAAAATTATCTAACTCTGGAAGGTCTTAAGATATTTTATTGCTGAACTTTTAGAATAACTATGAAACTACTACATCTACATTTATAATCCTCTTTAATCCTATTACCTTATTTGCAACTTCTTTAACCATTTCACTTTTCAGCTTTGGTACTCTTAGTAATACCTAGGAATAGTAATTCCCAGATCTTCTCCCTAACATCTGTCCTTACATATTTTCAAGAGAAAGTTTTGAGAAATTAGAATATTCTTAAACGATATAAGAATAAAGAAAGGAACTCTTTAATAAACTAATAAAATAATATTTTTTAGAAACAGACACTAGCGTATATGCTCACTTTGATTATGAAGTATACCAAAAGATTTCTTTCCCTAAAATTTAAACATTCCCTGACCAAGATGAAGCATCAAAAAGACTTACGATTATTAATATCTCAATTATTCCATTCTCTTTCATCGGAATATTAATTTTATAAAAGTTTGTTTCATTCGTTTTATACTATTTGGATAAAGTAGCTCAATAAAGAAAAGAAATGGATAAAGAGAAGATTATTTTTGCCTTAATTACTCATTATTAAAATAATTAAAAGGAAAATTAATAAAACAGCTCAATTGATTGGATTCACGATTAAGTCAGTAAAGAAGTTGGAGAAGAAAAATCTAATTCTAAAGTAATCGAAGTCTAATTTGTTAGTGTCTGCTCTTTGACATTATATTCTATCTAGTATTTGTACTAAACAGTTATGAATTGGTTCAGATTTTAATAGATTAATTCTTTCCAGTTATTTTGTAAAATTCTATTTATGAAGATAGTTTCAGCTGCAAAAGTATATCCAGAAAATAGTAAGAAAACAAATTTAAAGGATTAGTCTGTAATCTAAGTGTTAAAAGATTAGTAAGACATGGAAAAAAGTAATATTGGAATGGAAAAAAGTAGTATTGGAAGGAAAAAAACTTGGAAGCAATAAACTAATGACTAAGAAAATAATATCATTACAGAAGAGGATGAGAATTAAACTGAGTTGGATTTAGATAAGTTTAAGGAATATTACTAGTTATTTTGTTACATCTATAATCTGAACGAAGTCTATATCTTTAGTGAGGAAAATTTATCAATTTTAAACTATTATAAGTTTCAAATTAAATATAAAAAAAATGAAAAGAATGAGATATTTAAAGTGGTAAGTTCATTTGGCAAAATATAATGCACGAATTCTAATTTTTAGAAGGGTCCATATTACTATTGCATGAATTCTAATTTTTTGAAGTAGCTTTTTAATATTATCTAATACAATTATATCTTACTTAAGCATAGAAAATATAAAGATTTTGAAGTCAGATTACCAGTTCTAAAACTTTGGAATTCATTAAAGAATAAATACTAATCAATGGTCTCTTTTTTTAGAAGATCAATATGTTGTGAAAAGAAGTAAGAAAATAGTAACTAATAATAATTTAATTATCTTACAGGAGTTGAATTATTAAAATTAATCAAAAAACACACCAATGTAAAATTCAAAGAATATTTAAGAGAAAAAGAATCATTGATAAATTTTGCTATAAACACAATCATAAGGGGAATAACAGCTATAGCAGTTCCTATTGCAGTCTATTCTCCAACGATAATTTTTTTTTGGATCTTTAAGGGAGAACATGCAAAATATATATTCAATCTTAAGAAGATATACAATGATGACTATTCTAATAGTGATAATAATTATTAGTTACAAGAAGTATTTAGCGATTGCTTGTTCTATAGCGCAATAGCTTAAGGAATTACTTTCATATCGCTACTTTTTTTAAATGGAATGGATTCTTTTAGTTCTATTACATAAAATACTGAATATGTTTACTTTAAAAAAATCACTAGCCGTTGTGAAAAAATTTTAAAACAGATTTTTTATTTAAAATTTTATGATTTGTTAGGTTAAATCAGTACATTGTTGTTAATTTTTCATCTATTAATTTAAGTGGCTTATGTCTACATTGGGTTAATTATGATTATAGTTGGCTCAATAGCATTTACTAAGGTAGAGCTCCCCTTCTTAATCTTCATAACTTTTCTAATTACTGTTATTGGAAAGCTTTCTTATAACTTTTATGATAATTAAGAGAAAGGAAGGAAAAAATTATACTCTATATTTTATGAAAACTATTAAGCAAATGTTCGTAAATACAAGGAGATGAGTCTATAAGCAGGCTAAGATTAAGATTAAATCATCGATTACAAATTAACAGTGAAAGATGAATTGTATATTTAATTTAAATTAGCTGATACTACAAAAAATTAAGAGAAAAATGAATATGAATAAGCCAAATAATAATAAGAGGAAGAAGAAGAAGTAATTACTTTTGAAGAGATTGAAAAACATTTTGAAAATATAAATATGAATTTAAATAAATTCTAAATCAATTAGTTATATGCTAAGATAATAGATAAGTCAAGTAGTTATTTTGAATTGTAGCTAAAAATGGGAATTGATTTTGATTAATTCTAGTAATTTGTTGAAGAATTTATTAAACAAAAGGTCAAATAGGCTCTAGTTAGAATAGGAGTTTCTTATGAAGTGCTTTTAAGAAGTATCTTCAAAATTCTATCAATTTCTATATTTGTAGGCTTCTTTTTATACATGGTTTTTGAATCTTTTATAACTGCTGATGATAACTTAGATCTACTTTCTAGTAATGGAATTATAAGTTCTGGAGGTATTACTAGTATTTTTCTGCTGAAAGAGGATAAAAGCGCTGTTCTATTAGATGAAAAAGTTCTAAATGAAGCTGCTTAAGAAGTTGAAAGAATTTTTCATTACAAAAATAATAGTTAATAATTTAATTGTGAACTTGAATCCATAAAAACCAAAAAAGACAAGAGAAGCTAATCTAATGAACTTTAAAAAAATGAAGTTTTAGAACCATGATAACTTTATTATTAACTATCTATCTATCTTTATTTTTTTCTACATATCTGTAATTTTTTAATAATTTAATAAGATTGATTTATAATAATTCTAACCTCTGCTACAATTTTAATAACTAGTATTTATTTATTTTATAATTATAAAAAATTTAACTTAACTCACTCTACTACTTTTTCTTTAATAAAGGAATATAATTCTTCACTTTACTATTCTTTGTTATTTCACAATAAAACTCTTCTCCATTTTAATTGTTTCGGATATTTCCTCTTCTTTAATTAGGACTATCTTACTCTCAAAATTATGAACAATAAAGTAAGGTAATTGAATCAATCTATTAATTACAAGTTAAAATTTAACCATTTTAGTTTTCATTTGGATAGCCATCTGTTGAAAAGGTTTCTTTATTATTAGGTTGATATTATGATTATATCTAACTTTTTACTTTATCAATTATTTGCTTTTCTTATATTATTTTTAACACTGTGATTCCTATTTCTCAAATTTTTGATTTCTGTTATTTTACTTTTTCTCAAATTTTCTCTATTTTCATAATTATTTCTTAAAGATTCAAAGAAGTAGAAGGATAAAAGAAGCTATTAATTGGATTAGGAATCACGAAGATAAAAAATAATAGGAATTCTTAATTTTATTAGATTCTAAAAATAAGTAAATATTTTAAAAATAAGGAAAAATTTCAGAAAATTTTTAATAATGAAAAAATACTTGCTCAGTTTTTTTAGGTACCCTATTTGATAACTATAATGAGAGTCCCACGAAACAGACCCCCTCCCTCCCCTCCAAAAATAATATTTATTTCTAGAGCAACAGAAATTTTATATTTTGTAATTATCAAATTTTGTTTAGAGGTTAGAAAGAATTTTAATTAGTCATTGAAAATATCTTATTGCATTGTAACTAATCCTATTAATTTTTGATCCAATGATACTAGAAGAAAAAACTCTTAAAATATTAGTTTGAATTAAAATAATGAATTATTAATTAGTATTTATCATTATTATAAAAATTAAATGACTTTAGTGCGTCTTCGAAATTTTAACTTATCTATTCTTTTGATCCTTCGTTTTATTAAATATTTTTATAAATTGATTTTATTTATTGAAATATTTTATTCAAATAATAATTCTTTCACTTAAAAATTATTTTACGCCTTTTAAATCAAGTAAATAATTCGATCTATCTATCTATCTTTACTTTAGTAAAATAAATCAAAATAATTATTTTCTCATTTATTTCATCTAGATTTTCTGTTTATCAATTCAAAAAACTTCTATAAAATATTATGAAAAGAGACAATAATTGATAAAGTAAAAACGGGACTTTTTAATGTAGTAAAGAATTCAAATAATATTTTTTAAATAAAGAAAAGTAAAAAATTAATGGTATGGCATATAAAACTCTATTTTACAACTTTACAAACGATTATTTAAAGAATTATCTAAGTATTATAAAATAAGAATGAAAAATTTGCTTTAATCCATTTTTATTTATAGTTGTCTTAGATTGATTATAAGATGTTTTACTTAAATTCTTTCATAAAATTAATGATAAGATTTTTCCTTTCCTATCAATTACAATAAGGAATTCCTTATATATCTAATGTCTTTTTAATTATAGAGTTTATATTTTATACATTAAAAATTTAAAAAATCCTAACTGTTTAACAGCATTACTGCAAAGTATTGTTTTATGCTAATTATGGAGGATGTATAATTAAGTAACCTTCATATCTCATCTAATTTTTATTTCACTAATTCTTAAGCGATAAAAAATCCATCAAGATAATCACTCTAATATTGTTTTTTCATTAAAAATGATTGGGAATTATTACCAGTGTAAAGCAAATTTTAAATAGCTATAATAAACAAAAAGAATATTAAAAGATGGTAACTCAAGTATGAAGAAAATCTACTTAAAATTGTAATTTATCTCAACAGTATTTCTTTATAGTAATTAGAAAAACCATATTTAATATGTATTTTTTATTTACATTATTTTGAGATGACATAAAAAAATGGAGTATGAAATTTAACATTAATATGTAAATTCATTGAGTAATTTTTATTCTTTCCAAAAGAATTTAGATAATCTAGAAAACATATCGAGAATATATGAATATTACAAGGTAATACTATTAGGGAACCACATTAGGGTAAAAATCTGTTTAAAAACCTGCTTAATTGGCAAACATTTTTTAAAAGGGTAATTATTGAAAATGTCAACACATTTAAATTAAATAATTCAGTATTATAAATATACAAGTAATCATGATTAGGATTTAGAATATTAATCATAATATCTGCTAATTACAAAACATGTTATCAATAGTTCATCCATACAATTTAAGTAAACTGAATAGTTTGGTTTAAAAATATTTTTCAAGGAAAAAATGAAAATAATATAAAAGTACAAATTGCTGATATTTAAAATGAAAGTCTTCAAATATTGTAGCGTATTTTATGTTTGAGGAAACAATAGATTTTAGAGGATTTTCAATAAGGATAGAATTATTACTTATTATTTCTTGAAATAATATAATAAACTTATCAATGATCCTATTTGAAACCCATTTTTTAAGAATATGCTTTGCTATAAAAATAAAGATAGGTAATTTTAAAGGAGTAGTAAAATATTTTCAGCATTCCTTATAAAATATGGAAGAAGATCATGATAAGGTATCTATTTCTTAAATAGTAATAGGTTGTGTTATAAAAAATGAAATATATTTGAAGTTTCCCTGAATAATTACATAAAATATCTAGAAATGATGAAATAAGTACATCTGGACTTTTTAGTGTATATGCAAGATATGGTACCTCTATTACAAAGAAGGTGATACTGACAAGATAAGATAAACAGTTAATTATGAAAAAGAAGGTAAGACTAATTATATTTATGAATGGAAGAATTTATATAAAATTTAAGAGTTTCTTTTCTAAAAAATTGGATAATAATACATAAATTATAAATATGGAAAATTTTTATGTTCACTAAACTATTGCTTGCAATTACTTGTTATGGATAAAAATACTTTGCCAATAAAATCATGAAGAATATTAACTATTTTAATCTATTTATTTACTTGTTATTTAAAATAGAATAACATTTACAATTGTTAAATATTTAAGCTTATCATTTTTTTTGTTTATTCTTTGTTTTTAATTCATAACTTTTCTCCCTTTTTACTAAATCAATAAAATGTGTCAAGGTTTAAAAGTGTATTCTATGATAATAAACTAATAGTTTTTTAGTTAAATTTTGAATAGAATACTTCTTTTAGTTCCATTAAATTTAATTTGAAGATGAGTTAGAGGAAAAATTAAATTTTTTATTTTTAGTACTCAAACCGACCTTGACTTCAATAGGATTGAGCGAGGAGAAAATTCTTATATTATAAAGGAACGCTTACTAAAAAATTTTAAATTTTATTGAATAGATAGTTAAAAGAATATTCCCCAAAAATAGTAAAATAATTTTTAAGATTATATATACATATTCACTAAAAGATTTATGCTGTTTAACCCATTTTTAGATAGTTAAATAAGAAACACCATTGATAAATTTTATTATTTTATAATTGAAACCATAAAGAATTTTGAGATTTCTTACGCAATTATTTAAATTATGTTAGCTTAATAATATTGATGTATGTAAGAATTCACTAACTTATCAAGTTTGTTTGATCTTTTAAATTTAAATAGATTGGATGGATAAAGTATTATTATTTGCAAATGAGAATCATAACTAAGATAAACTATTTATGTTATTAATAATTAGCAAATCGCTATCAAATAATATTAGAATATTGAATTTATAAAATTATTTCTTGAAAAATGTCTAATTTACCAGTTAGAATATATTTTTTTTTTATAAAAAAGTCATAAATAATTTTAAAAAGTTCTTCAATTTGATTAATTAAGAAAGAAATTAAGAGAGATAAAATATTGGTTTAAATTTTTAGAAATATTGATTTGTCTATTCTAAATATTTATTTGAAAAACATTCAGAATTCCACGAATTAACAGCTTAAAAATTAGTGCGTTTTTTACTATTTATTTTTTTAATATTCTAACCTCACTTATCCTCATTTGTGTTATAATTTTTAATATAATCATGTATTCAAAATTAATTTTAAATTGGTCTTTAGATCTCTAAACATTTTATAATATTTAATTATTAAAAAAAAAAACAAAAGAGCAAATCTACTCAATAATTAGAGAAATGTAAGTCTTTTAAGCAATAAAAAATATTAATATTGCTAAACTGTTTAAATGGATATTATCATTTTTCACCTTACAGTTTTTATTAACACTGGTGATTTCTTATTTGCTGATTGATAATACCAGAAAGATATTTTAAGACAAAGTAACTTAACCTACCATCGATGAAATCATGTCTTTTGATATCTAAGATACCCATAAACTAATCATCTAAAATAATAGTGAGAAAGAAATCAGTTTTTCTAAAAGGTGTGTAGAAAAAGACTAGTCATATATCTGTACCTCAACCATTTTATTTCCTGATAGTTATGTCGATAGCTCAGACTATAAAACTCTAAATATTAGCTGTGCGTAAAGGTGTAGTATTGAGATTAATTCAACTAATTACCATCCCATAAATGTTTTTATCTATGGTAAAGAAGTGAAACTGAATATTGAATATTTAAAAACAATTAACTTTTTGATGGATAGTATAGAAGGCAGCATCACCATAAGAGAATTAGTTTTTGATACAGCTAAAATAAACCTTAGTATTGGAAATATGGCTTTTTAAACTTCAGAAAATCTTGCAGTTACCTCAGTGACTAGTTAAAAATACCTATGCATTACAAGTCTTAAAAGCTATTAAATAAATAAGAAGACACAAGCTATTAGTACTATTGATGATATATCTGATATCATTATAACAAAAGACTAAGGAGATTGCCTAAAAGTGTTTCCTTATGAGTAAAGGAACCATTCATAGATGATAAAAGATATTAAGCATCCTCTTTTTGATAATCTTTAGAATACTTAGATGATGTAATTTGAAGAAGTAAGATGCAATTACTTTGATAATCTTATATTGATGAGCAGTAATGATCACCCTTCGTAAGTAAGTTTAAAATAGCTCTTCATCAGTAACTCGCAAGGAAATATTTACCTTAATGTGGTAGATAATAAGAAGAAAATGGGTTCTCTTCTATTTAATGATGAATTCTAGAGCAATTCTAAATTAAATTTTACTGAAAAATC
Organism: Tetrahymena borealis; assembly: GCA_000260095.1. Lineage (NCBI taxonomy): Eukaryota > Ciliophora > Oligohymenophorea > Hymenostomatida > Tetrahymenidae > Tetrahymena > Tetrahymena borealis. Next base: position 58,803 of record AHAN01000964.1, read on the forward strand.
TGCTTATAATATTTAATAGACCATTTAAAAATTATCTAACTCTGGAAGATCTTAAGATATTTTATTGCTGAACTTTTAGAATAACTATGAAACTACTTCAACAACATTTATAATCCTCTTTAATCCTATTAGTTTATTTGCAACTCCTTTAACTATCTCACTCTTCAGCTTTGGTACTCTCAGCAATACCTAGGAATAGTAATTCCCAGATCTTCTCCCTAACATCTGTCCTTACATCTTTTCAAGGGAAAGTTTAGATACAGAATATTCTAAAACAGTATTAGATTAAAGAAAAAAACTGTTTGAAAATCTAATACAATAGTATTTTTACCAAACAGAAACAAAAACATATGCCTGCTTTGATTATGAAGTATATAATAAGATTGATTTTATGAAAATTAATACATACCCTGACCAAGATGAGGCAGCAAAAAGACTCAAGATTATAAATCTCTCACTTATTCCCTTCTTTTTCATAGGAGCAATTATTTTATATAAAGCTTTCTCCCTTATCATTTACTACTTAAATTAAGCATCTGAATAAAGAAAAGAAAAAGATAAAGAAAAAATTCTATTTACCTTAATTACTTATTATTAAAATTAAACTGAAAAGAAATAATCTTAGTAAGATTTAGAAGATGAGATTAATCCTTTAAGTAAAAATCATAATAATGGCATTTATTAATAATCAACCCTCTCCTCCAAAAAATAACTCCAATTTGTTAATGTCTGTCAATTAACATTAAAGTCTATCTAGTATTTATACTAAGCTGTTATGAATTGGTCTAAGTTTTAGCAGATAAATTCTTTTGAGTTGTATTGTAAAATACTATTTATTGGGCAAGGATAAACTAATCCAATCAATAAAGAAAAAATAGCTCCAGATATTAGTGAAAAAGCGAAATTAGATAAACTATCAGAGATTGAATAAGGAAATTCCAACAAAGAACTGAAAGATGATGAGATAGATTTAGATGAATTTAAAAAGCACTATTAACTCTTTTGCTACATTTATAATCTAAATGAATAATTCATCTTAAGTGAAGAGAGTTTAAAGATATTATTCAAATATGGATTCCACATTAAATATAAAGAAATCAAAAATACTAAGCAGGAAACATTAAAAGTTATTTGTTCTTTCGATAAAACACACACCATGAATACCATTTTTTTGAAGAAGCTATTTAACTTTATCAAATATAATTACATCATATTGAAGCATAGAAAATATAAAAATTATAAATTTAGTGAAGAATTTTAAAAATTTAAGAACTCATTAAAGAAAATGTGGTATTCAATAAGATCTTTTAATTACTTTAAAAGTTGTTTAATATTGAAAGAAAATGATATTTTGGAATAATATAAGAGTCTTGAAGGATCTGAGTTGCTAAAATTAATCAAAAAAGATATTAATAATAACTACTAACAATACATATTTGAAAGAGAAGAAAAAATAAAATATGTAATAAATTCAATATTAAGGGCAATTACTGCAATTGCAGTTCCTATTGCTTTCTTTTCTCCAACAATAATAATTATTTGGATATTTAAAGAAGAAAATTCAAAATATGTTTATAATCTTGAGAAGATATATGGTGCAGATTTCCCTAATATTAGTAAAAACTTTCAATCCTATGAAACAATTACGCTATGGTTGTTCTGGAGCGCAATAAGTTAAGGAATCACTTTCTTAATGCTCTTATTTTTAAATGGAATGAATTCATTTAGCTCTATAACAAAAAATACTTAATATGTTTACTTTTAATACTTCACTAGATGTTGGGAAAAATACTAAAAAAAGATTTTTTATCTAAAATTTTATGACTTATTAGGCAAAATCAGCACTTATTTATTAATTGTTCATCTCCTAATTTAGGTGGCTTATGTCTATATAGGATTGATTATCATAATAATTGGTTCTATCGTATTTACTAAGGTAGAACTTCCATTTTTGATCTTCTTGTCTTTCTTGATATCTGTAATTGGTTAGCTATCCCACAACTTTTATGTGAATTATGAAAACGGGAAAAAAAAATTATTTGCTATTTTCTTTGAAAACTATAAAACAAATGTCTAGAAATATAAAGAGATTTATCTATCAAATTTAACAAGAGAAGGTGCTCAAGTTGATAATAATCAAGATAAAGTTATAGATTATAAACTAACGATACAAGATGAATTGTTTATTTAATTCAAGTTTGTAGATTCTGGTCGAAATGGGTCAATTTCATTGAAAGAATTAGAAAAACATTTTGAAAATATAAATATGAATTTAAATAATGTTTAAATCAATCTATTGCATTCTAAGTTGCTTGATAAATCAAAGAGTAAATTAGAATTATAGCAAAATATAGAAATTGGGTTTGATAACTTTAAAAAATTTATAGAAGGGCTTATTAATTAAAAGGTTTAGTTGGCACTATTTAAAATAGGAGTATCTTATGAAGTACTTTTAAGAACTATTTTCAAAATTCTTTCGATTTCAATATTTGTGGGATTCTTTTTATACATAATATTCGTTTCTTTTATAACATCTGAAAATAACTTAGATTTACTTTCCAGTAATGGAATTATAAGCTCTGGAGGTATTGCTAGTATTTTTATCTTAAGAGAGGATAGAAGTTCTTCACTAAATGATGAAAAAGTATTAAAGGATGCAGTTGAAGAAGTAGAAAGAATTTTCCATTATAATAATCATAGTTAATAATTTAATAGCGAAATTGAAATTCTTGCAAATAACCAGAACCTAAATGAATAAACAACTCAATAAGAACTAAAATGTCTTATTTAAGATACATAGAAAATTTTAGAATAGTGAATTAATTAACCAATTTACCTGAAAGTGAATAAAATTTCATATATTAAAAAATATTAATTTTAATTTAAAATTTATATTTATTTAAATTGTGTGTGTATCTTTCGACATTTCTATTAACTTTTTTTTATTTAATTCAAAATAAATTCTAATATACAATTACTAAAAAAATAAGAATAGTGTTTTTAGATAAGGTATTAATTAAGAATAAATTATGGTATTTACACTTAAATATATCTTTATTTAAATATTAAAATAAAGTGAGATATTCTGCCTTATGATTATTATGAATATTAAATTCAAATTTTCCATTAATTTTATAAAGTAATTGTTTTAGCTGAATTTTCAATTTTATTTGTTTTGTAAAAGAATGAATGATATTAATTTCAATTTTGATTATAAGTATTGTTGTTTTTTCAGAATAATAAAGTATGATAAGGTTATCATTTAGGATTTCTTTATTTGTAATAAAATTGTTTATTAATTAATAAAAATTATGAATAAGCTAAGCATAAATATATTTTTTAATACTAGAAAGATGTATTCTAAGAATTAAAACTCAAATCAATTAATTTACTTAATTTACATATTATATTTGTTATAAATATGCCATTTGATAATAGATGTATTTCGAGGAGTCTCTACAAAACCTTTCTCTATCAGCTACCTAGAGGATTCATATAAATTAAAATAATGAATAAAGTACTTTGAAGATTATCTTAAAATCATAAAAATTAATCTAATCTATTAAGAAGTTAAAATATAGGGTAAGAATTAATCAAATAATTACCAAATTTTTTTATTGGTTTTTTGTGAGTGGGTGAGTTAGAATTGTAAATAAGTGAAGTCGAAAGAATATCAAAGTATTTCTGCGAGCAGATTAGAGCTGATTAACCCTCACCAACATTATGAAGCTGAGCAGAAATTTAATTTTATTGAAATTGTTTCTGATTGAATGCGTTTTGCTTTAATAGATCTTTTCAGATTATGACTGTAATTAATTTTCCATTTCCTTTTTATCATACACAAAATACTTCATACAATAATGATTCCCTCTCATTTCTAAATGGATATTTTTAAAATTAAAAGCTACTGATTATTTAGCTAATATAACAAAGGAAGAATAGGATTAAAACTGTGGATAGGATGATTTAATGTGCATGAACATGTGTCCAAATGTGACATAAATGATTTTATCAGCTACATTTATCAGTGATACCAAAAATTATAATTACATAGATGATATTAATAATCTCTTTCTTATGATAAGTAATAAGAGATTCAATCATGGATACGATCGCTATGAAATAAAAATCTATGAAAAGACACTCTTCAATCTACTTTTCATCAAAAGTATAGAAAAAATGTATTCTTACATTGGATACTGTGAGATTTAGTAAGTTTTCTTATTCTACACATTAGAGGATGTTTCTTCGGATTTGGTTTAGAATAGATATATAGATTTATATGAAAACAAAGTAACAAAAGAAAATGTTTGCTCTGAATAAAGTATTGTAGATGAAGACGAATAAGAATAATTATGCAGCTAATAAGAGGAATACTAAAGGATGAAGATCTATTAATACAGCTATAAAAGTGATGAAATGAAGATAGTGAAATAAATTCCATCTTAATATACTCTAAAAGAAAAGCACTCTCCATATGCTTGTGAAGCAGATACTTTAAACAGTGTTTTTTATTGCATCAATTCTGATATTAAATATGGATATATAACATTCAAATATAATCCAAGTTCAAAGACAATTGACAGAGTTAAATTGCTATCTAATTAAATACTATATAATTTGTATAGATACTAGTTCAAAAACAACGATGATTTATATTATAATAACAATTATACCTTCAAAGCAATTGTTGTTGATAGAAATTCTGGTGTTATTTTGTGCACTGAACTCTTCTTAGAAACCTTTCGCTCATTTATCTTGCACCCATAATGCAAGTACAAAAAAGCCTACTTCTATTTTGATGAATAAGTTTATATTTGTTACTCTACTAATTAAAATATTTTGAAAATATCCTTGATGGATAATGTTATCTTAGATACATTCTAACAAGATTAGCCTGAAAATAAGTATAAAGTCACATTTACTATGAATATCAGATTCATTGAAATTACTCAACCGAATTCTTTAAAATTGCTTGATACTAAATATTTTTCAATAATCTCATTAAAAGAGTAAGAAAAGGTCATATTCTCATCTAAAAATAATATATTCCTCCAATCAAAATGTAGATAGATTTATACTTTTTTCATTCTTTTAAGAACTCGACAAATTAAATATCTTGTATTTCTTTAGTAAATTTTTGATACTATTCAAGTTTTACATTATAGATTTGATCTTATTCTTAGAATAATTTAAGATTAAATAGATTTAATGTAATCTAAAGGATTACATCTTTTTTATTTAAAAGTAACAAATTCATTAAAAGGGAAATCTTGGATAATATCCATCCACAAATCCACAAATAATATTTTTGGCTTACTAGAAATTTTAACAAATTTTAATTAAAATAAAAAAGAACCTTCATAGATGAAACCAATATTTTTAATTGAAATTAAATCTGTAAGATATTTTCTAAACAAATTTAGAGTGAATTAATCTAAATTAGTTTACATTAAAGAGAAATACATTCATTAACAAATCACTTACAATTTTAAAAATTAATTCACAATATTTTGATTTAACAATTTAGGTGAAGAAAACTAACAATGGGTGTGTGTCTATTTATTAAATGCAGATAAGATTTAGGAAAATGGAAATGAACAGAAAAAGTTAGTGTTTTCTGTGAGTGATTACACCTAAGGGGCAAAGAGATAAACATTTAGAAAAAGTCAAACTTCTCCTATTTAATTTCAAAAAGTAGAGATTGATGAAAAAGATAATTATATGCTGGCCTTTTTATTTTCTGTAGAAGAAGAGAATATAAAGAAGTATAAATTAAAGATAGTTGATTTATATCTATATACTATTAATAGCTTGAGTTTAACATATGAGTGCTCTACTTCGTATGTAAGTGTTCTTAAATGGATCTCCTATTAGAATATTCTTTATTTACAGAATGGCTGCCAATCAATCATAATTAATATTCAATTAAATTAATTTTATATCATACTTAGCAAACTATAAACAAGCATTGAGCCTAATGTTAAATTTAATCTATTAAACTAATCTATTTTTGTTCACTCTAAAATGGATTCTCTAAGATCAAAATTTTAAATTATAGATACCAATACTAGATAATCCTCAATGATCAAATAAACTAATAACTTTTCAATAGAAACTATTCATATTTCAATCTAAAGCTAGAAAGATATCTTTATCTTTTCTAATAAAAAATGGTACCATTAATATGCTAAATCTAATAAGATGATAGAATATTTACCTTCTGGGTTTTCTGAAAACTTTAATGAATACAAAAATAAATCTTATACCTTTTCTAGCAGCAGAAAATTTAATAATACAATTGTAGTACATTAGGTTTTCAATGCTAGTGAAGATTATATTCATTTCTCAATGCTACAATAATCTAATACAAGCGAATATCTATGCCTGTTTTATTTCCTAAGATAAAATAAAGAAATCAATTTTTAAATAAAGACAGATGAAAGCTTAGATCAGATACCAATTCAAAATAGACAATTACTCTAATAAAATAATTAAAGCTAGTAAAATAGGTAAGACGGCAAAATAAACAATATAGAATAACCTAATACATCTGACTTAAGAAACAATTTGAAGCAATCATATTTTTAAGATGAATATTAATTTCCAAACTATGAAGATGTAATTAACAGAAAAAATGGTAAATCTTTAATATAAATTAATAGTAATTACTATGACTTATTTTTTTAATGTAAAATGTAGAACATAGATAATTCAAATAGTATATAAATTTAGAGGATTAAGAACCTCCTGACTAATTTATAATATTCTCTGAAGAGAGATAATCATAGAGAACAGATTAATCTACTCATTAATATGTAGACGATACATCAATACCATATGGAGGTGGAGAAGTTTAAGAATAAAAGGATAGATAAGGATTTAGTCCTAAACCTCCACCAATAAACCCCATAAATAATAATAATTTGTTGGAAGAATATTTTGAGAGATTTTATTTAGGAATAACTATTGAGCATATGGATTGCCTTAATTACATTTACCATTAGTAAGATTACATTTATGATGAAATTAACAAGGCTATTATTTTCTACTCTTCTCATTTATGCATCATGGATGTTTATAATTCAACTCTATATCTGAAGAAAGAGTTGGATGTAGATAGGAAGATATTCTATCATATTTCTACAAACTCGTTAATTATAGTCAATTTAAATAATAGATCTAGTCTGCTTTATGAGAGAATTTATCTACCTAATACTGTAAAATAATATAAGCAATAATTTTCTCAAAAGTTTGAGATTATCAATGCACTTGTTTCCTAAAATCTATTGGTTATTTAATTAATACACCAAAATGATAAATATATATTGATAGAAAATTTACTCTAACCTTCTTCAAAATTAAGTATTTAATCCGAGCCATTCTTCAAAAGCCCGTGTAGCGTATTTTCAAATAGTTACAGGCATGAATATGTTTAAAATAGAGCAATTCTGACAAATTTATTTTATCATGAAAAGATATCATAGAATAAGCAAAAAAATACAAAGACATACAGATTAGTTCAAATATACACTCGCTCTATAGATGTATTTGTTATCCATAATGCCAACTATTAAATTCAAGTATATTCTTTTATAATTAGAACAACCAATTCACTAGTTAAAACTTCTTCATTAAAAATAAAAATAAATAAAATTAATAAAAATATTAGATAATTTATATTAAAATTTTTTTATAATTAATTAGACCTAGTTTTGCTATAAATACGAATAGAGTGATTACTTTCATGATTTACTAGATTTTGATATTGTTTAAGTTCAAAACAATAAAATACATATCTTATTTATTTTCAATTATAAAGTGGAGCTATAAGAATTTTTATATGATATTTATGAATCTAGCTTTATATCAATCTCTTCAAGGATTACCTTTTCAACAGAAATAACAGAGATTTTAAATGTTTCTTTTGACAAAATAATATCAAAGTACTATATCTATGCAAGATCTTAATAAAATCTATACATATATGATATACCAGTAGTTACCAATAGATCAGGTAAAAGCGAATAAATAGAAATTCAAATATAGAAAATGAATAATCCCTATTTAGATAATGGAAAAAAAGCTACTTGCAAAATAGATTCTATCTAAATTGACAATAGAAGTGAATCAAATACAGATTAATTTAGAAAGTTCTATAGGATGATCAATTTTGTGCAAAGTATCAAATATCCTCCTCAATTTACTTTATTACTAAATATTTAGCAAACAAATCTTGAAATGCCTTAACATGACATCTCACTTCCTTCTTTTGGGGTTGAACAAAAAGCATCTATTATCATCAAAAAAGGAGAAAGTTTTTCTTCTGAAATCTAAAATTCTACTTATAAATACATTATCTTTGATGCTCCTTTTTTTGAGAATCTAATGCCTCTCTAAAATTTAAAAATGGAAAAGTTTGAGATTTTAAATATGCAAAACTTCTCAAATATAAATATTAACAAAATAAGAATTATTTCTTTCTCTGATGTAGTATTATGCTCCACTTATTAATACTTAGTGGACTTTAATATGAGATTCTAGGATATTGATGAACTTATAATCACTAATCTCAAAATTAAAAATTGCAGTAAAATTAAATTCAATTTAATTTAATTTCTTATTTATATTATTCCTTAAACTTATAGATATGCATTTACTGCATTACTTATTCTCCTTTGATAGTATAAGATATGTAAGGTTAGAGAATGTTGAAATCTCATACAATACAATATAAAGTTCTTTAGGATTTAAGGATCTAACTATATTCAATGCTTACAATGTTACTAAAATAGACATCATCAATTTAAATTTCACTAATAATAAGATGGTCAATAATTATAATGAAAGTATTAACCAATTATAAAATAGAAGCACAGGCTACTAGTAAGTTTTTTCAAAGATGCAAAATAGATTATTTAATATGAGATAAATATAAAATCTAACAATTTCCCAACTTAATTTTATTGAAAATATCGGTGCTTCTTTTATTGGAATCTCCTCTTATGTCCATCAAGATCCTTCATAGAATCCTACAACAAGAATCAAAGAAAAGAATTATAAATTCTAGCTTATAGATTCTAATATATTGTATAATGTACTCCCAAGATATTATTTCTTCTTTGTCAAAAATGGTAATTTAAGTTTACCAAAATTATTATTTACATGAAATATTTTATTATTGACAGGTTAGACCACTATGAGCAATTTGAGGATCGAAGGAAATGGAATAGAAGTTATTGTTGAAGATTTTGACCTATATAATAAAAAAGACTCTTGGTTTACTGAAGAGAATACAGAGAGAATGAAGAAAGGATAAGATCTATTTTGTTTTCTAAATTGTTAAGCTTTGTAATTTATTCTTTAATAAAAAATTTATCAAAAAAGTAATCATTTTTTGAATAAAAAAGATACAAAGAGAAATTGTAAATATTGAAGAATGAGTTGTTTTCTAATATGAATTTAATAGTAGTCTCTTCAGTTATTTTACACTCTATTGTCTAATCCACCATCTAAGATAATAACTACCACATATCGATATTACTAGTATAAAATTCTCATTCCATGATTTAGAATACAATTGTAGAGAATAATGTAGGATCTAATAGAGCTATCATTTCTTTTGAAAAGCTCTCATATGTTTTAGTGATAGATTCCGTTTTTAGAAATAACTAGTGCTATATATGTATTGGGTCTGTACTTTAAATAAGTGAATCGATTGCTAATGTAATACAAGTTATTTATTGCAATAATATTTATCAGTTTTTATCATAAATTAATCTAGGTAAAAAACTCTTTTTACTAGAACAATACATCCGACTAAGGAGGATCAATTGCTATTTACAACTGTAATTAGAGAATTAATTTCAATAATGTTATATTTTTAGAGAATAATGCTAATTATGGAGGTGCTTTATCTATTGATAACGCTTAAGAAGTTTTATTTAATAATATCACATTTAAAGGAAACCAAGCAACTATTGGTGGAGCTATTTTTTATTAAGGATAGTAAATTGTTTATTTTGATAGAGGAATTTAAATTTATTTTAATTTTTGGCAAATTATAGTTACCCGAAGGGATTTTTCGAAATGAATACTTATGTAGTATTTATTGATAACAAAGCTACTTCATTAGGTTAAAATGTAGGATCATTCCCTTAGTCGCTGAGATTAGTAAAAGTGAATGAAATAATAATTAATGGTAAATTCTAAGAAGAGATGAGGAATCTAAATTTCACAACAAAAATAGATGCTTAATAATAAATTCTAATAAACATAAAGAATGCATCTTAAGGAATTAATAAATCAATTTATGATCGTTAGAACAGAAAATATGATAAAATAATCTTCATTTAAAATGTTACTAGTGGAGCTACCGTGAGATTCTAGTTTGAAATATACGATGAAGAAGGCAATAGATTTTACGAATATAAGTCAAACAATAATCAAAAGAGAATTGTAAGTTTAATTTTTTCAACATTCATTATAATAATTCTAAAAATAACTATAATGATAAAAATAAATTAATAGATAAATCCTATTGTTAATACTATGAGTTAGAATATAGTATTGATTAATACAAGAATTTACTTTGAAGATGGCTATCTTTTTTTGGAAATTGAAGTTGTAGGAAATAGTTTTATTCCAATTAATTTAGAGGATGATTTTATCACTGTTTAATATGAAAATATCTTAATAAGTGAGAAATAGAATGAACCCTAGATTGAGATGTTCAAACAGTATTTCTATTTGAATTTTAGACCTTGCAATCTAGGAGAAGTTTATGTCATGTACTAGTCTCAAATTAATAAAAAATTACCCTTAACCAGTGTTTATAAAGTAATTTTTTAAAATATTTCCTTATAGCTTTATATTAAATTATTTAATTAATTTAGTGCGAAGTTTGCAAATTAGGTAAATTTTCATTAGATACTCACCCAAATACTCAGACACAATGCTAAAGTTGCATTTCAACAGCGGTAAAATAATGCTATGGATCAGTAATTGAACTTAATTAGGGATATTGGAGATCCAGTATGGTCTCTGATAACTTTCTTAAATGTGATCTTAAAGAAAATTGTAATGGCGGTGAAAGTACTGAAACTAGTAATATTTGCCATTTAGGGCATATAGGTCCTTTGTGTGAGGCATGTGATATATAGGGTATTGTGTGGAAATAAAAGTTTGCTCATTCTGGAAATCATTCATGCACTCCTTGCAATTCAGTAACAAAAAATACCTTAAAAATATTATTCTTTGTTCTCACAACATTCATCTTTATCGTACTGGTTCTCAAAAGTACACTTAAATATTGCATCAACAAAGTAAAATAAATTGTTTTATTAATTTAAGCCATTAATATTGATGTTTAATTGAAAAATAGATATTCTTGAAATACCTATCAATGACTGGAATTCTCATTATGGGATGCTCTGCAAATAAAAAAGTAACATCAGTGTATGTTAAGATTCTCATGAGTTATGTTTAGGTAAAGTTATATTTGCTCGTAATATAATAATAATTGAAGATGTATAATAATTTAAAATTTAATCTACTTACTTAAAGGACGAACAGAAATATTTTAAGTCAGTTATGTCATTTAATATAATTCTTTTTTCAAAAATTATAAAGGTTTTGCAATCAGTAAGATATTTTTATATCAATTTCATTGAAGTAATACTGTAAGGATTAGATTATGTGGCAAGTCCATTAGAGTAGGTGTCTTTTAGTGGTGAGTGCTTTATGGCAGATATTGGAATAGATATGCCTCTAGTTTATTTTAAAATACTCTTCGCTTTAGCTACACCTTTTGTTTTATTGTTTATAGTGTTGATGTTCTATTATGCGCTTTATAAACTGAAGTATATAACTTAAGAAATCAAGAATTACTATTCATGTACAAGTATCTTTTACATCATTCTATTGTTTTAGAATAAAATTGTCAATATGCTGGTAGAAGTTTTTAACAGAAGAGAGATTGATGGGGAGACTTACATGAAAGTTAATTTACAATATCGCTTTTACGATGAATAGCATGAAAAATACTTCAAGTATATGATTTTTCCCAGTTTGATATTCTGGACATTAGGAGTCATCTTATCCATTCTAATAATTCTTCTCAAAAACAGAAAGAGTCTATAAAAAGTTAAATCTCTCTTTACATTTGGATTTTTGTACGGTGAATATAGAGAAGAGTGTTTTTATTGGGAATTACTGAGAATATTTACTCGTATAGGAATAGCTATGTCATGCAACTTCTATCACTAGATACCTAAAATAAGTTGCATGTTTATGTTTATAGTTTTAGCTATCTACTTTATCGTTTTATATTGGAAAAAACCTTTTATTTAGAGATAATTAAACAATTTAGAGATGTTTAGTACACTGATTTGCATGGTTACTGTAAGCCTAGCAGTAGTAATTTACTCATAATAATAATATTCGATAAAGTAGTAGTTAAATGAAACTTCTACCCTGCAACTCGTCTCTTAAGCTATTATTTTGATAATAAATATATTCTTTTTAACCTACATGATGATAAAAATACTACTGTCTTTAATAATCAGATGGGAAACTAGAATATATAAAGTTTTTGGCAAATTCATGAGAAAGAAGAAGACTAATGACTTACTTGTGCTTAAAAGATGGTCTAGACTAAGACACAAAGTCATGAATAACTTTATCTAAAATAGATTGTCCTCTAAAAAATATTACCAACAAAATGATATTTATTCTTTCGACTATTAAAATGACCTTTAAAGATTTATTCATTTTTGCAATTTCGATATCAATCACTTGCATAACTTCTATCACCTGAATAACCTCTCTCTTTCATTCACTTAAAATTAACTTCTATAATAAGATGAAAATACCAAAGAAAATAATAATAATTAAATGCAAATTTTTTAACCAGATTAATTAGTGAAAAGAAATAGTCTATCTGAATAATTAGATCAGCTTGTCTGGAGTGATTTTCTCATTAATAATTCTTAGAAAAACTTGACCCCATTATTTTTAAAAAAATATAACAATTCTTCATTTTAATCACTAGATGATGTTAGTGATATAAATTTGTATTATTAAGACTTAAGTTTACAAGGATAAAATGGAGGAGTTGGCGGCAGTATTATATGGCCTTAATCAATCTTTAGCAATAATTAAATTGGATATGTTCCACCAACATACAATAATGGAAATAACCTGGAAGCAAATAATCAAATTAATTAAATATAAATATAAAAGTTAGAAGCTAGTACTCTTGTTCATGACCAAAGTCAGTTAAATTCATACAATGATTTAGATGAGGAATATTCAAATAAATCACATAACCATTCTTAGACCGTTTATATAGAACTATAAAAAGATGAAAAATAATAAAAATCATGAATAATTCTTTCCTTAAAGATAGAAGTATTTTTCAATTCTCATGTAAAATAAAATTAACTTCAATTGTCTTAGTAAAATTAAAATAATTAAATAAGAATAAATTTATAAATAATCCTATCACTCTCACTCTCTCTATCAAGTATTAAGAAAATTTAGTTATAAAATATAATAAATAAACAAAGATTTTTCAAAAATTATATAAAAATAATATGTCTTAATTAATATTTATATTCTACATAAATCCTGAAAGTAACTATCACTCTTATCCTTCCTTCCCTTCTTCTTTCTTAGAATAATAATTAATAGGTTAAATAATCTTTCAAACTATTAAAAGAATAAATAAATTAATTAAATCTCATAATTTTCTTTTAGAAATGTCTCTAAAATAGATATCTCTCTTCTTTTATTCTTCTCTTTCTTATGCTTTGAATTAAAATTTTTTCTTTCTATCCTTTTTAGTTTTTTCATCTTTAAAAAAAATGATAAATATATTGATTGATTGGCAGATTGATCAATATAATTTTACATTAATATTTTCTAAAAGCATTAGTGAATGCTTTATAATAGACATATAATCCGAATACCTAATTTAAAAATGATAAATAAGAATATTAATTTATATGAAGTTGCTTGAAATTAATTTATTTACTCTTAAAAAGAATACAATAGTAACTTCTCCTATCCAAATATAATAATATTTATATAATTCTGAACAAACTGACTAAGCATTGTAAGTATCCTATTAAATCAACTCATAGAAATCGGAGATATCAGTACATATCATCATTACGTATTGAAAGTTTTATATTAAATAATAGGCAAATCCAAATATGTATATTATAAAGTTGATTCCATACATAAATAGAGTCTATTTATTATTACAAAGATTTATTAATATTTCCACTTACTTCTATTTGCTTAAAGAGAAATAGAAAATGGATTGAATGATTTACTAACCTATAATAGCCATATTTAACATTAATCTTAGGTATCATGTTAGATAAGATTATCATTACTGATAAAATATCAAAGGTAAGGACTGCATTTACATTTTAAGTGTAATTAAACACAATATGATTTAGTAGAATGTTTATTAATTCAAGTACCTATTAACAAAAATGTTATCAATAAAATCTTATTTAATGAATTAAATTTAAGTAATAAATTATTTATTACTGATTATAATGTAGAATACACTTGAGAATTTCTGATTTCTCTGCTTTATTTGGGGTTACCAAAGAAAATATTTGTTACTCTCTCTCTGCAACTCCTGGATTAGATAGTTAATGATAATTTAATTGATCAGAATATAAGATTATAAAATGATGAAATTAAAGTTTAAATTTTTTGGATGAATAGAGTAAAATAGTAAAATGAACAAAAAATAATATTTACTGCTCCTTTCCCTTTCCTTTTTTCTATTTCTCCTCCATAATGATTGAAATGCTTAACTATAGATTAACTCTAATATGAATGATAATATTTCCTTTTAATAAAAAGTAGATATCTGTTAAATAGCTGAATTTAAATTATATATAAGAAAGTAATTAATAATTGAGAAAATATATTAGAATTAATAGAATTTAATAGAAAGGAAGGATAATATATATTATTCTTTAGTCAAAATATTAATATAAATAACTATTATTCAAATATATCAACACAATAAATCTATAAATTAGTATTTAATTAAAATTTAGACAGTAGTATTTATTTGTTTATTTTAAAGATTTCTCATTCAATTTTAAAGTTATTTAGAAATAGTACTTTGCTTAATCACTCTATGATAGTAGATATTTTATTAAACCAGATGTTAATGCATAAATTATGATAGTGCTTAGCTCTGTAGTGAACCTTTGTTTCATTAGCAACACCTAAACATAAATTGCAGATAAATTCTGTCAAATTCAAATTTGATTCACCATTTACTATATCATTAATTAATTTCTCTCTTTAATCTTATGTTAGTTCTTCTGTGAAACTAAAATTCTTTATATTTTTTTTACAAAAAATTATTTTAAATTCCTTTTCTTTTTAAAAATTGAAAATAATAAAAAAATAAGAAATTATTGAATTACCTTTTTGATCGATTCAAATTAAGTGTTAAATTATTTATTAAGTAATTAAATATGATTAGTAATCATTTTTTCAAGATTTTCAAAATTAATTAATTATGAGTTGAGGGAGGCTGAAATCTTACTATATCTTTTTCCATGGTACAATATCTAAGAGTTAGCTATTTTATAAATAATAAATGAATTAATTGCTATTTCTATTTTTATATTTACCTTTAATGTAGTCTTAGAATTATTTTTATTCGACAATTTACTGTTTTACTTATGTGCTTAATTAATTGAAAGTATTCATTTAGTTTTCAAATGATTATAATTCTTTTTCACATACTTCTTAAACTTAGTAGAGTTTATAGGTGTAGGAAGTATAGTTGGTGTCAATAGTTGTGCAGATAATGATAAAATCTATCAATTCATCCAAATCTCTATTCTAATCATGTAAGGCTTAAAATTGTTTGACCTATTATTAACATAATTAAATTATTTTTAAAAAAAAGATTAATATTAAATTTACAAAAAGTAAAGCATTGTCTAGATTTATCAATCTATCATATAATAGGTGATTAAAGCATTTGCCATCACATGCTGTAATTTAATAAACAAGAGAAACGATTTCTGCCTTATAGTCTCTTATTTCCTCGAGTTAGGTTATTTCTTATTTTAGTTAATACACTCTATCGTAATTACCATCATCCTTTGCTTTCTTTCTTTATTTTTCTAAACCATCTATTTTTTCTAACCCCTTTATTTAGTAATATATTAAAAGCAATTGAAAATTTGAACAATTAATTAAATCATTTTTACTTCTCTAATTGAAATTAACTTTTCAAAATGCTAATAAAATCCAAGAGAATCAATTTCTTGAATTAAATCTTCATAGAATTTATTATCAAGATAGTAGTTTTCTTCTCCTTCGAAAACTTTTCTCCAGTATTCACCTCTGTATAATTATTTACCTACTTTAAATTAAGGGATTGCATTTAATCTGTCTTATTTCATTTATTCCTATTATTGTTTTAATCTCTTTTATCTTTCCTCTTCATCTTGTTTTTTTCTTTCTTATTCTCTCCTTTATTGTTCAACTTTTTATTTAGCTCCCTCACCATAATCAAGTGCTGTAATATCAAAAGTATTCATTTCAAATTCTTTTAAGCTAATAGGATTAAAATAGATTAAATAAATAAATAATTTAATATAATATATTTAGTAATTTACTCCATCACTTTAACCTATTAAATAGGATTTTATACTGGTGGCTATTGCTATTGCTATTAGGTAGGAGCTGATTCGAAATCATCAAAATCACCAAAATCATCATCATTTATATTATTAACAATTTAGTTTTATTATTGCTATACAAGAGGATTTGGATTATCTTAAAAGTCGCCAAAGAGATCTTCACCATTATTACTATTATTTTAATTTACAATATTTTAACCAACATGGCTATTAATTAGATTCTATTGAGGAGGAGGATTGACAGTAATTTCAAAATCGTCAAGTAAATCATCATTAGGTTTATTTACAGTATTATTATGATTTTGAGCTTAATAAATAGGATAACTAATTTAGTTCTAATTTAAAGGTTAGGGTAAATTACTAGTTTCAAAATCACCAAAATCTTCATCAGCTGCAACATCACCTTATAATTCATCTTCAAAATCTTTTTACTTTTAATTCTTCTTTTATTATTTTTATTTATCAAATTCAAGAGTAAATGTATCTGGTTAACTTTAATTTTAATCCTAAATGCTTGATGCAGCATTATTATTATTCTAAGAGGAGTTTTCTTCAAATAAATTATGCTAATGATTCTTTTTATTAAAAGTATTCAATTAAGATTCCTATTATGTTTATTATTATAATTCATCTTATAAAGATTCATTTGGTTAGAGATCGTTAGTAACTTATTAGTTTTACTTAATAATTTAATCCCAATCTAATTCATATGCATGAATAGGATGTTAAATTACCTTCTCACTAGTTGGTTACTATTATTTAGAATCTTAAAACTCTGCAAAATCACCAAACTCATCCTCTTCGACTACTTTATTTTAATGTTAAATATTCTACTGAGGTATATGGTGAGATGGTATTACTTGTTCTGATTTAGAAGCATGGTGGTGATGATTTTAATGGGTATCTGTTAAATGATCAACTTTATAATCATCAAACAGACTGATTACATTACCAATTAGATCTTTTTCGATTTACTCACCAGTCTTATTAACAACAGGTAATGAAGGAACAAAGAAAGTATTCTATGCTGGAATTGTAGATTAAGATAAACTATAAGCATGATAACCTTCATTTTAAGTTTTATGTTATTATTATTATACTTGTGAAAATTGAAGATTATGGTGTTGTTATAGTTACTATTATTATTATTATTAGGCTTTATTATCAGCTCCTGTTTCTTAGAAATCACCAAAATCGTCTTCATCTTCATCTTCTTCTTCAAATAAATTTTTTTATTGATTTTATGTTTATGAAGGTTATTAAACTGTCATTTACTCTATAGGCATATCTAAAACAGATTTTTAAGGTTGTTAAATTTGTGTTTACTTTTCTAGTTCATAAAATATATCATATTTCTTTGGTCCTTCAACAACTGCTTATACAAAACTTTGTTACTATTTTGGTGCACTAGTATCTTAGAAATCTCCAAAATCATCACTAACTTTTTATATATTTTTTTAATTATTCCCTTAATTAGATTCTTCAACAATATCTTCAAATAAATCACCTTAGATATTATTCTAACGAACTTAATTATTCTATTATTATTGATGAACTTGAGTGGAAGATTAGGCTTCAGAAAATTCACCAAAATCATCACTTCCTTTAGATGAACTTTATTAGTTATTTTATTAATTATAAGTAGAAGGTAATTAAATACCACCAAAAGCATTCTAAATAGTTACATTATTCTATTATAGAGGAGGTTAAACAGAAGCAGTTTCAAAATCTCCAAAATCATCTCCTGTTTTATTTGCACTTCCTTGTTAATTTTATTATGTGCTTTGAGGCTAAAGGGTAGCAAATGCATTTTATATTGTTTATAAATTATTTAATAGAGGTTGAGGATTGTTTTATTAAATTGGTTGATGAGAAGCAGTTGAAAAATCTCCAAAATCATCACTTTATTTATTAACACTCTATTATTGCTATTGCTATTAGTGTGAAATTTAATTATTTTATAGATTTTGAATGTTGTTAAAAGCATTTTAAATAGATATTTATTAATGAGCAACTCCATTTTAATTGTTAGAAGTAAAGTCACCAAAATCATCATCTAGTTCTCTATTTGGGCTTTATTATTTTTACTACATTAACGAAGTCTGGTGAACTTACTGGTTAGGAATTGTATTGATATTGTTGTTAAAAGCTTATTATATTGTTTAAATATTCTAATTATTATGTACAGCTGTAGTAATTGTTGGAGCATCAGCAAAATCTCCAAAATCATCACTTTCCTTTTATTTCTATTATTGGAGCTAGGTATTCTAAAATGTTACATTACTTTACATTTAATTTTAATGTATTTATTACATGTATTAATGCTATTACTATTAATGGTAGTTAAGTTAATTAATCTACTAATTAGTAGATTAAGCTGTTGAAAATTCACCAAATTCATCTTATTCCACTTTTTTTGTTTAATGCCCAGGTAGAACAACATTTATAAGATTGCCAAAAGCATCATCAATATCTTTTTATTTTTTTAATTATGCTAGGTTTTATTGATTATTTTGCTATTATAAAACTTGCTATTGCACATTCTATTATCCATGCATATGCTATTAGTGTGGCTAAAAGTTTTATGGAATTTAACCTTATAAATGGTGCACTTAAGGTTAAGTTGAAGCAGTAGAAAAATCACCAAATTAATCATTATTCTAATGGAGAGCCTATTGATTGATGTGAAATTAGCCTTAATTTTGATTTGGTTATAAGATTTATTATTATCCATAAAATTAATTAGTTTACTATTAGTTTCCATACTAATGCTATTGGCCAATATAATTTTGCTATTGAATAGGAAGATTCATCTATTACTATCTCAATTATTGTTAATACATTTACTAATTTTATAATTATCCTTACTAATATAATTACTATTACATGTTTTATGCTTATCCTTATTATTAATAATAGTTTCCATATCCATTTTATGTATTACCTTGAATCGAAGCATTAAATTGCATATTATTGTATTAATTATTGTTAACTCCAATAGTATTTATTGTATTCTATCCTACTCCTACTCATTTGGAAAATTTAAAATATATTACTATTACTTATGATTTTCTATTATAATTTATTTTACCTTATTTCTATGGAGGTTTTTAAGTACTTTCATTAAGTGAGAAGCCTGAAGCTCCTGTTAAATTACTGAATGCATCATATTTATTACTTTATGCTTATGTAGTTTATTAATTTGTTGGATTTGATGAAACAAAATCTCCGAAATCATCTTGCTACTGTTGCTAATTCATACTATTATTATAGATTTACTACTACTAATTTTACTATATTTATCCTCCCATCTAGTATTACCCATAAACTTGACCTCCTTACTAAAAGGTATTGTATTATTGCTAATGGTATGACATTTTCTATTTTTTCAATGTTTATTAGAATCAAATTCTTATCTATGTTCGATTTAAGTTGATTTTATTGATTATTTAATCTAAAATAACAAATATCAATAGTTGTATGTATGCATGCACACATAGATAATCTTTTACATATTCAATTTTTGTTTGAGATTTTCTAAAGTTAGAAATTTATTTATTTATTTGATCAAATATTCAACTCTGATTTAAATAGGACAAAAAATTTCACAAACTGATAGAACACTTCATCAATCAACCATTGCTTAATTTATAAATAAAAATTTAAATAATTTCAAAATAGATTTGTGTAATAATTATATTATTAAATAAATGAAATATAACTAACTTCTAAAAGGAAACCTAATAAATTACAATTAATAGCAAATTAAAAATAATGATTAACCCTTTAATTAATTGTGGTCAGTTTTAATCATAAGGAGAAAAGAGAATAATTGATTTTATATATGTTTTGATAAAAAATTATTAGTTGTTTTTTAAGTAAATATCTTCACCATTTATTTATATATTTATTTAAAATTTCAAATTTTCCATGGAATAAGAAATTATTAGGTTTTTAATCTAATAAAAATCTTTAAAAATATGTTCTTATTAATTAAGTGATAAATTAATAAATTATTAACTTTATATATAAAATAAAAACAAAATACATAAAGTTAAATTATTTCATATCTACAGTACTATCTCATAATAAAGCTATAACAGATAGCATTTTAGCTATTTTAAAGTGTATCTAATTTCTTTAAATCACATATTTTAATGAAAATCACTTAATATTAAAAATTAATATAGAATAGATAGTCTTACTTAATTTTAGAAATAAATTATTGCATAAAAATGAAGTATATTATAAATAAATCAATCAAATTATAAAAAGATATTAGTTACTTCTAAAAGAAATAACTAAAGAAATATTAAAATAAATTCTATTTTTCAAACTAGAGGTATGAGATGATTGCTCAATAAACCAATCAATCAAGTAATTTTATGATTTTAGATTTAAAAAGATCTTTGTCAGTGATAGGCTTTTCAATATAATCATTAATTCCATAAGAGAAAGATTTGAGCTTTTAGAAATCTGAACTATCAGCAGTTACAATCACAATTTTAGGCTGTTAAATTCTATTTTACATCTATCTAATTTATTTTGTTAATTCTAATCCGTCCATAAAGGGCATTTATAAATCAGTGAAAACAATATCATACTTTTTTTCACAATCTTTGATTCTTTAAAGAGCTTTTTCAGCATGGATAAACTCTTCTACATCAAAATTTTTATAATCGTTCAAGTATATTTTAAGGGCAATTAAATTATATTTAGAATCATCTACAATTATGATATTATATTTTTTATTCATTTTATGTATTCTGTTTTGAATTGTGCTGATTGTCTTATATTTTTATGCTAAAATCTTAGAAGTTAAATTTGCTGAAGACATAGACAGATTCAATTCTCCCATATTATGATTTATCACTTAGTCTATGTCACCTTCCTATGGTATAGATTCCAAACAAAATTCTCCTAACTCTCCTACCACTTATTAATTTTTTAAGGTAGATTTGTTCTATCCATCTGATACATGTTATTCTCTTGTAGGAGTTGCACCAGCTGCATTACTATACCTATTATTTCCTCCATTAATGGGATTCTACTATGCTGTTGTTGTTTTCTTTCTAACTTTCTTTTCATTCTTATATATGTCAAATGTAAATGAGGATCCTAATCCCACTGTAGATTCTACTTTTATATTATCATCTGGTCCAAGTGCTCCAACCAAATTCTTACAAATTACTAACCCCAAGCCAATTCCTATATATATATATAAAAATTATTACTCTTATAAAGAAGTATTTTATTTAAAGTATACCTTATTGATTCATATTTTCATTATTATCAAAAGTCCCATATTCCTTGAATAGCTATTTAACTACTGCTTCTGACATTCCCGTTCCTGTGTCACCTATTGTTATTCTCACACAATCATCTAGATTTACAGCTTTCACTTATACAAAACCCTATTTAGTGAATTTAATTGCATTTGAAACAAAATTAATTATTATTTATTTAAGTCTATTTTTATCATTATAAAAGGTGATGTCTTCGACTTGTGATATTAAATCAATATTCTATGAGGAACATTAGAATTGAAAAATATCAAAGACTTCTTTGATGCATTATTATAAGTTAATCTTTTCAGAAGAGAGTTTTAATTTCCTGTGCATGATTTAGGAATAGTCTAGAATATCTTTAATCATAAACAGCAGCATAAGCGAATTATTATAAATAATGTCTATGTTCTGAGCAATTGATTCTATATTCATTTCCTTAATCTACCCTGTTAAAGAAATAATACAATTTAAAGGTGTTTTTAAATCATGTGACACTGTAGCTAGCAGCCTATCTTTATAGGAGTTCATTTGCTAAAGCTATTGATTTCTCTTTTCTTATGATACATTTACTAGCAAAACTAAGAGCGAAGGCTTTTGATTCCAATAACAATTTACGTATTTTACATTAAAATAACTCTAGGCATATTTGTAAGAGTTTTTATCTTCAATAATATTCATGATTTCAATCTAGCCACTTACAGTCATTGATTTCTTTCTGTCATATGATTTTTTATCTTTACCACATAACTATTATTTTATCTTAGAGTACAAAGATTATTATATTTCTTGGTTCTTTTATTAATCAGCCTCTTCTTGCATCATATATTATAGCTTATCTAAAATTTCAGAAGATTATTGTGCTTCAAAAATATTCAAGCTATTCTTATTTGCATAATCGATTTTTATTTATTTCGCTTGTGTTCTTGATAAGCCTTAAGTTGGATGAAAGTTTTTTAAAGCTATTTAGGAATAATTTGATATTATTAGTAAAAATAATAATGAGAATTGGAGTAGTAATAAAAAATACCTGATGGAAAACAAAAATGGCTTTAATTTTGAAAGGACTGCTAGAAGGAATTATTTTGAGTATCTGCTCTTTTGGTAGATTGAATTCGAGTATTATTTATAATTGCATTCATTTTAGTATTTTCATTAGAATTGTTTCCAAAAATGTGGTGATCTTATTGAGAATTTTCAATATCATCTACTTAACACACAAATATTGCAGAAGGTATTAGTATATCAAGTAGATCTTTTTATTCCTTTAATATCTTAATCTAATTAAACATTTCTAGGTATTGAGATTTTTCTATCTTTTATTCTATATAAAAGCTGGTGCATACAAGGAGTGATAATAAATAAGTATGTGTTAAATTTATATTAATATTATTTCCATTCAATCCTAATAAGCTAACGATACATGATCCAAAAATAATTATTATTTTAAAATACCACTACTAGATATAAGTACAAAAGTGCTATACTAGCAAGCCTATTTATAATAAGAGATAATTATCAAAATTAATTTTAAATTTTAATAGTTTTTTGATATTAAAGCTAATTATTTGTGAATATTAATAATTTTTCCTTCTCTTAATTGATTGAAGGAAGTAAAATAATTTATTTATTGTTTGATTTAACTTAAACTTTGAATAATAATGTAAGATTGAATAATTCTAATTTAAAAGAATGCCCTGATTTGTTTAAAAAATTTCCATTTTTATCATTTTATAAAAAATAAATCTATATATTATTTAATTTGAACATTACCACAAAAAAGCCAATAAGGGTATTAGGATTCTGGTGAATCTATATTAAAATCGAAAAAAAGGGTCTTGAGAAAATAAGAGACTATGCAAAAGATAAAAAAGACAATCAGGTAATAATTTTCGTACTATGTATACTTGCGTTCTATTATAATTATAATTAATGATGAATATCAAAAGGGTTTATTATGTTACAAAATAATGCTGTAACCAATTGAAATAGAAATAATATTTCTAGTAACTATAATTTAGAAATCAATCAATCTATTACCTATGACAATGATAGCTATTAGAATCAGAGCAAGGAGTATACTTAAAATAAAATTTACATATTCATAATTATAAATGGACATTACAGCATTTACAAATATCCATAACATCAAGATAGAAGTAAAAAAGTTAAATAGCTTCTTTTTATAGTTTTAGGCCATGAATAAATACTAATTTTCAAATTTAGATGTTTTTGGATTCTTAAAAAAGCTATGGATAGTTTAGTTCTACATAAAATGACTTTCTGATTATTCTTAATTTTTCAATTCATCTTTTCCATATATTTGAGGATTGTTTGAAGTATATGTATCCATTAACTATTATAAAGGTAGTCTGATTATTAAATTAAATAAAATATTTCAGTAAAATGAATTTCTCATGCTTTAATTACTTTACAGCTACTCTTTTTAACAATAATTCTACTGAGATGATTAATTTAAAATTCTTTATTGATTATAAATATCTTTCAAAACTTTTTATCAATGTGATTTTAAGTAATAAAATTCTCTTCTTATATAATCCTTATCATGAAAGCTTTATAAAATAGAAAATTGGGGAAAAGAATTTGAATTAACTTTATCAACTGATAATTTTCATTAATTTAACAAAAGTAAAGTACATTCATTTTTGTTGCATGTTATTCAAGTATAGTTACTATATCTTAAATATTAAGTAAATATTATGAATCTCTCCTCTATAAAGTAATTTTACAAGCCAATAAAAAGGAAAAAAAGATAAACAAAAAACAACAATAGATTAAATCATTATTTAAATTAATTTTATATAGGGTTGGCCTTTGGTTTAACTAGCAATTTGTTACTCTATTAAATAATTCTATTTTTAGTAAAATTGTATTAATTAATTTTATTAGATTAAGTGTTTAAAATATTTACCTTGGCATCTTGGGAAAACCATTTCTAGTATTGACACCACTTTCATTATTAGGAATTTAATCGATTGATATATCTAATTTTAAATTCAAAAATAATGTATTCTCTTTTTAATTAAAATAATTGATAATTACCATTTGGATCTTCACCCTTTTCTATTTTCTCTTATCTTTTGTAAAATATGAGCTATTTCTTAAAAGACTATAGTATAAAATGAAATAATAATTATTTTGTAAACACTATTAAATATTTTAGAAGGAAAATATTCAGTATTTATTTGACTAGAATTTAGTTATTTTATCCAGCTAAAGCTAGAGTTATTTGTATTTTTAACTTCATAATAAATAGAATTTTGTTTGATTGTTTGGAGTAATCTAAGAGTAAAACGTAATGATAATAACAAATGATGATCTAATATAAATGTGAATAGAAAATTACTTAAAGTATTTTTTATCCTTTATCCTTCTTCTCCTTATTTTGACTCATAATTGCATCTAAATAAAAATATAAAAATTATATTAAATAACAATAAATAAAGAGATATTTTAAATAAGATTATAAGGGTTTAATTAATGAATAATTAAATTAATAAATTAATAATAAATATTTATTTATTTTACCTAATATTTTTCTTCTTCTATACATACTAACATTTAATCTGAATGGAACTATTTTATCCATCTAACTATCAAACTATCCTGTGCTCATTTCTAATGTTATATTTGTTTGTTAATCAAAAGTATTTTCATTTGTGTTTCTTCAAAAAATTCAATGCTTTTTAATTCTATTAATATATCAGTTTACTTTTAAAGAAATCAAAGATTGCTCCTTTTTCTGATTCCTCACCAGTACCTTTATTTTTGTCAGTCTTTTAGACAGAACTCATGATTAATAGAAATTCTTTAAATTCTATGTCACCAGAGCCATCAATATCAACTTATTTAATTAATTTTAGTACTTCATCTCTATTTTAAGCTAAACCAAGTGCAATTAAAGGGTCTTCTAATTCTTCTACACCAATACTTCCTTTATTTATTATAATATAAATCATTTATCAAGTAATTCAATTCAAGTTAGTATTCTCAATAATTATAGTTTTTGATTATTAAATAAATTAATATTCACCTGACCCATCGCTATCAAGAGATTTAAAATATTTTCTTAAAACTAGAATTTCCTCATCTTTAAAATCAATATAGTCTTCTTTCCCATGACCCTTCAACCATTTTCTTTCATTATATGATGATTAAAACTATTCATAATACGTTAGTTAATGTTTCACTTATTATGATTCTTAATATTTTTACAATAAATTTAGATTCTTTATAGCTAATTTTATTATTCTTCTTTTCTTCTTCATCTTTATCTTCACTCATATTTGTTACTATACTCTTTTATTTCTATTTTATTCAAGCACTCTTAAATTATTCTTAGTCTTAAATTCTTTGGAAAATTTATATTAACTTACTTATTTTTCAATATTTTACTTTTCTAAAAAAAATCAAGCTTACAAACACTTTTTCAATTCGATTAATAAATTGTTTAATTAATTCATTCATTCATTCACTCAATCTTTCTTTTATTCATTTATCTTATCAGAAAGTAATTCTAATCCTATTTCTTATAATAAATAAGGTTGTTAGTTATACATTTTTTTAATTTTTAATATCTTAAAAGAACTTTAAATGTATTTCAAAGGCTCATTTCTATTATTTTGAACTCGAATAATATATAATAGAACTAAAGCAATGAATAAATGAAAGAAATTTTAATATATTCTTTCATAATACTATATAATGAGTGTATTTTTATAAATAATATGTTTAGTTACTCTATGAATAATAAGTGCCTTATAAATGTAAATTACATAAATTATGTATTTAGAAAGTTCTTATATTATTTGTTATAAATACAATAATTATTTTATAGAGAATCAATAAATGTAAATGAGATTTATTATACCTGAAGTAAGAAACTACAAAAATAATTTTAAAGAAAATCTAATCTTTATTACTTAATGAATATTATTATTAATTGATAATTTGTAGGTATTTTTTATTATAATTTGTTTTTAATGGTATTATATTACACATACATCACAATAAATCTGTTTTCTATTAATTTTTTTGAAATTATGATAAATCAATTCAATAAAAAGATAAGATTTTAAATACTCAAATAATTTGAAAAATCTTACAAATTTCATAACCAAAAAAGAAAGCATCAAGCAAAGTAAATAAAGTGAAATGTCATAAAGTAGAAATAAAATTAAAAATAGGATAAATTAAAAATAAGAAATATTTTATAAAATTAATTATAGAAGGTAAATAAGGTTGGGGTTTTGGAGGTAACAACTAGAACATCAAGATAGATATTTCATAGTAAGTTGAAAATCATATTGAAGCAATCTAAAATCTAATTTTCTAAATGAAATAAATAGGAAGGAAGAAAAGAAACAAAATATTTGGGAGTAGAACAATGAAGGTAATTTAAATCCTTATTTGTTAAACAGTTATTTTTGTTACTTCTGATATTTATCTCATCGTTTACGATTGAATTAAACATATTTTTATAATTAATAGATTTGATATTTGTGCCTGATTTGAGCTAAGAAGCCCAAGAGTAAGAAGTTAGTAAAGTATCTGCTCCTCCTAATTAGCCAACTATTTAAGTTTAAGATATCAATGAACTATAAAAATTTACTAAAATGGCAACTCTTCCTTAAACTGTATTTTCTAATATTAAATTTTAAATCAAACATGTTGGAATATGAATAATTATATGCTAACCAATAGGAAGAAGGTGTTGATTTGAGTTAATTAATGTAAATACTTAGTCCAGTTGAAGATGTAAATATTAATCTGCATTTATATTTAGACATTAGAATTACTATAAATTGAAATATTTAATTAAACTTGTATATATTAGATTAAAGAGAAAGATGAAACTTGGGAATTCTTGTAACTTAAAACTTAAATTTATGAAATAGTAAGAATATTATTTGCAAAAATAATAATTGATATAAAATATTGAAATATTATAAATGAAGGTAAGTAATATGTATGGAGGAAATGATCTAATAGAAGATGATGGTGATGAAGAAGAAAATTAATGAGATTAAAGAATAAATCAATAATATAATCAATCAATCTATAAATTCAGTGAAGAAAAATGCAGAGATGAATAAAATAATAATTAAGATATACAATAAATATATAGATAGATTTTATGTAATTAAAAAATAATAATAATAGAATAATAAATTTGATGAAGGTAATTAAGAAAATTTCAAAGAGTTGATAATATAAATATTTACATTTAAAAAACATGAAATTACTGGTATGAGTGAGGATATAAATTAGTTTACAATTTAGATACATACATATTTAAGTGATAAATAATAATAATCTTTTGATAAAAAAGAAGTAATTAAATGCATTTTTCAATTATCGTGGCAAGTATTTATTCTAGAGCGAGCCAGAAAAAAAGAAAATTCAATATTATTAATATTGTATCGTTTATTTATTATCTTTAAGCATCTTACATACATACTTCCTTGTAGTATTTTTATTATTATTTTCTTCATTAAATTTTATGTATACATACATCTTCTCTTACTTAAATATAGCAAGCAGTAAATAAATGCTCTCATTTATTATAAAGTATTGTTTATTATAGTTTAAATATATCTTTTAATTATAGCAGGAGGGAGGGAGGTAGGTAGGTTTGGGATACAGGCTTTTTTATTTTTATATATTTTTTTATAGTATTATTGTTATTATAATTTTTTCTTTATTATAAATAATTTTAAAACTTAAATTTATTTGAGCTACTAGGAAGAAAATGGAGAAATTGAATTTAGCTAACTGAAATAGATTCTAGCTGTTTTTAGTGAGTATTAATAGTATCTATATAACAAATGAAATTGTATTAGTTGGGTTTGCTTTCTTATCTCCAATAGTGAAGTCACTAGCAAGCACAAAATTAAATAAATCTTCTTAATTAAGAGAGAATTTCACATCACGATATCAGAATTATTTACACAAATCAATGTGAGACTGCTCTTATTTTGTTCAAGGTTATCAATATTAATTTGATCTGTTTTAATATAATTTGTAATTTAGAGCAGAGAAAATTATCTTTTAAGGAATGTGAAAAGGCTTTAAAAAAGATCAAATAGGTTTGGTCTAATTTAAAAAATCTCAATTATGTAGATTTATTTGAAGTAATATAATTGAAAAGGCTGAGAAACGTAAAGAGGATATTAGAAGATTAACAGTAGATTAAATGTTATTGTGATAGGTAAGTTAGTTGTCTCTTTAGTAGTGAATTCTCTTCAGTTCAATGTTGTAAATATAAAGTGATATAAAAATCTTTTTGGTTTAAATGAATCTTATTTGTTAATATTCATTTTTGGATAAGTTATTGAATAAATGATTCATTGATTTAGGATATAATAATAGGAGGGGAGGATTAGTGGAGAGACATGAGAAGTTAAGAGAAGTAATAAAAGTAGTCTTATTATAATTATTATAGGTGGATGGATGGTTGAATGAATGTATAGTAGCATCAAATAAACAGAAAGGAGATTTTGAATGAGTTGTATTTATTGTATTAATCAATTGCTTAAATTATTTTATTCCTCAATTTTTTCATGTTTGAAGATTTAATTTAATGATCTATTTTATTTACTCAACAACGGGCATTCTTTAAAGACTAAAGAATAGCTTAATTCTAATTTTACTTTTGAGGTTGTTGAGTAAGCACTTGCATTAATTATTTTTGAAGTAGGCTAAAGTTATAGTTTTCATCATCCTCATCTTCTTCTGTTGACGTGAAATTCAATGACTACTATTCATTCTTCGAGTTGAAACAATTAGGAACGGAAGGCATTTTGAAATTATTGCTGGTCGAATTATTTTGCTTTTAAGATAAAATATCCTAACTAGGGTATTATGATTGGAATTCGTTAGTTTATTTCTACTCAAGATTTAATAAAAGGTGTTTTAAGAGTTCAGTTTCGAGATCATTTGAAAGATCTTATTAAGCATTGTTATTGTTGTTTGCCAAATTATTATTGAATTTTGGGCTTGAGATATCTTTCATACTGGGAGTAGATTATCTATTATTGATAGGTAAATCTTAGCTTTGTTGTTGTTGACCTGAGTTGTTAGATAAGCTAGAAAGGAGATTGAAAAGTAAAAGAGATTATTGGTATTCAGCAATTTAACCAATTTCTTAAGTATTTTCCTTTAAACTTTAGTTTCTCATTTACTTTTGTTATAATTGTTGAGTGCGGTTTTGCTATACTGCAGCAAAGTTATTAGGTTGAGGTAGAGCAATCTTATTTTAATTGTAACGGGGAGCAGAGAAAGCTGACGAGGAAGGAGAAGTATTGGAAATAGCAGTAGAGTGGCTCAACTAAGAACAACTAATATTATCTAAATTATTAGCTATATTACTCATTAAATTGTTATTTGCACTGCTAGTACTATCAACTGAGAGTTTCTTTTTCTTCTACATTTGACTTTGCATGTAAGGAGATACTTCGTTTAATTCATAATTCTTTCTTTAACTAATCAATTACTCGAGGTTCATTTGAGCTCTGTTTTTGTTAAATAAATAGGATTAATTTATTTCATTCTCTAAGTAAAGATATGTTATTGATGATGCACTTTTTCAAAATTCGCATCATCTTAAATAATTAAACATGTTTAAATTAAGAATCAACGGTTATTACAAATTATTGCTTTTAAATTAAAAATTATGACACTAATTGTAACTTATTATTTTTTTGATTTTAAGATTTATTTCGATGATTTTTTTCTTTTTTTCATTCTTTTATTAAATTCCAAAGTTTTTTGGAATTTCTCAAAATAAGTGAAAGATATCCAAAAGAAATTTAAAGATAGAGTAATAGATTTATCTTTTGATGTATTTATTAGAAAGATATTTCTGAAAGATATTGGCGCATCAATAATTTAAAAATAACTAAATAAATCTTTGGTCGATTGAATTCAAAGAATTTAAATTTCTTATCAAAGATTTTTGAGAGGGAGTAAAAAAGATAATCAATCAACCAGCCGATCATTAGTGATTTATTATAACAAAAAGTGTATTTTTGGAATAGATTTGAAAATTGCTTAATTTTGTAATGATCAAAATCAAAAAAAGAGGATATACATACATTCATGTTTTTTTCGCGAAAAATTGGATTTCTACAGCAAATGAAACAATGAGTATATATTATCTGATTGATTTATTAGTAAGTTTTATCCATCCCTATCAATATAGGGGTATTTTTAAATTTACTAAGTTATTTGAATTCTTTCAAATAAACAAAAAAACTTTGAATTGTATAACTTTTCTTTCTAAATTCAAAGTTTCCTTAAGTATTTTATTCATGCTTGTTCTACTCGAGTAATATGAAAAGATTTGAAAATTTAATGGGGTATATTATAATTATAAGAATGAAATATCTTAAAGGGAAGTTTATAATTCTGTTAGGTAATTTAAAAAAAACTTAATAGATCTAATTTTATGTCTTAATAAACCGTTTTGCAAATTTAAAAAACTTTAAAAAAATGAAATGTTTAAAGTAGTTACATGTAGAATTAGATGAGGTGAGTTTCTATATCTGCTGGTTCAAAAATTGAATTGAGGAGATTTTGACTAATAAAATCACTAGGTGAAACTTCTTAATCTATTCCCATCTAATTGAGAGAATCGAAATCGATTTCTTTATTTCCTTAATTTTCATAGGGAATATTTTAAGTCAAGTGTTAGCATTATTAGTCAAGGAGTTAAGTGAGTTATTTAGTCATTTTCTTTTCATTTTTGATAATTTGCTTCTTCTCCTTCTTATTCAATATGAATTGGTTGCTTCCTCCACTGACGCTATTCTCGCTGCTAGCTGTTTACTTAAGCTTTTCCTATGCGCTTAAGATCTTGCTCCAGTCCTTCTTCTTAGGAATACCTTCTTAACCTTCAGTAGGTTTAATATTTAATGAGACTGAATTATTCTAAGATATCATGTGAAGAACATTTTAATGAATTTCTCCTATTGTAAATCCAAAACAAAATAATTAATAAGATATTCTTTTTGATTTTGAAAATCAAATGAGAGGTACAGAGAGGGAATGAAAAATAGATGTAAAATAATAAATTTATTTTTTTAAAAATGAGGCTTTCCTTTTAATTATATGGATATTATTGCAGAGAACTATTTTCATTTATCTAAAATAGAAATTCTTTAATAATTGATTGGATAGGCTCTTTGAAATGAAGGTATTTTAAATAAAATGCGAAAGATATGATCTCGTTTAAACGTTTGGATATGGATGCATGTTTAAAAGTAAAAATAGAACTAAATTAATATTTTTTGATATGCTCTCATAAATATTTGGATATTATTAAGTAACTAGCTAGCTAAGCTCTTTTTAATTTTTAAAAATTCAAAAGAAAGAAATCAGAAAAAATATTTGATTGATTGATTGATCTATCCACAGAAAGTTTGTTTATTTGTTTGTTTGTCTAAAAGAACAAAGCATTTCAATCAATCAAATGATTAAAAATAAAGGCAGCTGTAGTAATTAGAAAGAAACAAATATTTGATCGATTTAATTTGAAACTATATTAAATTCTTCTATCAGTCGTCTTTCAATAAATCAATCAATCAATCGGCTAGCTAGTTAAAAAGAGAAAGTGTCTTCTAAAAGATATTTAAATTCTATTTCTCTAATAGAAATCTATTTCCAATTTATTTAATTTGATCGAAATAAATCAAACGTTACTTTGAATGCGTTTATTATTCTTTAATAGCTTTTTTGTTATTTTATATTTTCATGAAAGTAAGCGATAGAATGACATCACTTCAGTCAAAAATTGCATGCAAAAACATCCCAAAATAATTTATAATCGATAATTATATCAAATAATTAGAATAATATCCAAATTAATAGTATTATAATAACTATTATTTCATCATTGTTATTAAAATCTATATCTTTGCCCCATTCTTAGAATATCCTTTTTTATCTGTCTGTCTGTCTTTCTTTCTTTGTTATTTAACTAGTTTAGTTTCTATCACTAATTATTCTCCTCAATGTTTAAACGTTGGTTTCCCTCTTTCCCTAAAAGCAAATTTAAATTACCTGATTCAGGAGAGCTATTCAAATGTGAAATCATTGGAGTAATATCATCGTAGAAGTCTTATTGTCTGTCAACTATTAAATTAATAAAAGAATAAGTATAAAGATTGCGCATAAAATAGTTTGATTATTGGAAGAAAGCTTTCTTTATTCATATTAATATATTTTTCTTATCTTTATTAACATTCTACTTATTGATATTCATGATAAATAATATCCTTTGTAAACCTAAGTTTTAAATCAATCAAGCAAAAAGTCGAATAAACTAACTCTTATGGTTCAGTAGCTTAGTAGCTATTAAGAAGAGAGATCTTATAAAAGGGTTTGTTTTTTTGCAGGATATGATGATTGAAAGCTTGTTTATAAGTTTGTGTGTATATATCTCAAAAATATCTATAAAAGAACAAGAAGAAGAATAAGAAAAATAATAGAATTCTATGCTTTTAGGAGTTGTAAAAGTTTTTTTTTTCACTCTTTAAATTTAAAATTCTGAATGGAAGTAGAATGAAAGCTGCATTTGAGTAATTCAATATTTAATAGTTTACGCTTCAATAATTGATGGGCATACTCAGCAGGTATGGAAGAGGCAAGGTCGATCCCTTGATTCTAAGAACTTTAAGAAAATGCTTGCAATTGGTGAGACACACCTTGTTAGCTTTGGTTTTGTTATTGTTAATTTAGTTAGCAAGAGGCAGAATTTCCATTTAAGTCTTTGAGGATATTTGTTTTACCGAATTCTTTCTCCAATCTGTTGAAGAACTTTTAGGCATGAGAGCGAATCTAAGCACCAGTTCTTGTTCCAATATGCTCCTCTACTTTCTTCCAATTTTTGCCGTACTTATTCAGACCTTCAAGGAATTTCTGATGCTCTTCCTTAGTCCATCTGCCGTGTTGGGAAGAAGCTGAAGAAGATGCTGCATTAACATTTGCTAGTTTTTAAAGGACTGAAGCATTTTGTAGGGCAGAATTGTTACCAGTGTTGATTTAGTTGTTTGATTTTTGTGAAGAGGCTTGCTTTTCCCTTGGAGAAGTGGAATAGATATTATTATTAGTGTTATTAAGTTATTGTAGGAGTAATAGTTAATTGGGAATGCTATTCTCGCCGCTAGAGGAACTCTAACAGCTCAATTTATTATCCTTTGTAGTCATTTCAAAACTACTGTTTATTCAAGTTATTTCTAATGAGTGCTCTATGAAGATTGATTGAAGGGCAACTAGAATTTTTCTTTATACCTCTATCGTTTTTATTTTCAGTTTATTTCAGGATTCTCTCCTTTATTTTGTTGGTTTAGGTTTGTTTGTTTGATTGATTGATTGTTTGTTTGTTTTTTGATTAATATATTGATTCTCTTTCGCTTTTGTATTTTTTTTCAATGTTTTAATAAAGAATTGATTGTTTGATCAAAGCTGTTTCTAATTCTTTAATAATGAGTAGGTCTCATCTGTTTGTCTGTCTGTATCCCTTCTTTTCTGATTTCTTTGATTTCATTGATTGATTGATTTAATTAATTCTTTGATTGATTCATTGCTTGTTTCATTCATTATTGGTATCAAGCTAATTCTTTGTTTCTACTTTTCTATTTTATCAGCAAACATGCTATACCTATTCAGTTTGATTTGTTATTTTGCTTATCATAATTGATAGAATTTTTCTTTTTTGTTATCTTTCATTTTGATTTTTTGTTTGCTTGTATCTCATGCATTTAAGTGATTCTTTCTATTAACCAAATCAAAAAAGAAAAAACACCCAAAAACTAACAAAAATTAAATTAATAATAAGAGACCCAACCCTCTATTCAATTCCTTATTAGATAAAATCAACCAGAGGCATAATATAGAGCAAGTGCTCTTTATTTTTTAATTAAGTTCTAATTTCTTTCTAAATTTTTGTTTGTTTGTTTCTTTACTTGCTTTCTTTTTTTAGTACTTCATTCTTCGCTATACTATTACTTAATTAAAAAGGATCTAAACATAGACATATCAAAAGATAGATAAGTCGAAATTCAAATTAATGAAATCTTCCATTTAGATAAATCAAAATCTAAAAACAAATGCAAAAAGGATGTTATAATAAAGTAAAATTATCAAACACTCAAGACAAGAATTTAGAATTTCATAAAGGAACATGAAAGTATCATTATCAATTGATTAAAAGTGACAAATCTTTCTAGTTCCCCCCCCACAAAACGAATAAAAGAAAGAATCAATACAAAAAATAAGAGTAGCGAATCTATATTTATAATAAACCTAATAATCACATATATTTAAAGAGTAAATTGGGTTGTGTTACGGATGATATAAAAAGTTAAGTTTCGCTTCATTATTTTTGGTCATATTTAGGATAGAATTCGCTTGATCAAATTCATAAATTTGCATTTGACTATCCTTAACTGATACAGCATCTTTTATTTCACAAAATAAATCTGTATGCACTACAATTTAATTAATTAGTATAAGAAAGATATGTTTTTTTCTCTTCATTGATTTTGGTTATTTTAAAAGGAAATCTATCTATTGATATTTCTTTGATCTTTCTTTACTTATTCTTTCTATCTTTCTTTATTGCTTTTGTTTTCTTTCCTGTTGAACATCTAAGTAAATAAATCATTAAATAAATGAATAATTGATTGATTGACCAACAATCAAGTTTTTATTATATCTAATCTTATTTTCTTTTACCTGAAAAAATAAATAATACTCAAGAAAGAAAGAATCTACCTACATTATAAAATAAATCAATTGCCTTTTTATTTTATAAATTTTTCGTTTTCTAAACGGAAAAATAAGAGTTCTCCTTTCTTTATTTTAAGTACTGCTTGTTTTCTATTATATTAAGTATATCTTCTAATTTTTTCTTTTGAGAAGAGAATATCCATCAATCTATCTTCTCTTCTTATAATAGATCATTCTAATTTTATTTTATTACTCTAGCTTACCTCATTCTCCTCAGATATTACTTTTATAAGATCATTGAGTCGTCAAATATAGTTAAATCACTTTTCATTTATCCTCTCTTTTCAACCAATCATTTACCAACAAATCTAATAGTTCAAGTAATTTATATATTTAAAAAAATCGCCTAATATCTGTTGAGTAATCTAACAAGGCATTCTTTTATCAAAAACTTATTTTCTACAAATCTGATGAGTTTGGGATCAACAAATTCTTTTATAATTTAATTCCTCTTATTAACTAAAAATCTCTTTGTTCAAATCATTTCTATCTATCTAGAGTTTTCTTTATGACAATAAGTATCTTTGAGACAAATATCCTAATTCCTCATGAAAGGATTTATTTCTCCCCTATATTGATTTTTCTATTCTAAAAGGAGCGAAATATTTAATAGGTAATAGTCTTTCCTTGAGATACTATTTATTGATATTATTAGAGTTTTTAAATATATTTATCCTATTATATTTCTAAAATAACGTAAATAATTCTAGATAACGAATTAATTAATCACCTTTCTTCTGTAATTTACATCAATAATATCCAAAGCAGTCAAGCAATAAAAAAATCAAATCCACCGATTTCACTGACTAAATTAATATTTGATAACATACTTAAATAATAAAAAAACTAACACCAATATTTACCCCTTTTAATTTTATTCTAGTCTAAATTAACTAGAAAATCTTTAAATAATGTTAAATAAAATTTTTAAATTTTTCAAATGGAATTTAAGAACTATAATTCCTAAACAACTTTTATAATTGATTCTTCAAATTAGAAATAAACATTTAAAACTATTAAATGTTTAAATGAATTAAGAAATTTTAAAAAAATCCCTGTAAATAGAGCTTATTAAATAGAGAAAATTAGTGCTACTAGTTATTTGACTGTTAATTTTGAGAATTTCTTTATCTCTCTAAGAAAATCATTAAAAAAACCAAATATTAGAAATGTATAAAATTATAAAGGTAGTATTATCATAATTTTATCTTA
This sequence comes from Tetrahymena borealis, assembly GCA_000260095.1. Taxonomy (NCBI): domain Eukaryota; phylum Ciliophora; class Oligohymenophorea; order Hymenostomatida; family Tetrahymenidae; genus Tetrahymena; species Tetrahymena borealis. The sequence continues at coordinate 95,809 of AHAN01000964.1, forward strand.
ATCTAATAGATTCTTTCAAAAACATCACAATCTATAGATAGTCTTGAAGCAAATAAAATTTAGTCTAATCTAAATTAATTTGTTGCTTAACTTTATTGAATTCTATGATCTCAAGTTGTCATATTAAAAGAATAATTATAACTCTGACTTCGTACTATTTTATTAACCAACCATTATCTATAACTATTTCAACTTTTAAAAGTATAATTTTATTAAATTAATCCATAGATTTCCTAATTTTAATTTAACCCTTTCTTAATATTGATGCATAGCTTAAATTATCAAATAAGATCAGCACTGAATAAATTTAAAGATATAAAATTATCTAATATTTATAGTTACTGCTCTTTAAGAAATATTAAATAAAATCATTAACTCAATTATTTATTTCTTTTATTCATTACATTGGAAATAATTTAATTTTTTTTGGTAATTAAAATAATCTATATGTTTAATTTTATCTAAAATGTAAAAATCAAATTTCATTTTTAACAGCTATAATATTTTTATAAAATTCATTTTTTTATTATAGATATAAATATATATATTCAAGAAAAAGAAATCTCCTAATATAGTGGAAAAGATATAATATAAGTCAATTATGTTAATAGTTAAAGTTAAAAACAAAAATTCTTTGATATTTTTTCTAGGTTAGTTGAAAGAAACATATTTTTAATTTATTAACTAACATTAAGGATTGAGTGAATTTTGAATATTTAATATGTAATATTACTTAAGTTTATAAAAATATTAATTAAACTAAGGAAATTCAGGTTTTTAATGTTAGGATTATGAATACAAAAATTACTAATTTTATAATTAGAAATAATATATATTATTTGAAAAATTAAATAAATTCTACAAAATAATATTTACAAATTTATTCTTCTATAAGCACTTAAATTTCATTTAATTTAAGATAATAACTGTAATAATGTAAATTATAATTCAATATAAAGAAACAAATCTATCTTTCTATGAGATAAGATAAAATTTAATCACAAATCAATAAATGAGACAATAATGTAGGTTTTCTTATTTTTACGTAACAAATGTTGAAGAAACTATTAAATAGAATAATACCTTTAAATAATCTTAAAGATAGCTCTTATTTTAGGTGGATCTAATTATAAGAAAATTACTTTTAGATAGAAATGCTATTCCTATTCAAAACTTAATTTGTAAAGGTTACAATTTATTTATCAAAATTAAATAGATAATCTATAATCCTCACAAAAAAATTCAATTTTTTAAACAAAAAAAGCTTTTACATAGATACTTAATTTAAATAAAGTAAAAAAGATTTAAATTTGTAAATCTATGCACTCTAATAATTTGTATGTACAAAATTTATTTTTTAAAATTATGAAAATTGAAAAGGTGTGAGTGAAGTATTTGTATTTTTAAGAATGCTTTCTCAAAGTAAAAACGTTAATATTTATATACGATTAGTCATCTGAAATGTACTCTTAGAGTTTATACTATTTATTATTAAATATTTTCAAAGGGTTTGTAGAATTCTATTGATTTTTTTTATTAATTAAATTAGGTTAATTTCCTCTGGAATATTATTTATTTCCAGAATTTTAGTATTTAGAATTCGTTTTTAAAAATGGGAAAGTAAAGTTGTTGACTTAAGCAAAGATTAAGTCATAAATTACTAACACTATCTTTTTGTGAAATAATAATATCTATCAAAAATTTTAAAAACAGAAAAAAGAAATTAAAAGAATTTGACCATCGATGATAAGACGATCTATTGTTGATAAATTTCATTTGTTTTTTTAAGAAGTTTTTCCATCAAAAAAGCCCCAGGCTTTTTCAGATTGATAGATTGCAAACATTATTATAATTATAAGAAAACGAAGAAGGAATTAATAGTACATTATAAGCTCATATCTTTAATTTGATAAATTAATAATGTAAAGATAATCAGATAGATATTTGCTATTAAATCAATATTTTAAAAAAAAAAAGCAAAAAAATATTATAAACAAAGCATGATTGGTTCTGAAGAAATAAAGACTTAACCAGAGTAGGAGAAGATGTTATCACCAAATAACAATTAAAGGCAAAATGGTAATTAGGATCTAAGAAATAGTGGAGAACTCCTCACCTAATAAAAATTAGCAGCCGCCTCTCGATAGGTTGACACTAACTTCCCTGCTTCCAATAACAATCCACAAGAAGATTTTAAAATGAATGATGTAATATTTCGTTGAATAAATTATTATAAATTAACTACACTTTAAATTCTAAAGTATCAATATTATCTTAATAAAATAAGGGTTTAAGAAAATTCTGGTGGGGATCAGCTGGTCCTTCTAACTAGGGATATTAAGACGGGGGAAGAAGAACAATATCTAGCATGGAAGGTATTGCATTTGATAATATGAAAGATAGTATTTTAGACCCCAAGCTTATTGAGGCAATCGAAAAAGAGCTTGAATTAGAAGATGAAGAAAATGGAAACCTATTCAAAGATGAAGGTACTACTCGCAAGAAAATTACTGAAATAAAATAATTATTAAATGAAGAAGAATTCATTTTAGATAATCTGCTCAAAATGGCTAGGGAAATGAAAGATTTACGTAAGACATAAGACTTAATAGAAGCAGTTTGCAGCGAAATTTATAAAAGAAAGACTGATAAGATTTTAAAATTAGATCGCATATTATGTCAAGATGATTAACAATTAAAATAAATCCAATTTTTAGAAAAGAAGATGCGCAAAGCAGAAATAGAATTATTAGCCTATAAAAAGTTAGGGGAAATCAAGACTTAAAGATAAGCAGGCAGATATAAGCAAAACCCATAGTAGATATCAGCCTATGCTTATGATGACTAAAGCAGCGTTTATGATTGGATTGTAGACATAGATCTCGTCACACAAGTATCTTATGAAGGATGGAAAATTACCTTAAGCAACTGTTTTTATAAATAATTCGGGCATCTTTTTAACAAAACCAAAGAAATTTCAAGTACTTTATAGATTTATTACTTACTAGTTTTTTCAAAGATTTTCAAGGGTTTTTTAGAAATCATTCTTTTTTAAGTTAGTTTTTAAAATCATTAAAACACACTTAAAAATTTTCCAAAACGTCAATGTAAATTGAAAATATTTAATAATATAAAGGTACTTAAGCAAAAGACGAAATCATCTAGAATTAAATGATAGAATTTAGAATTAAAGAAGAAGAAGAAACTAATGGCTTTAGTGAGTTATCTAAATAAATTTCACCCAGCAATCTCAATAATGATTAAGTTTCCCCTCATGGAATGAATTGGGGAGGTGCCTTGGTGGCAGTTGTTGGTCTTTATGATAAGGGTAAGACCTTTGTGCTAAATAATTTAACACTATCAAATTTACCTTCAGGCAAAAAAATAACTACTAAAGGTATTTCATTCAAGCACGTTAATGTTGATAGTGGTACAAATCTAATTTTAGTAGATACTGCTGGCTCTTATTCTCCTGTAAAAATTAATAATGAATTATCAATTGTAGAAAAAGAAGCTACCGAAGTATTTATAAGTGATTTAGTTTTTGAAATATCAGATTATTTTATTTGCGTCGTCAATGATTTTACCTCTCTTGATCAAAGATATCTTGATAAACTCTCAAGAAATTTATAAAACTCACCTAAGAAAACTTTTAGAGAAATCATAGTTATCCACAATTTGAAAGAACTTGAAAGCTCTGAAATTTTAGAACACGTATGGTAGACTCAAGTTACTTAAATCTACAACTCTGGATCTATCTAGAAGACTAAAGTAGCTGCTAGATGTACTAGAACAAATTAATTATTAGAAAAGCATGTTGTCTGGTTTAAGACTCTCTACACCAGACACATCTGCTTAGCAAATGATGATTCTGAATTAGGTAAAGAAGTTAACCCTTGGGTATTCTCTCTCCTAAGATATTGGCTCAAAGCTGTATTTGTTCCAGTTGAAAGGTATATTTTAACTCTTTTTAAAATTTAAAATTATAACAAAATATTTAATAAAATAGACCTGTACCTATTATTGATTAGTTGATGAAATTCTCAACTCTATAACTATCTAAATACTTTAAAACTGGAGTCTCACTTTAGTTGAATGAAACAGATGACCAATTAGTGAAATATATCAGAACTAAAGATCATTAAGAATAAAAATTCCGTATTCCTTAGATGTAGATTGATAGTAGTGGTATTGTTATGACACGTCCTGACAATTTCATTCCAACAGTAGATATAATTGCTAATGAATAATATTAAATTTGGATGGATGTGCCTGGTTTATCAAAAGATGATATTATCATTTATAGATAAAATGTAATCACTGTTGTAAAAGGTACAAAACAAAAACCTTATGAAGATGACAAAAAGTTAGATAGAAATGAAAGAAGATATGGTGATTTCACTCTTACATTTAAAATACCTGAAATATATGAAAGAAAGTGGTCTTCCTTCGATGTAGATAAAGGTGTTCTTAAAATAATATATGAAAGAGATTAAGAAGAGAACAATACAATTTGATGTACTTTTACTAAAAAAGAAATAAGTATATACTAATATTTATTAATATTTAAAAATAAATTAAAATAATATATCTCATTAATAAATTATTGGTATGCACACCAAACAACCAACCTACCAACCAACTCGCATATATATACATTTATATTCTATTAATTCTCATTACCAATCTATTCTTTCTATAATGCAATAAAGATTTTAATATTGTAAAATGATTACTTTGACAACGTAATTGTTATGAAATACTCTATATATAATAAAAATCTAATTAAAGATTTATCACCATCTATCTATCTTTATGATTAAATATTCACTTTTTTAATTTAAGCATTTAAAATTTAAGTAATTATAATTTAAAATTAACTTGAATTAATTAATTCCATTTTGAGATAATTCAAATTTAATTTCTTAAATCATTTTATACCTAATTTTTAGATTATTTTAGTAATTTTCCAGCTTAATTGTACATACATTATTTACTTTTATTTTTAATATTTTTATTATTTCTTATTTATTTTCTAGCTCATTTTTATTTAAATTATTACTCTCCAAAGATTTAGAATAAAATTATTCTATTTTTATAAAAGGAATTTGGTTTGAACCAATTATAATAAGTAGTAGATGAAGTCTCAACCATAGATAAAAATTTATTGTATAAAAAGTAATTTATTTAATTAGTATAATATAAATTAGTAAATTTAAATACAATTAAATTTTATTAATCAAGAAAAGAAAAGATCTATGAGAGTAAGTCTTTTGGCTTTGGTCATACCATTTTTAAGTTTATTAGCAAATTCTTCAGATATACGATTACCACTTTTGTTACAATAATAATAGAAAAGATTAATAAAGATTATGGATGGAACGGTAAATCTTACTTGAAGTAAAATATTAAATTAGTTAGTCTTTCAATATTATGTACAGCTAATTTAATAGACCCCATACCACCTTCACCAATTTGATTTGAGCTTTTATTTATTTATTATTATTATTATTCAACGAAAACTTAATAAATTTTTATATGTTAATAATTATATCCTACTTGAGATACAGGGTGAAACTATAAAGATTTTTAAGCTATGAAACTCCAGAACCGATACCAATAGCACCATCATCTTCTATTTAATTGTTTCTATAAATATAAAGAATAGTTAATTTGGTCTAAGAAAACTAATTAATAGTCATTACGTTAAACCTATAGTTAATTATTCTAATTTGTGTAAGTTAGAAATTCCTTTGCAAAGATTAGTAGCACCTAAATCCTTTAATTTATTTTATCTAAGCTTCAGATGTAAGTATTAAATTTCTTTTAATTTAGCAAGTTCATTTCCAATAATCTAGCCAGCATCAATATCAAGTTCATTGTTACTTTATTTTAGTTAAAATTTAGATTATATAAAATCTTAAATGAATGAGTATTTTACATGAAATCAATAGTTAATCTTTTCAATTAGGCTGATTATGTTAGTGCTTGTAAGATGTCTTGAACACCTTCATTTCCTAACTTGTTTTCACTTTTGCATTAATTATTTAAATTACTCTATATATTTACTAACTCTTTACAAAATAAAATTACAATAAATCAAGATAAACATCAGTCAAGTTTTTACAATTTGAGATTCCTTAACTAAATGCTTTAGCTCCTGCAGTATTAACTTTACCTTTTCTAATATTTATTAAGTAATTCCAATAAATGTACCTTCATTTAATTAGTATATACCTTAAGACAATTTTCAAGACTTCAAGGTGAAGACAATGCCCAATACCTTAACCTAATTCAGAGAAACCATTATCTCCAATTTCAATTTCTCTATTTAATTAAAATTGCAATTATTAGGATATCCTAATTATTCTAAATCATTTACTCTAAATTAATCCTTAAAGTTCTAATTTCTACACACTTAGAAATTGCTTTTGAAAATTCAGAGATACTTTTCTCATCTAATTTATTACCTCTATCACATTTTAAACATATTTGATTTATAAATTGCGAATAATAGAATAAAGAATTATATACACTAATTTAATCTTCAAATATTTAAGGTTAACCAAGCTAGACAATGCATTAAAAAAATCTAATTATTAGACATTAGTTAATTCACAACAACTATTTTTTTTATTACATTAATGTTAACATTTTAATCTACTTTTCTCTATTTATAAATACCTAAGATCAAGTTTTAATTCTGTTAGGCCAATAAATTAAGCTAATTGAGAGCTATATTCAGCTGAATCTATTTCCTGGGTTTCCTTCAAGCTATTAGATATAATTTTTTTATAATTTAGAAAACGATTATCCTTGCAAGCGCTTTTAATAGAATGAAAATGGGTATTACGAAAGATCTAAAAATAAATTAGTAGTTCCTTCTTTACTGAGATCTTTTAACTTTTAGTTTAATAAACAGAAAATATGATTATTTGGCTTCCATATAAACTGGTAATTTACTTTCTCCAAGTTGTTGATTTCTACTTGTTCAATTTCCATTTTCTTTTATTTGACTTTACTTCTTTGATTTATTGTAAGTTTTGTTTTATAAATAGTTAAGAATATGATTTATCTTAAGATTAGATGATAAAATAATTGATTAATTAATAAATAAATTAATAGATAGATACAAGATTTCTCTTTTCTTTATAATTATTATGATATCTGACGAGTATAATAATAGATAGAGTATATCTTAATTAATATTCAATCTCAATTTAAACATTCAAAATATAAAAACTTGATGCAATAAACTATACGCTTTAAACACTCAAAAGGAACAAAAGATATTGGCTAGATCAATAAAAATTTGATGATTGATAAAACCTGATCTCTAACAGCATTCTTAATTTAAATGAAAACATTCATTTTTAAAAGGTTTTTGGGCACCTTATTTTGAAAAATAATCTCAAAGTTATTCTATATTTTTATTTATTTATATTTTATCATTCCCTTAATATAAAAAACCCCCAATTAGATTGATACATAATATAAAATAAGTTTAATTTATTTTTTTTGAAGGTATTATACTCATTTTAATAAGTTTAAAATACAACTTATATATTATATTTATAAAATTTTTAGTTATTTTACAAAATAAATATTTTAAAATCATTTATTTATAAAAATTAAATATTATTACTATCTGTTAGTTTAAAGATAAATAAAAAATTAAAATTGTATTTTAATTATTTTAGGCTAAGAACTTTGTCAAAATTTTTTAAAAATAGCAAAAAACTTGCTAATCATAGAAATATGAAAAATATTTATTTCAATTAAAAAAAAGATAATAGTTAATGAAAGAAAATTTGTATTCTCACAATTTCCTTCAATTTTAATGCCCCTAGTTAAACTAGAACTCTGTTGTGATTAACAAATACTGCTTCAAAGTGCTTAATATTGAATTAAAGTTATTATATGTTCTGAGTATTTTGTTGATACTGATTATATATTTATAAAGGTTGAACTGTGCAAGTAAATTGTATTTAATTAATAGTATACTCTTAATATATTTATATAGAAAATTGATGGAAAAACATGATTTAATTAATAATTTAGTGATAGTATTTTAATATAAATTTTAGATTTAAAATATAGATAAAAAGACTTTCAATTTTAGTTTTGAAAGGATTGATGAATGTTATCTTCAGTAGATTTCCTATTTTCATCAGAACTAGATTTTGGTGAAGTGATTAGAGAAGGCTTTGATTATTAATTTTCTATATCATTTTCACCCTCATTAATTTTAGTTTTTAAGTTATTAGAATTATTGATGCTACTTGAGTTATGGCTTTCTTCGTTAATATCATTAATATTGTACTAATAAAATGGTTTCTTTAATTTTTGAAAGTTTTATAATATATATTTTTGTGTTTTTTAGTTATTTTTGTATTTCGGTTAGATGATTGATTATTTATTCTTGGTACTACTCCCATTAAATTCACCAAATCTAGATGTTTACTCTACCTACTTATGAGATTCTTATTAAAGTTATTGAATTTTTGTAAATGGAGATTCGTTCTCTCCTTCATGATGTAATTTTTCTGTTTATTTGATTGTTTTATTGATTGCCTCTTAATCAATTGAGTTAGGGAGATTCTTTTAATTTACCTTCTTATATCTTTCACTAAAAGGAGTCTCTGTAATCTATTAGCTTTTATTATTATTAGTATTGTAATTCCTTATGTGATTTTCATTAGAATTGGTTTTATTATTTGATGAAGAAGAATTTTTGTGAATACTTCCACAGTTTTTTTAAGTAAATTTTCCAAGATTATTTTAAATTCTTCTATCATTAGGGGATTATTACTCACTTTCATCAGTAAATAAAATCCTATTCATTTGTGCTGTTTAGGTACCAGCAGTAGATGATCTTTAAAAATTCCTTCTTTACTGTTAAAACTAATTCATTAAGGGAATTTAAGACTTACGATTTGTATTATTAGTATTAACTTAGCTATAATTAGATCTTTAAGTCAAGCTCCTTTTCAATTGCAGCTGTTTTTATTCTTAAGAATTAAAAGAATTCATATTTGGTGAAATGAATTTTTTAAATAGTTTTTTCTCATTATTTGATTAATAGTTATTTTGCATTTCTTATTATTGATACATAATCTCATCCATTTAAGTAAAGAGGTTGTTATTATTAATATAGTTATTTTCATTACCTTCTGTTATTTTTTAAGTATTTAAGGTTTATGTTTCTTTCTTCTTTGGTATCAGATCTTCAAATTAAATATCCGAATCAATTTCAGTGATGCATAATTTATCTAAGTTGTTGAAGAAGAACACAAAGCCATAAATAGCAAGAAGTATGAGTGAAATAAGACTAAATATTTGGATAATAATTGTTTCTTCTTGAGAAATAACAGTACGGATAAAATAAATAAGATATCCAAATAATATTAAGATTGTGATTCCAAATAAGTAGAAAATAGATTTCACTTCTTTCTTTCTGTGGGCATAGTTTGCCTTTATTATTTTAAAGTCTCTATTTCTTTTCGTCTTAAAAGTAGAAAGAGTATTACAGAATCTGCACTTAAACTTGTTATTCACTGTTTAGTTTATTAGGCATCTTTTGTGAGCCCAACACATTATAGGGCATCTACAAATTTGTATTAGATCATTTGAGTTATTTTTCTTTTTCTTGTTTTCTTCGTCTTAGATACTTTCGCTTTCATTTTCTCCATCCTCTTCTTCGTCTTCTACATCTTCATCTCTCTCAGTATTTTCAGTCCTTTCTTTTTATTTCTCGCTATCGGCACACAATTTACAATTCTTGATTTATTCTGCTTATTCTGTTTAATTCATTTCTTACTGTTAGCATTGACTTTACTCATCATATTCTAATTGAGAGAATCTTTTTTTAGCCTCTTCAGTATTTTTATAACATTATGAAAAGTTCTAAGGTTATTATTTTTAAAAAGTTAGCTCTATAGTTTATTAGATGAATGATGATTTTTTTCTTAATTTTTAAGGAGATTCTTTCTCTTGATTGCACAGGCTGGAGTCTTCTTTAAACAGTTTAGCTTATTAAATTCCATTTTTCATAGGAGATTTAGTTGATAAATATGTTTGCCCTTGAGAGTCAAATTTACATCTATTTATATTTATCAGTATTTATTAATGATAAAAATTTTGTATATAATCCTAAAGATGAATTAAATATTTACAGATTAGGAGATGTAATTTTCTTTTAAAAAGGTTACTCTGGAGTTTAGAAGTTTACATTTTTACTTAACTTTCTTTCATACTACCCGCTGGGTATATCCTCTTTTTAGGAGTCTCCGCATTCAGGGTTTTAAACACTCATTGTTGCAACAATTTTCTTTAGTTTTTTGCTTTTTTTTTGATTTAGAATGATATATAATTATTAATTTTTGATTGGTAAAAACCAGTCCTCCCTTGTTAAGACTTTTAAGATATCTTTTTGGTATCTTTTAAGATTAAATTAGATACAACAATTTAATAACTGTAACAATTAATTCTTCAACTAATCTAAATTCTAGCTATTATTTATTAACTGATAATTACTGATAAACTTCATTTTTATTATTAAATTTATTTTTATTCGATTACCAAATAGATATCTGGTTAACCATATCATCTATTTTAAAGTTTAAAAAGTAATTAATAACTGTAAAGATAATTTTTTCAATTTTTTTTCTCTAAATGCTTTAAAATTTTAAATAACAAAGTAATTGATAATTATATATTTTATATTCTTTCTTTGTTATCTTATTAGAATTCATTTATATTCAACTTTAAATGTGCATAATCTTATTAATATTTCTTTAACCTTAAACCATTTCAGGTTAAATAATATTTAAATAGAAAATGTTAGCCTTATTTTTTATAAGTAAGATTAGTTAATTTCTTTGAGTTTTTCACCTAAATCATCACAATATAATAAACAAATTGAAGTTTTATTAGCAAAATAAATCATCCTACCTAAGAATAAAAGAAATTTCAATACATTATTTTCATTAAAAATAGCTAGAAAAATAGATAAAAAAGAAATGTTTAATGTAAATATTTTATTCTAAAATTTTAAGGTGTAATCAAATACAATTTTCTTCATTGAATTACTAGAAGTAAATAACCTAAATCAAATCAAGTTATCTAATTAACTATTGTGATCAAAAATTTAAATCTTTTTCAATTTGATAAGTAAGGTTAATCAATTTCTTTGAGTTTTTCGCAAATTTCATTACATCTGATTTTTTAAATTATGGTTGGATTATTATTATTAGTGGTACTATTAAATGAACTTTTCTCTATTTTAATTATTTTTTAATGGTTATAAAGAATAAAAATCTTTTAGTTAAATTATAATTCTTACTTTAAAATTAGACGTTAAAAGGGTTCTTTGTACAGGAATTGATTTAGTTTAAAGGCAGCATTGTCATATTTATATTGTCATCATCTTATAAGTAGCTTTCTTTGGTATCTCCTAATTCCATATAAAACAGAAATTATTATAAGTGAAGAATGAAATTTTAGAAGTTTTACCAATAAAGCTTTATTTACTATTTAATGCTTAATTCATGCTTAGTGGTAAGGTTTGCATTTTTAACTGTAAATCTAATAAAATTAAAAAATATAAAGAAATTAATAGTTTTTTTTCAATTTATTACCATCTGGTGTTTTTTCATTGGAGTTTCTGAATTAAGAGAAGTTTATTAAGAGTTCACTTTGCTTATCTTTTCTTTTCTTTTCTTTTTATGAAGTTGTTAATTAAGTCTATATTAAATTACTTTTTTATTGATCATTATTAATCATTGATTATAATCTGATCTTAGATAATTAATCAGCCATCTGCAAATTTTCATCTATTCTGATCATTGATTAGTATTTTGAAAAAACTTTTATGTTTCTTTTTATTAATCTTATTTTCAATAATGTACTAAATTTAATATGGTTAGCAACTTAAATGAAGGTGAATAATGATGGAAATTTCATTTTAAGATAAAAAACTATTTTCTAAAAGATGTTTCTATTTTTATCTTGAGAAGCCAAAATTGTAAAGAACTAGTAAAATAATAGTTTTGCAATAAAATATGAATTAATTGAAAATACTAAAAGAGAAACTATCCAAGATTTTACCAAACCATCTTGATTCATCTGAAAGTAAATAATACTAAAATTCAGAGTTAGGATGCTAATTATGATAGATTAGTAGTGCAAATAATTAAATATCTTCTAGACGAATGGATTAGCCTTTATGTTCATTACTAAGTAGAAAATCATAATAGTATTTGAAATACATGTCTTTTGTGAATAAAAATAATTTAATATCATAACTTTAGTTAATTAAAATAATTACTTTAATGACAGGTTGATTTTATAAGAGGATAAGAGTGACAATCACTAAAGTTTTATAAAGTAATTTACTCAACTCCCAATAAAAATACTTTGATTTATACTCATCTTATAAGAAGAAATAATAACTCCTTTATATTTTAGAGATTTTGGAATTATTATGCTATTTCATCTTATAATACAATAAAGGGGGTATAATAAATGAAATTATAATAAGCACTGGCAGAATAAAAAATATAATATATTTTAAATGACTTTCATAGCTCCAGCAAGTTATATTTAAATCAATAGAAGAATAATTTTAATCTCCAATCTGCTAGCAATCAATAGATTTAGTTAAAAGCATAACAAGAGAGGTGTAAAAGTAATTATAAATAAAAATCAATACTGTCATATTATACCTAGATGTTACATTTTACTTTTTAAAGATGTACTTAAAATACCTCATTATTTAGTAGAAAATAACCATATATAAGGGTAAAGAAAATGCCCAAATCACCTTAAAGAACCATAATTCAACCTTCATAGTTATGCTATCAGGAAGGAAGCAATTAATAGAGTTTACATAGATCTCTAAAGGGTTACCACCTGATAAAGTAACATAGCTGATTGGAATAAATTTTTGTAACTGAATGCTTAAAATAGATACTACTTACAAGTGATCAATTATTATTTTTGAATAAGATGAAGAATCATCACATTTTGCTTAGATGTTAAAATAAAATATATTTTTTTAGTAAAATTTAAAAAAAAATGTTACCTGAATTACTCAAGTATAATAATCCTGATAGTTTCAAATAGTAAGAAACCATTTTCTTTTCCATTTAAATGATAATATTTTATATGCAGTAGGTAATGTAAAAAGCAATGACTCCAAAGCATATAATACAATTAGCCACAAATATTCCTAAATTTTAGCTACACTGCTTACAGATGTCATTTTAATAGCTATTAAAATATTTATTACCCCAAACTGATCCGTCTTAATCACACTACTCGCATAAAGGACCAACATAGCCTTACTTACACCCATACTAATAATAATTATTTATTTAATATGTTATTAAATTTTATTAAGATTAAAAGAATTAAAAAAATACTTTTGAGCTAGGATTTTCTGGTTAACAATTATCATATTTATCAGTACATTTAACAATAACATCAGATAGAAAATCTTTTCTCCAATAACCATTTTTTATTTCTATAGTTTAACCCTTACATCTACTGGCCGAATACGGACAGATAGAGCATAATTAAGAACTTAAAGAAAGTGAATATTTCCCTTCAGGACAATCATCGCATATATCATAGTCATATTATTTCTTTTAGATCTCTCCTAATTAACACTCTCTAAAGTGAATTGAAAAAGTAATAGACAAATCATTTTATTAAATTATATTCTATCCATTTATCTCTAATAGCTGTTAATTAATGGCAGATTAAATCTTAAATGTTTGATATTATCCTAGTGTATATGCCAAAGAAATATTGAAAACAAATCCCAAATCTGACATTTTTGTGTATTTACTACCTAGTATTTATATGTTCTTATCATGTTCATCTTGATAGATAACTAAAGAAACCGATGAAAGAAACTCTTATATTTAATGTGAGAATTAATAATTTTAGGGTATTTAGAATGGATTTCCTTCTTCATCAAAATAAAGGATATGAGATAATGAAAGTATAGATCCACTTTAAAAATTAGTAATATAAGCAATTCTCTCTTAACTTTCTTCAGAATACTCATATTAATAATTAGCTTTCATATTTGTTACATCTATTCTTCTAAGAGTTGACCATAAATTGTAGCATGATTATCTTTTATAAAATTTTATTATTTTAATTGTGTTAGATCTTTAAAAGCATTGGGAATTATTTATTGATAGTAGATTGCTCCTCCTATAGCAGCTTTGTTGAATTTCATTATAGTTCCTTACATTTTAACATCTACATTACTGATTACAACTCCACCACCTTTATTTTTGAATGCACTATTTGATCTAAAAGTTGAATCACTTATTGAGATTAACCCAATATTATTCAAGTTTGAATAGTATATTGCCCCTCCACTACCTTAAATAGATTAGTTTTATTAGAATACACTGTTTATGATACTCACTGTTTAAGAATCAATTATTTTGAAAACTCCACCATCATAAAATGATTAATTCAATTGGAAAATAGAATTTTAAATGATTATTTGATTAAGATTCTAAAATAATATTAGATTTTAGTTAGGGGATTAATTATTAAATAATATTAAATTGTTAATTTTAACTAAATATAGAGATTATTAATTTAGCAGTGAGATTATCATTAATGAAGAAACAACCTCAAACTTAGAATCTACAATTCCAACATCTCCGAGTTATTATATTTTAATAATAGCTTGTTACTTTGAAGATTAATTTCCTGATTAAATATTTTTGAATGTACTGTTTAATAATTAAAATCCACCATTGCTTAAAAATATCATATGATCAAATGTATTTTAGTAAATATCATTAAAATTTGAATCTATTAAATTAAGAATATTTGCCTCTACTGTTACACTTACATCTTATGATAAAAGAACATTCAAATTTTTCAAAATTATCATTAAGCATTTATATATCACCTATTATTACAAGTTCTCAACTTAAATCAATTTACTCGAAAATGTATTGCTAACTTGTACGTGAATGAACTCTATAGATATGCATCCAACCATAAGCAATATATCCTAATTTGTAATATCACTAATTATTAAATTATTTACACTAAAACTTGTTGATTAGAATACCTTTAATAACTATTTGTTATCATTTTCTGAATTATTAATACTAGAAATAGTAACATTTTATAGAATTAACTGATTCACAAATAAAAAATAAATAAGGTAATCAAGTTGAGATAAAGGTTTTGAATTAAATATTTAAATATTTTACATTTTTAACTGTTGAATTTGATAAAACTCAAAGCCAAAAATAGAATCCTGAATTTCAACATTTCTTAAAACAATTAAAGCACAATTTTTTACAATAATTTAAAAAGAATTGAGACAAAACTAACAATTATCAAAGATGATTTAATCAAAGCCTTCAAATGAAATATCCTCTTCTATTTTTAAGAATTTAACATCTTAAAATAAAAGCCTGTTAATATTTCCTTATTAATTTATCTCCAGAGATTTCATTTATAATGATAGGTTAAAGAATTGTAAACTATTAATATTTTAGTGGTTGAATGCTTTACTGTCATCCCAAATAATAGTATTATTAATATTAGAATTAGAGAATAACCTAACTTATGTTAAATAATTTGTATCCTTTAAATTTATTTATTGAATATGATATTAGTCAAATAATTCAATTTATATTATCTTTGCATCCTATTAAGATTAGCTTGCACTATTTTAGAGATTACTTATTTAAAAAGGGAATAGAAATGTATTGCTTGCTTGTTTTATATTACCAATACATTTATTAGATTTGCTTAGAGGTATAATCAGTCTAACAATATCAATCATTGATACACCAATAATTTTAAGATAACTTAAATGCTTTTAATCATTAACTATTTCAAAACTCTATAAAGAAATATAGAAAATAGATTTTTAAAATAAGATTTAATATTTATCTTCATTAAGTTTGAATTAAATAATTGAAAATGAATTAGCTGATATTATAGCATATGTTTGATTATAGTTAAGGTTATGAATCTATTTAATCTCTTAGAAGCCAGAGAATATTGATAGATTATTTTATAATTACAAAGTGTAGGCATTATAGGTTAATATTGAATTTTCACAAATAGAATAAACATATTTAGAGTCAGTTTAAATAATAATATCATTCAGACAAGGATTAATGATGTCTCCTAAATATAATAAATCATAGTTAAATATTAATGTTGTAGATGCATTAGTTGCACAAAATATTATTTCCCTACTTCTATCTATGTAAACACTAATTATTTTAAGTGTTTACAAATCCTTTATTTCATTTATAAATTCAAACTTTTAAACATCAAAGGTTTTAACTGAGCTAATAGAAATTAGTAAAATAATATTAGAATTATCTTAATCATTCCTATTTAAAATTTTATGATAAAAATTGTTGTTGTTAATAACAGTTAATTTAGTTATCTCTAATAAACTTGAAGTTGTCAAGATTGATTTAAATTAAATGTTTTAATTTCTCACATTAATTTTCATAATCTAATGTTATGACAATAATATAATAAAATCTCCTAAAATTATGCCATCTTGTATATCTTTAGGAATATTAAGGTAAAATTAAATGGATTCACTTTAACTTACCTTAATAAAATATAATTAAAAATTATATAGATCTAGTAAATACATTTTATTGTCAAAGATGTCAAAAAAGTATTAGGAAATTGTGATATTTAATTTCTATTCGCTTATCATTTAAATTTTTTTTTAACCAATAAGTATGTATCCTATGAATAAGATTTCTTAATTAATAAATATAAATTAATCCTATTACAATTTCATTAACTCACCATAATTAGATTAACTTTAAATATTGAAATCAAAGAGATACATATCCATTATTTCATTAACTTAAAATAAAGATAGATGGAGACTTTCAAAGTTATACACTAAAATTAAATCAAAATCAAAAGTTAAATATTCAGCTTGCTTAATTTGTTAAATATTTTAATCTTTTTAATATAAAATTTCTTAAAGGTCATAGATATAGATAATATTATTAGATGTCTATACGATTAGTATATTTAGCAATTTATCTAGATTAAGTTATTTTATCTAGCTATTACTATCTACCAAAATAGTCTCTAAGAATTTAATTGTTGGGTATTCATATGTATGTATGTAAGTGCTTGTAGATAAGAATAATACTTATTTTTCATCATCAAATAGTATTAAGTTATAATCCTTTTATGTCATTTCTTTAGAGGTAATGGTTTAGTTAAGATAATTAAATATTTCAATAGAAGGTTTAAAATTAAAAATAATGAGAGTAGAGTCTTTGGGATTGAAGCAATATGTGTTATTGCTAAATTAATATAAGCTATTATACTTAAAAGTATTTTGTCCATTTAATCCATCATATAACTCAATAGTTTTTTATTAAATATTAACAAATATTATTATATTAGTTTAAAAATCAAAGTGTAAATATGTGATGAATAGTGTAAATGAAAATATATTTTTTAGTAACTTATTATCTCCAATTTGTATAAGTTATCCATAGGAACTAAATGGATAAATAATTACCTTTTTATTTAGATCAATTATTGGTGAGCATTACTTAGCATTCTTATAAACTTCATTCTATTTAATTATTAAAACATTAAGTAAAATTATTATTTCATTTATTCAATTTAACTTACTAATTAAAACTCATGAATTTAACCAGTTGATAATTTAAAAAAGTATAGATAAGGCTGTTCAATATACAGCAAATCATCCTCACACTTTAATTTAAATTTTAATGTTAACTTTTGAGTAATTAATGGTATTATTTAACTTATATCTAGCTACCTTAATTGTCTCCTTTTATACTTATTAATAAAATAAATAATTTAGAATAAATAATTTAAATTTACATCATATATGAAAATAACAAGTTCTTTAGTAGAAAAGGCAGCTATCGGAAGATTGGGACACAAGATAAATTGCACAATTTAAGTATTATTTAAAATAAAGCTTATTTCATTAGTTTCTTTATCAAAAGAATATAGTTAGTTCTATGGAGTTAAAAAGAAATACAAGGAACTTATAGGGTTAGTATAGTAATTCTAAATAGTATAATTGGATGGTAGAGTAATAGTATATGATTAATTCTTCAATAAATTAAACTCTAATAAAGAATTTGAATTTTATTATTAAACGATATAATACTTATGAGAAACATCAATAAGTTTATACTAATTATTTTTATTAGCTTCGAATTTTACTTAACAGTCGTTCCATAAATTTTTTACTATTGAGTAACTAATGTTATCTCTATACAACCATAGATTTTTATCCATCCCTAGAGGCTAACTAATTTATAGCTATCTATAGTAAATTGAATTAAGTTATCTATTTTATATTTCTTTTATTATTTGGAACGATTAAATATCAATAATATACTAACCAATTATAATTAGCTAGCTACATTAAGGAATTTTAGCTATCGTATAAGTTTTAAAAATGAAGTTTATTGGTAATTAATCTAATTAATCGTTTAGAATATTCAATCTGAAAATCTATTTATTTAAAATGAATATTAAATAATTATAATTAGTAGAAATAATCATGGCTAAATATGCTTTATCAAAGGGTAATGCTACTTATCTCAATAGGGTTAAATCTTCCTTAAAGACAATATAATAGTTTTCAAAGAAACAGATAAGTTATTAAGTTTATTGATTAGAGATAAAATTATAATTTGTTATCTACTCATAATTAAGTGAAATAATAGTCTTCTAATTCAAATATTAATTTTCTACCTAAAATTACATAATTTAACTTTTGTTAATGATTAAATAAATACTATTTAAAATTTAGCTTATTACTAAATAGCCATTAGTACCTTCTAATAAAAATTCAATACTACTAAATCCATTGCCAATTTCAATTTAAATACATTTTAAATCAAATAATGAAATGCTATACAATTGCTTATAATTTTTAATTGCAAATATTTATCCATTTATTATCTGCTAAATATACTCTTCTTCTGAAAACTTAAATTGTGAGAATATCTCATTACTAATCAAGTCATATACTAATATCTAAGATTTTAAAAATATCACAAATTAAAATTATAGTTAAGATTAAAGAAATATCTCCACATTTTCAATTGTTTAATTTCCTTCAACAATAAATTCACTTACTATTTTATCTTTAATTAAATCTACAATTTGAAACTTTGTTTCTTACTCAGTTGCTGATAAAATAAATAATTACAATCCTTCATTATTTATTTCAAAATTTTAAAAAGTACGGCTCTTAAATTTACCAAAACTTTTTATAACTTGCATCATTTCATATCTATATTGCTGATTAATCTTCACTTTGATGTAGAATAATTAATTATATTATCCATCATCCATTATTGTTAAATATCTTTAATTGCCAATAACTTAAAATGAAGGATCGTTTTTAAATTGAGATAGATATTTTTCTTATATAAGATATGAATATTAAGCTTATTATAATTGGTTGATTTTAACTGTTTATTTATATAATTATTTTGAGGTTGTGGATAAATTATAGATATAAATTTCTTTGTTTAACTGAGATCCATAAACAAAGTTGATATAACCTACGTTATAATATCTTATTTTATATTCAATATAATCATCGACCATTTTGCTTTCATTAAATTCAGCTATTTTTATTAAAATAAAACCCTCACAGTAAACTTATACAAATAAGTAGTCTTCTTTTTAAATCTAAATTATTAATGCATTTTCAAAAGTTGTTTATTACTAATATTCTAGTTTGTTGATTAATTTAAATTCAGTCCATTAATCATCATATTTATAGCCATTGACATACTTAGAATTTTTAGTATCATATTCAATAAGAAATACAATTTGATTAACTCTACTAATAAAAATTTGCTAGAAAATATTAATTAATTTCAGTTTGATTATAATTGTTCTTTTAGAAAAGTCTTCATTTAATTTATAAATAGTGTAAAAGGTATTCATTTAACAAGAATAAACTCTTTGTGATTCACTTAGAATTAGCAATTAACCGTTAGAACTGTACTGTTATTCGATTTCTTATTAAATTTCGTCAATAAAGTCAATAATTTCTATATCATTTTCTTAAGTTAATTTAACTAATTAAAACTTTTTAATAAAATGAAATAAATAAAACATAATGAAGGAAAATGAAATTGATTACATCATTGTTTTACCAATCGATTAAGGAAAGTATTCTATTAGTGTAGTTAATAACTTCTATCACATAATAACATTTTATTTTAGTTTTTAAGAAAGTTTAGTTATTCATATCAAATGTAACTAAGTATCCTTCATTTGAATAGAAAATGATTGCATTAAATTGAAAGATAATCAAAATAGGATACATATTTAATAATTATGAACTATCTTAAAAATAATATTAAATGACCTATCCTGAAAAGTTATAAAAGACAATTTCATATCTTGAAATGCATAATCCGATTTCATTCATTATTGTGCTTTTCATGAAAGATTAAACCAAGTTTTCTTCTTAACTATTCTTAAATAAAGACAAAAAGGAAATCTTTTCAAGATTATAATTCATATAAGTAAATTAACAATTATTATGTGCAATAACTATATTATTATTTTTTAAGATGACATACTCTATCGGTTCCTAATCTAACTTTTAGTTTTAAAGTTAATCATCAATAATAGTGCATTCTTAAATTTATTCACACAATCTATTCTCATTATTTTCAATTAGATTACCATTGCAATAATAATTACATGATTATTATAGAATATTATAATATTCACTATTGTTACAAGCATCTTTATTAAATTAACATTATCCATTATTATTTAAATCAAAATTAGGTAAACACTAGTGACACGTTGTAGAATTTTTACAAATTTAACATCCAGAAACATTACATTATTAACATGATTAATTAGAGCTATCAATATATTATAGACTTTAACAATTAGTAATACAAGAAGATGTTTCCTTTTCGTAAAATAAATCCTTTTAGCAGTGTAAACAGTCATTTTTACTAATACCTGAACACTCAAAGCATGATTAATGACATAAACTACAAGATTATTCAATAAAATTATATATTTCATTTTATTTATTACAAGACTTCACCTCCTATTATTCTTAAATAAATCTAAGATGTTGAGAATGATCTAATTTTCCAATAACATATTTGAGTACTTAACTAATTAAAATAAGACTTATTGTAAAACTAATACCTTTGTATTGCTTCTTCATTTCAATTATATTTGTTTTTTGTCTTCTATTTAATTAATTAACACAGCTCAATTATTTTTTGCACTAATTAATCAAATATCAATAAATTAAAATACAAATATAAGATTTATGTAAGGATTCATTTGTATTTTGTTTATCTCTTAATAGGATGAACCTGAACTTAAATAGTGTAATAATACCTAATTATTTTTTATTTATCACTTAATATATTTAATCCATTAATCAATTATAATTTATCAAAGTAACTAAACAAATGAAGCTGATTTGTTTTATTATTTTCCAATTAATTTCTTTCATTTTAAATATAATCTCTGTATAATATTAAACAATAGAGAATTGATACATAATTTTGTTTATTAATATATTAAAAAAATAACATTAGCTGAGCTTTTATGAAGAAAATCTTAGCAGAGTAGTTTTGGTAGTGGAATTTTCAAAATATTTAAATAGTTTTTATTATGTAGCTTAAAAAAATTCTCATACTTTTATTAATTTTGTTTACAAATATTTTTGACTTAGATATGATTGTAGTAATATGTTGAATTAAATAAAATTTTTTGAAAAGAAAAATAAAAAGAAATTTAAGATAATTAATTATATTTAAAAAATAGGATTAACTTATTATTTGGTAGTGTTTGTACAACCTAATTGATATATTGGAAATGAGTTTTTTGATTTTTATTATAAATTAAAAGATTTATTTAATGGAGGGAGATAAATAGAATTTGTAAGTAAATCGAATTGTATTTATCCGCTCAGAAAGATGAAATGGAATTTGATTAATTTATATATAGCTGCAAAAGAGAAGTATTATCAGAATTAAGATACACCTTTAAATTCGATAGATATATATCTCAAAAATATTGATAATAAATATTAATTAAAAGATAATATTGATACATCTATTCACTCAATCAATTAGGTCTTTTATTAGGTTAAATGTTAGAACACTTGTTAGAAAGTGCTTTGATCAAATTGTATCATGGCAATTTTACAGATTCAAAATAAATAGTAGATGCAATATCAGATATTTTATTAGATGAAACTTTAGATGATTCTTAGATATGTATATTATTGTCCTTCTTTACAGTTTAATAATAAATCAAAATAACATTTGTGTTAACATTTCTTTTCATCAGACATGATTCCGTTTGAAAAATTTAGCTAAATTTTATCTTTTAAATCTTTTGTAAAGAAAATTTATATATTGAAGATGTTTTATATTAACCAATAGCTCTATGCAACTCTAAGATTTTTAATAGCGAGCTAAATTTGTTCACATTTTTAGAGAATAATAGGACTTACAAAGACAATCTCTAAGCAGCAATTAGAAAAGGGTTGTTTAGAACTTTAGCGGCTTATATCAAAAAGAGACAATTAAAAATATTTGAATATATAGAGTTGATATGTGTAAATAATAATATTTTCAAGTATTTATTAAATTATTGATCAAAATATAATAGAAAAACTGCATATCATTATTCAAAAAAGAGGAATCTAATTAAGCTAAGGAGACTTCTTTAAGTCCTATTATAAAGATTATTAAGTATATCAATAATCCTGATTTGCTTGTTAATATTATAGATCCCAAAAATACAGTATCTGCTCTACTAAATGAATTAAAGTTTTGTAAACCTACTTAAAAAGTTAAAGGATCTATATGGAATCTTATCGGGGTTATCTTTTTCTATGTAAATTATAAGCAATTCTAATATTTCAATAATAAATCCTTATTATGTTTACATAGTTTACTGACGTGTTAGAAGATGATTTAAAGGCAGAAATATAAATACTTTGTTTTAAAGAGCTACAAATATAAATGAACAGTTAAAAGCCAGAAGTATCCTATGTCTCAGGAATGTTCAAATCGCTTAGATATACATTAAAAGAAATCCACCTTAGTAATAAAGAGATTGAAGATTTATATAGAATGATTAAAAATGGTATCACTGAAATCAAAGATGTGAAAACTTATTCTGTCATTAACAGTAATCCTTAATTCTAATGTTAATTCAATTTAATTATATTATTGAAAATAAAATATCAGATGCTTTAAAAGTATTAACTAATCACTCTCACATATTTAAGGTGTAGATTTTAGATGATTCTAAAGAGATCATTGATAAAGTTTTAGGGTTAATAAACCATAATAACAGAGATGTTAAAGAAAATGCTTCAGATTGTCTTGAAGCCTTAATGAGTTTATTGGCAACAGAGCTTGATTAAAGTTATAAGAATCATGAGTTTTCTTTTAATTATATTATTTAAAAAATGAGTTCTTTGATTAATTAAGAGAGATAGTAAGTTTATACAGCATCTATAACTGTTATCATTAGATCTATTGGTATTTTCTCGAAAGCTATATCTAAATATTTGGGACAAGATTAACTCTAAATGTTCTTTAAGCAAATGATCAGTCTTTCTGAAACTCGTCTTTTAAAGGTATAGATAGTTCTTTAATTTTTAAATTATTTATAATAATACTTATAATAAATTAATATTAAATAGCATGTTGAGAAAGATGGTGTTAATAGTGTAATAGAATTTTAACCAGTTGAAGATGAAACAATGAAGAAAGGAACATCATTTAAGACTATTTTGTACAGATAGAAATAAGTCTTATCTTTTATCACTTCTTTTGCAAATATCATTTCACATTTGGATAAATTATATGAGGAATAATCATAGCATCTATTGAGATTATGTATGGTTGGATTTAAATAATATGGTTCCTTTTATGAGAAATACAAAGAGCCCCTTAACTAAGGATTAGTTCATTTAATTAGAGAAATGAAGAAGCATTAATAAATCTACATTATTTGGATAGAGAATTTAGTATCTAATGGATTAGTAGAGAGTATTAAATTACCTGACAACTCTTTCCTCTCAATGTAAGAATATTATGAGACTCTTAAGAATTGCTGCAATTTTTGGAAAGGACTTTTCAATTGTAAACTATGGACAGATGAAACCCTTCATCATTTTTCAGCTCAATTCTTCTCATAAATTTTTCAATTATTATAAAAAACGGATCTCAGTTATAAAGTTGTCTATACCTAACACACAGAAGAGGAAGAAGAGAAAATTAATAATTAAATGGAAATTGAAGTTGATAAAGAAAATAAAATTCATGAAATCATAAGTAATTTTGATTATATGTGCTTACCAAAAAACCATTTAAAAAATGTAAAATAAAATAATAGAAGAAGTTTAATAAGTATAATACGTGGCAAATAATGAAGTGGATTTGCAATTCTTTTACAGAGTAACACTTTTGTTTGATGGAGTGCTTCCTGCAATTAGATCAAATCTTTTCACTAATTATATCTATTAACTCTACAATGCAATTATCCTAAAATTAAGAATATTACCTAGATCTATTGTTTTACTGAAATTGCTTAGATGTTTGAATGAATATATAGAAAGAAATAACATTTTGAAAACACTAAAGTAGTCAAATAAGAAAGATATTATGAGTTAAATGAAGATCTTTTTTACTGAGCTTTATAAAGTAAATTAATTAATTCATCTAATTAATTAGATTGTAATTTAATTTTAATTTAATAGAATCTTGGAAAATATTAAGATGAATTGTTGATTGATTGTTTAAAGACTATGCTTAGTATTCCCTTTGAAGTGCTTGTTGTAGATAATTACTAATTCTTCAGGAAAAATTTAATTGTAGCCTTGAAGAAGGGTTTCGAACTTGGTGTTTCGAATATTTCTATGGGTAAAATATTTTATAATGAAAATAATTATGTCTCATTTATTTTTTTATTTGTTTATGAAAAGGTTTTGCTGCTATTGAGTGTTTATAAAAGATAATAAAAAGAAGTAAAAACAGAATTGTGTTTAAATATCTCAAGCTTGTCATTCCTTATCTTTCTGAATATTTATCAATCACTAAGGGGGAGTTAGAAGAAATAACAACAGATATGAAAAAGAAAGTTTAAAATAATAACTAATAATAAAGAGATATTTTTAATTTAACTATCAGTGAACTTAGTTAAAAAAAGAATGATTTAATAGAAAAAGTTACAAATTTACTTGGTCATATTGGAGGAGAAGCTCACTTAATTGTTCTCAGTGAGAAAGGATTTTAAGGAAATATTGAAAGATAATTACTTAATGAATTTGAGAATTTATAAATTTCTAAAAAGGGTAATTCCTTGATCAGTTGGGATTATGAAGCAAAAGTCCTTTTCCCTTTACCTTTACTTGCTAAGAAAGTAGATATTAATCTTACAAAACTACTCCCTAGAATTGTTGACTTAACATTAAACCCTGAAGATAAAATTAAAGTTTATGCTTGTGAAGCTATTCATGCTATAACTATTTATATGATAGGATCTTAAGCATCTTCTGTTTGTAAAAAATTTTCATTTTAATCTATTTTATAATTTTAAATTGAAATTAATAGAAGGAGGATTGAAGAAAAGAGGTAAAGAAATGGATAATTTAATTAAATCAAAAGAAGAATTTTCTAAAATTTACTCTAAGTTATTCCCTACTATCTTCTCTATTGGAAGCAACTCAAGTCATCCTAGCAGTTAGTAAGCTTAAATTAAAATTAATTTAAATTATTAAATTTATTTTATTTCAATAGATTAATGAATTAATTGATCCTTTAGATTTCTCGTTGGTTTGCTAATAGCAAATAACTAGAGTCTCCTGAAGTAGCTGAATTACTTGATAATATCATGAATTTTATTTCTTCAAAGGATAATAATAACTTGAGAGAGTTAGCAGCAAATTGTCTTGGTTAATTCATTAAGTGGACTTTAAAGCAAAATACATTAGAAGAAATCAAAGTAAATCACAGTAATATTAAGTCAGCTTTAAGAAGAATCATTTCATTCTCAGGTAAATAGTTTTCATTAAATTTTTAATTAATTTATATACTTATTTTAGGATAACCTGATCTGTCAAAGAGATTTGGTTCTTTGCTTGCTTTGAAGGAAGTTGTTAATAATATAAAGAATGAAGTGTTTTTAGTGGATAAATTTATAATGGAAACTATTTAAATTTCTATGAGAATTGTTTAGAAGACTGGAATTAGTAATGAAGTTGAAGATAACTTCAATATTTTAATAAAAATTCAAGCTAGTATTATTAAAAAGAACCATGTTTTATTATCCAAATAAAATGACAATAGAAGTGGTCATTTTAAGAAGTTAGAATAGCTATTAGAATGGCTCTATAGACATGGATTCTTTAATCCATCTTATTTAGTAAGAAAGAGTTCTTTTGAGTTATGGCAGTCTATTATAACTAGAGAAAACTCTGATACAGATTGTAAAAAGTATTTATTACAAAATAAGAAAGGAGACAAACTCTTTGGAGATTCTTTGAAAGAATTAAGCCTTAACATTAATAAATAATCTTATTTTGTAGAAGTTAATACCTTAATTTCTTAATTGGATATATTGTAAGAAAATTATTAAAATTTTAAAAAAATTTAATTTGATATCAAATAATATTAATTAAAAAATAGCATTTTAATTGTCAAGAATAATCTTTTGGATGTTCAAACGGAACTATTTCATTTCGAAGATTTTATGGAAATTTTCTGTTCAAATTTGGAGAGATTCTTTTAATCTTTAACTAAAATCTAAGATTAATACAAGAAATAGGATGGATTGCTTATGGAAATAATAATGGATGACACAGTTGATATAGATATGCAAGAAAACCAATATCAAGCAGTTATCAATCTATTCATAAAAGTATGTGAATTTATGTCCTTACTATCGAATGATTTAGATAGTTTTGTAACCTTTATAGACTTACTTTTTAATATTACTCTTGAGGATAAATATTAACTGTTCTTACAAATGCTCTTAAAGCCTAAGTAACTATAAACTTCACTTTTAAATTATTTTAATAATGTCATTTATTTAAATTACAAAGCAATCTTATTAAAGGCATGAATATTGATATATTTTTGACTAAGAGTGAACTTTACTTTGAAAGAATAACACCTGTTATTACAGCTTTATATGAAATGTGTGGCAATAAAATAGATTTCTTTTAAACTTATGTTATTCCTACATTAAAAAAGATTTTTGATGTTGACTTATAGTTTGAAAATATCTTAACAAATGAATAGAAATTGAAAGATAACGAGTTAAGAATTTTCTTAGAAGGAGTTAAACTCGTTTTCAGACTCTCAACTAAGTAGAGCCATTTAGCCAATTAGTTTATTGAAAAAGCGATTTCAGGAATTTTGAATTGGGTTAAAACATCAGAAGAAACTATTTTAAATAAATAAGATTCTCTATTTAGAGGTAAATATTTAAGCTAATTTTATATTGTTAAGATATTTATAAAATGAATTATAGAAAGCAGAATTTAATAAATTTTCTAATTTGCTCTTGATATAAGCAGTGAATCCACTAATAAATTTATCTTAGAAACAGTTAGCGAATAAAGTTAATTCTTTTAGAAATATGAAAATCCATTATTGAATTATGTGAAAAGTAAATGGATAGTAATAGGTTAGTAATATATTGGATTAGCAAAGGACAATATTTCTTTGTTTAAATTAATGATACCTCTCCTATAAAGCATTATTAAATAACTTTCTAAAAAAGAAAAAGAACAAAGCTTATAAATTTTAATCTAAAATCTTCCAAAAGCAAGTATAAATAGAAATGATGATAGCTTTTTGGAATTAGAATTAAAATTAAATTGGTTGATTATGTCTTCTATCGAGGGATTAGTTGTTGAAAAGAATTATTATACCTATATAGAAACTCTGATTGAGGTTTCTCTTAATGTTTAAAAAAGTTTATTCATTCACGAGCAAGGTTTCAATTTATTAGGTTTCTACTTGAAAAGTATAGATAATGCAGATTTCTTTGTTAAGAGAGGTTTGAGAGAAATTGTTAATGCAGTGCGTTCTAAATATTTCCCAATGAAAGTGAAGGAATTAAGAAGAGATTCAAAGCAAGAAATAGATTTTAAGTCCATTCTTGGAAGTATTATCAATATGATTAAATTAGCTGGTTAAATTGAGCTATTTGAAATACTATTCCCTGTTATTCGTGAAAACTTAGAAGAACCTTATCACACTAAAATAATTTCCTTTATCTAATAATTTATTAAAGAAAATTTCCTCACATCTTCTGTTTAGAAATAACTTAATTTCATGAATTGGGCTTTAGAATAATATAAAGATAAGGTAATTTCAGATATTGGGATTAATTAGAGAAAGTTATATTATTTTGATTTAAAAAATAGGATCTTGACAGAAGTCTTTTAGAATGTATAAGATATGAAATGATATAAAAAGTATTACTTCATTTAATTGAGAATGCTAAAGAAGAAACAAATGTAGAGTTTATGATAAAGAACACAGCTGATTTAGAAAAAATATTCTACAATACAGATTTTATGGTAAAATAAATAGACTTTCCCTTTATTTTTAAATATTTAATATTTATTTATAGAAATAAGAAAATATGAAAGAAGTTCTAAGATGGGTTCAGGAGCTTATATAAATATTTAATATATTTGAGAGTCTTTATAAAGCTTTGAACATTAACAAAATTAAAGAAGAGGTTCATAAAAAATTATATGGAGCAGACTCTTAAGGAAATGAATTAACAAAAAGTTTGATTAAGATCTCTTATGATTATAGAAAAAAGGGCTTTGAAAGGGCAGATGATATTAAAAATAACTAGAATAATAATCCAGATTTGATTGGTATTGATTGTGGTATTATCCTTAGGTAGTTTTCAAGTTCAGTTTATAATTGTCTTTCGTAGGTTATTATCAAGACTTAAAATAAAGAAAATGTTTTAAATCAATTCTTATTCTAATAGAAGAATGATCACCTTTGGGATTTATTTATAGATAATCTTTAGAAAGAATTTAATTTTGAAATTGAAACCAATTTTGAAGAAAAATCCTATGCTCGTACTAGAAGCATTATTGGTAAAATACCTAGATTTAATACTAAGGAGATTCTCTGCAGAAAATATTTAAATGAAACTGTCTTATGCACTTTTAATAAAACTACTTCTTCTTAATCTTTCTTGCCTTCATTTGCAAATGATCTAATCAATAAAAATAATGATACCCTTGACATTTACGAAGACGATGAAGAAGATAATGAAAACATTATTTAAGAAACCAAGAAATTCATGGAATAATAGCAAAACTTATTATTAGATGATTAAAATGGAGAAAACTTAGAAATGGATTCAATCAATAGAGTAAATATAATAAAAATTAATAATTAGTTTTAATAAATTCCTTCATTAAATAAGTATTTTTTATTATTTTTTAATAAAAAAATAGCATCCTTGTATGGCAACAATAATGACAACTATTGATAAGATGGTTTAGTAATTCCCTCTTACTGAGGCTATGCCTTAATGGATGACAAATTTACTTGAAGAAGTTAAAAAGGAAAGCTGCAGCTTAGGATAAAAAATATTTATCATTAAAATAGTGTTGAATAAATCATCATTATTTGAAAAATATTCCACTTAATGGTTTGATGTTTTAGTAGATTATGCTAAACTTAATGATAATGGAGCTAAGTTCTTCCATTACTTTTTAAGAGATGTTATTACAGCTATGATAGATTGGTGCTCGAAAAAGCCTAACCTAGTTACAAAAAGAATCCCTTCAGAAAAAAAGCAAGCTTTAAGTTAAATCGTCAATAAGATATGCAGAGTAAATAATAATTGGATTAAAATAAACACTCTTTATTAAAACTATTAATTTAAATACTATTTAGGTTTTAGCTCATAAAGAAAAGGAGATTTTTAAATAGAATCTTTAAATTTTAAAGAATTTAATGGAGTTATGGAGAGAGTGCATTTACATAGAGGAAAATCAATTAACAAAAATGTTAATGCTTGAAGATAAAGAAGACAAAGATAAATCTCAACTATGGAATTTGAATTCAATATTAATAATAGATGCCTGTATTCAACTCAGAATACCCATCTTACTTAACTATGAATCCTTTGCTAGAGCTCAAAGCGTTGATGAAAAGTATATTTTCTTCTTAAATATCAGTGAAAAAGATAGACTTAAAAGACTCCTTTCTTTCCAACAACATTCTAAAAGATAATACTGTAAAGCAGCATCTGCTGGTAATTATAAATAAATTGATTATCTTTTTAAATATTCTAAATAAAGATTGATTTAATATTAAATTTTTATAAATAAAACTAGTTTGCGGTGGTTTATTATCTTTAATGAAAGAATATGGTGGGTAATTCGATGAAAAGAGGAAGGTTTACGAATAAGATATTGTAACTAATTCTGTGAATATAATAAATAAAACTGATAAAACAAGTAAAGAAAGATTCCCGATTATTGTTGCTTGCATAACTCAGTACTACCCTGATTTTTTAAACAACATTAAGATTATAACATACTGCTAGGACTATATCCATCAAAAAACAAAAATGGATCGTGCTTATATTCTTTAGTCTATCTTTATTTTCTTGAAAAAGAAATTAGATAAAAGTGAAAATGTAATAGCCACAAGAACTTTCAAATATTAATTCTATTTTTAATTTTATATTTAATTAGATGAAAGAAGACATTCATAAAATCTGTACTTCTTTTAGAGGAGTTGTTAAAAACATTGTCGAAGATGAAAACATAGAAAATCAAGAAAAGTTTTTAAATTTGTTTGTATTTTTGAGTAGCCCTCAAATTCTCAATTCCTTTAATGATGCAATTTAGCTGATGAGACTAAGCATTCAAATAATTAAATAGAAGTATGAAAGACACTATGAAATAAGATTTGCAACAGCATATTATACAATTGTATTTAATCTATATGATTATATAATTAACTAAGATGATTAAAAAGAAAAAGCAAACAATAATAATAATAATAACAACAACAACAACAATATCTTAGATAAAGGAGACGAGGAAATGAATGTATTTAAATCTTAAATTAAATCTTGTATCCTTAGTGGTTTAACAAGTTAACATACTACTATAAGGTAAGATTAAACTTTCTAATTAAATAATATTAAAGTGATCTAAACGATATATTTAAATAAATAATAGAGAAAAAACATTCTAATTTTTAGATAGAGAAACTAACGATTCTAAAACTCCTTATGAAAGACTTTTGTATTTAATTTAAGAGATATATCAACCTGAGTAGGAAAAACTTTGGTTATTAAGTGCAGTACCTCTTATTATGTGTCTTTCAAAGAGAACATCAGATTACGATAAAAATTTATTTGATGAGTAACTAAGCAAACTAGCTTAATTCTATGACTGGGATTTCAGAGATACTCACAATATGAGGTTGTATAATACAAGCCAGCCTTTAACACCTCTTTACACTCTTTCTCAAGTTAATTTTAAAGATTCTTAAGGATTTGCTATCCCTGCTCCTCGCCGCTAATACAATGTAACAGGAATCAGCTAACTGCCTTAATGTAAAATTTTTTAATTTTCATAAAATAATTAACTTTAAACTATATTAAATAATAAAAGTTGATGGTGTCAGAGCTACAATTTATAGCTAATCATAAGATAATTCATAAGGAGAAATGATAATTCCTTCATAAAATCCTATGAGCTAGATGAATTAAATGGAAGATAAGAGACAAATTTACTAAGATCAAATGAAAAGATACATAAATCCTTCTTAACAGCCTTCTGCTTCATTCTAATCATCAGGTAGAAACCCATATACATTTAATTAGAGCTAGCTCTTTGAAAACAAAAAATTGGGTGCCATAGATGAAGAAAATGATGATGAAGAAGAGAGAATTGATGTTTTTGGTGCTGACATTTAAAGAGAGAGAAAAAATAATAATTTAAGCAAATTCTTCGCCACTCATCTCTTTGACTTCAGTTAAGTAAACAAAACATCTTAAAATAGATTAAGGTATTAGTTTTATTTAAAATAATTTAATACTGAATAAGTTATTTTAAAATTAGATATCAAGAGTAAAAAGAAGGTAAAACATTAACTAGCTCTTTCGATATAAAGAAAAGGTAGTAACAAATATTCCTTGAAAACTAGAGCAGAATGAGAAAGCAATAACTATAAACAATTAGAAAATATAAAATTGGAGAATTACCTGATATTAGTATTCTTTACAAGGTAAAGTTTTTAAATATTGAAATCAAAATTGTAATTTATTTTTTATTAGGATATAATTGATCCTTTGATGGCTTTAAGTTTTATAGATGAAACTCTTGCTGGTTAGTTATTCTAGCTATTACTTCACTCAATGTTTATGAAAGAAGAATCAGCAGATAGATAAAATAAGTTGAAGAATATTTTAACTAACATTTTATCAAAATCAATAGTCCATGATTTCAATTTTGTTTCTACAATTCATAAGACAATGATTATGCTTACTAAGGAAGGAGAGTTGTTTGAGAGTAATTTGATTAAGCAAAGTGGATTATTAAGTCACAGCTATTATACTTCTATTCTCTTATTGGAAGAAAGTTTATTCACCTTATTCTATAGAATCGATTAAAATGATAAAGCTGGTGATGAAGTTCTAAATAAGAGAAGATAAATTCTAAAGAATAATTAGAATAAAAAGAAATCAAATTAAAGAGTTAGAGGAAGAATGGCTAGAGATATTGATGATGAAGAGGAAAGGGATTTAGATGAAAATGAAGAAGACGAAGAAGAAGAAAGATAATTTAGAGAAAAATCATAAAAAAATCTAGAAAAGTAAAAATAGGAAATCAATTATTGGATGGATCTCATAGATATATATTCTCATCTTAATGAAAAAGATCAAATTAAAGGTATTCTTAAAAAAACTGTCTCTAAAGAGGGCTAAAAAGATATGATCATAGCCTTAGATTTGAAATTCTCTGGTTAAATATAGAATTCATTGAAGATATTGAAAGATATTATTGTTGTTAACAAGGAAAATAAGTAAAAGTAATAAAAAGAACAAAATCAAATGATTATGATGATGGATTAAATTGAATAGAAAGGAGATAGCTTAGAAGGCAGAATTGAACAATATATTTAAAGTGAATATTAGGACACATTAGCTCTTATGGGTAATTTTTAGTTGCTAATTATATATTTCAATTTCATTAATTTATAAAACAATTTTAGGAAAATGGGATGATCTTGCAAATGAGCTTATAGAAATTAATAAAGATGTAATTAAAATTTATATTAATTGTTATTTAAAAATGAAATTAATTCAAATTAATAATAAAGATATTAGAGTAACCTGAAAAACTAGGAGTTGAGTAAATGAAAATTTTAATGTTATCTTTAATGCAATCAGATGCTGCTGATACTAGTAGATGGGAGGAATTAAAGGGATATGTAAAGTATTGGATGACAAGTGAATATGGAAAGAGTGTTTTAGAGGGACCTCTCAGCTATGAAATGGCTTTAATTACAATTCTCGATGGTGATATTGATAGAACAAGATACTATCATAAATTGAGTTAGAACTAATTCTTAAGAGTATGGAGTAATTTTGGCAGTTTTGCTACTGCTTCTAAGCACGAATATCTCTCAAATATTTATAAAAACTATGAGCTTAAAGAATATCTCTTCCTTGATGGAAAAATTGAGGCTACTTACGATGATTTCAGTGCCCTTTTCAAAAACTGGCAATAGAGAAAAGTATTTAAAAAATATATTAAAATTTCTAATGTTAATATTACTACTTATATAAATAGCCTTCAGATACATATGATAATTAAATTTGCTGGGATTAGATTCTTAATAGCAGAGAAATCTTCTCATTGGCTCTTTATTAAAAGTATAATCTTGAAGATTAATTTGTGAATAAAATCAGATCTAATTGGTACATCCAAAATGTAAAGGGTATGCTTAAGAAGGGTATACATGGTGCAGCTGATAGAAAAATGAAAAAAGCTGCAGGATATAGAAGAGTTTAGGATGGATTACCAGATTTTAATTGGGATTACTATAAAATTACTTCAAAGCTAAAACTAAAATAGTTAGAAATTGATTTGAAGAGTGATTAAATACCAGATAATCCTTAAGAGAAGTTTAATAAATTAATTAAGATTTTTGAACTAGAAAAAGAGAAATATATTAATCAGCTAGATGCAATATAAATTTCTAAATTTGAATACTTGACCATTTAAGTTAATGAGAAGTTTATTGATGTTTATAAAGATTTTACACTCACACAAAAGGTATTTTTCATTTTAAACGATGCCATTTAATTTTATTTAAATCAATTAAAACTTATAGGTAGAAGATAACTTCTTAGGTAATTATGCAAAAGTAATTGATAAAATATTTTGGGATTACCATAAATTATTTGAAAATGAAATCTTGAAAAAAGATATTGATTTTGGCAGCCAAAGCGGGTCATTAAGTTAGGCTTTCGAGAACACATTCTCATTTAAAGGTCCTGCTTCTCTTCCTTAAGCAGGTGCAAATAATCTTAATAAAAATGAGTAAATCTTAGAAGAAGTCATCCCGATGAGACTCAAATGCTATAAAAGGTTTGCTAATTTCTGCGAATAATTGTTAAGAATTATTGAATCTGAAAGTAGAGATTATTTAAAGAAAACATTGAAGAACTAATATTAGGTAAGTTTTTAAATAATTTAATTTAATAAAATAAACAATTCTTCTCTTTTATTTTTAGCTTACAGTAGAAACAGTTGGAGCTTCTTTCTTAGAATATACATTAAAATGTTTTTCTTTGATGGGAGGAATCAATTAAGTTGAATAGAAATCAAATAATATGCAAATGGAAGTAGAGACAGGAGAAAAATATAATGAAAATCCTTAAAATTAACATTAGAATTAATCAACAATTGAATTTGATTAAAATATCTCCAATTTAGTCTTAAAAATGTTAAAGATTATTTAAAAAATACCTAATATGACTGGATAAAAATTCAAAGAAGCAGTGGAATTGTAGATAATTCCTTCTTGGGTTTTTATCAGCTTCTTACCTTAAATGATGCATATTTTAAAGAAACAGAACCTTGTTGAATACTTTGAGCCTTTGATTAAGAGAATAGCTAGTAGCTATCCCGAAGCTTTAGTATATTAATTCAATACTATTTTTAGTACTTAATAATCATGCGAAACAGAGCTTTCTCAAGAGATTTATAAAACCTTGCATAGAGATCTACCTAATTATTATAATTTAATGTATCATATCAATCAGTTAACTCATCCTGAGCATCGTTTAGTCTACTACTTGGAATATCTTAAAACCTAATTCTTATCTTTCTAAAAGCATAGCAATGATTTTACTCAATAATAAGACAAAGTTAAGTTAAAAAAAGCATAGAAAGACTATCAAGAAATACTTGATAGAATCATTTCAGAGATGGATATAGAACTTTTTGATACTCAAAAACAGTATGTAAATACTTGGGGTTCTTATAATGCCAAATTTGCAAGGGATTAATCAGTTGAATTCAGAAAACTTATGAAAGCTTTTAAATCAATCACTACAGCTGATGATAAAGAAAAAAAAGAAGCTTATGAACTGATTAAAAAATGCAGAGACAAAGTAAATACTAAAGATATTCATTCTGGTTTTGATAAACTTTCTAATTTCTCTGATTTCCTTCAAAATTTCTAAGGTAAAAACATTTTCTTTTTTTAATTGACTAATTTAAGTTAAAGATTTTTTGAGTTAAAAGTGATATTACATTAAATGCTTTTAATTTCTTTTATTTGATAATTAAATTAATTCAAAATAGGTGATCATGTAATTGAAATTCCTGGTTAGTATTCCCATGGAGCTGTTATTACTGAACCTTATAAAGAATCTCATATTAAAATCTAAAGTTTTGATTCTAGAATTTTAACTCTTTCATCTATACGTCGTCCCAAGAGGTTAAGTATATATGGTTCAGATGAAAAATGTTACAAAGTATTCAATTTAATTTTATATTTTTAATAATTTTCTAAACTTTCTCATTAAAAATAGTTCTTGGTAAAAGGTATTGAAGATTTGAGATTGGATTAGAGAATAGAACAGTTGTTTTAGGTTATGAATAATATCTTTGATTCAGATCCATAATGCTAATCTAAAGAGTTATGTCTTTCTACTTTTAATATTATACCTATGACAAATACTTTAGGTTTACTAGAATGGGTAGATAAGACATCGGTGCTAAAAGAAATATTAAATAAAGAATATTAGGAAAAGGTTGGTCATAAAGAAGATATTGCTACAGATAACGAAGCTTTAAGAATGAGAAAGGAATGGCTTAAATCAATTGACAGAAAAGCTGATTTGGCTGGTTAGCACATAAAATTACAGTTAGAACCTTCTGGTATTTTAAAAATATTAATGAAAAATAGTTATTGATTTATTATTTTTTAATTAATTAGAAAAAATTGAATAAGCATTCAAGGAGTAATCAGATTTAATACCTAAGGATATATTTAGAAATGCTTTGGAAAGACTTGCTTCTACTTGCGAAACTTATTTATATTTGAAAGAACGATTCATTAGAAACTATGCAGTTGTTTGTATGTCAGGATATATCTTAGGTATAGGTGATAGGCATTTAGAAAACTTCTTAGTAAATTACTCCAATGGTGATATTGTTTCCATCGATTTTGGTTACAGTTTTGGTGCTGGTTTAGGTTTAGCAGTGCCTGAACTTATGCCATTCAGACTTACTAGATGCTTTACTAATCTTATGAGTCCTATCGGAATTGATGGAATTTTTAGATAGTCAATGGTTTCTAGTATGATGGCTCTTAAAAAGAAAAGAAATATTCTTTTAGAATTTTGTGAAGTCTTTATCAATGATCCTCTTGTTGATTGGGTTAAGCTAACAAGAGACAAAAAAATGGGTAAATTAATAATTTATCAAATTGTAATTTTAATTATAAAAATAATTTAAAAGGTACTATTATGTTTAGTGAAAATATAGAGCATTTGGATTCTGCTAAGCATTATTAAATTGAATAGTCTTTGAGTTAGCGTTAGAATTTATAAGGAACAAGCACTTTAGAATCAACTTAAATTGAAGATATAAAGATTCATATGCAGAGAATAGATATTGTTAAATTGAAATTGATAGGCATGAATCCTTCTCATATTGTAACTGATGAGCTCTCTTCAACTAGACATAAAAAAGAAAACTATTTCTAGCATCTTAAATCTGCTGTCAAAGGAAAGGCAACTTCTGTTAGAAGTTCATACAATGAAAAATAATTCTTAGAAGTTCACGAATAAGTAGATTGCTTAATTGACTTGGCTGTTGATCCAAATATCATTGGTAGAGTATGGATTGGTTGGGCTCCTATTATTTGATAAATTAGTTATTTTCTATTATTTGTTATTAATTTGTAGATCTTTATAGAATTAAATTTAAAATATTGAGAAATTGTATACCATCTCTATTCATTTTAAGGAGAAAAAAGGCATATGAATAATCATTATTTATTATTTATTTATTTATAAATAAATAGAAGTATTTATAAAATAAAAATAAAATCTAAAAGAAATAATAAAAAATTAACATTAATAAATGAATAGATCACTCTGAAATAATTCTAAAGGAAATAGGATAATTAATTCTTTATCGTTTAGTATGAATTAGATTTTTTACTATTTACTTTATAATTCCTATAAATACAATTTTATTTATCCATTAGTAAAAAATAAAGTTTAATTTTCAAATACTTTCTAATTTTGTGTTAAAGAGAAATAAAAAAATATGAAAGCTACAATTTAAAAGTTTCTTTTACAATATAGCAAGGTATTTATATAAGAATTGTACTAATTAACATGACTATTTCACTTCCTTTTTTAATTAAGGCAATTAAAATTTTAGTAGACATTAATTACTTAATTAAGAACATTTGAAAATCCATTTTTTTCAACAAATTAAGACATTATTGGATAGAGGTTTTTATCTAACTAATATTTTATCTCCTTGCTTAAATAATCGATTAAATTAAAAAGCAAGTTATCTTTTACTTTAGCTTTGTAATTGTCATTAATTTAATTGTAGGGCATTATTGTAGATACTATCTAACTTGCAGTAGTTTCATTGATATAAGGATAGTTTTAAAAAATGTATTAGTTAATAAACAATTGAGTATCTTCAACAGAGTTGCATGGTGAGGATAATTACCAGTCTTAAATATAATTAAATATTTAGGAAAAAATATTTAAAATTTCCTCATTAGAGAGTTCCTATTATTTACAATTAAGCATAAAATCATTAGCATATTCTTTAATGAGGTTAAAGGAGTCATTTAGTAAAGTATCATTAAATTCTTGTAGAATATTTCCAATAGTACTCTAAAATATTTATTAAATTACTTCCTTCATTTTATTTTCAAATTGAATATTATTTTAATTTATCTGGGCAATTAATCTAACTAATTCTTTTATTCCTTATTGATATAATTCTTATTTAATTTATGATTGAATAATCTACAAAATCTTATTATACATTTAGTTTTAATATCTCTCATGAAATTTTCTAGAAATGAATTCAATTTTTCCAAATAAAATTGTAGATATCTTTTAGTCTTGTTATAATTGTAGTTTAACATAATCAATTATTTAAGGATAATTCTTCAGGAATCCTTCAATTTAATCATTTTTTCTTTTTAATTTTTTACTTGAATTAGAAGCTGTTTCTCCTAGCTGACATAATTGAGCAAATACTTCCATTGCTACACCCTTAACTTAAAGAGTAATTGCAGGAACTTTTTCACAATTTTTAATCTTTCTAAAAGCCTTCAAAATTTATAAATTATTAGAAATTGCATAAAGAGTCATATCAAGCATCTTCTCTGAGAAATAACTAGATAAATCTATTGGTTTTCCTTATACAGTTACACCATTAATAATATCTTTGATACCACTAAAGATAAGATTTCTAGAAGTAAAACCTAAATGAGTTGACATTAATAAAAAGCCTACACCAACTTAAGCAACCCCAAGAGCAATAACATACCAGTTCCACTTATACTGTTATTTTATGGCAAATCTTACAATAGCTAATAAGTTATTATTTGAGAACTCCTCAATCGAAGCAGAGCTAATCTATTTTACTTATTTTTGATCCTTTATTTCTTCTCCTTATTAGTTTTAATTCTTATTTTCATTTTTGTTTTCTACTTACATAAACTCTTTAATAACTTCTTAGACTGTTTATATCTTAATTTCAGGTCTAGAATTACTTTCTTTGCATTTTTACAATACTGATTTATTTTGTGCAGCTATTTAGACAATCATATTACTTAAAATTTATTCTTCTTTAAATTTTTAGTTTAAGCCAGCATTCAATAGCTTCTCTTCTTATTCTTCAAGTTATCTTTCATATTCTTAATTATGTTCTTAGTAAATTCCCTCATAATCAATATCATTGTTTTAATTAACCTATAATTTATTAGAATGGATATAAGAGTTATAATTATCTTTTTAATTTATTCCTTCATGTTTAATTTAACTTTGAATGGCTATTTGTTAAACAGCTTATTTATAATTATCTTTTTAATCAAATATATTTAAAATGGCATCCTAATATTATATAGATTATTCAAATTGTTTTTCATGTGCATTCAAGTAGGATATGGCTTATAGAGCTTACACATTATTATTATCTTTTTAAATTATTTTGCTACAAAGTTCAAACGCTTCTTATATCTTATTATCTTTCACAAATCTTGATGTTTAGATTAAAACACTATTACTATTATTTAATATTTTATCTTTTAAT
The DNA here is from genome assembly GCA_000260095.1 of Tetrahymena borealis. Classification (NCBI taxonomy): domain Eukaryota; phylum Ciliophora; class Oligohymenophorea; order Hymenostomatida; family Tetrahymenidae; genus Tetrahymena; species Tetrahymena borealis. The sequence goes on from AHAN01000964.1 coordinate 135,749, forward strand.
CTTGCTCCTAAATCTTTCATAAATTATTTAAAATCTGCTTCTTAAAATGTTTTATTCGTAGCATAAAAGTAAGCCCAATTTTCTTCTTCCTATTCTCTTAATAATTATCCAAGTTCATCATTACCACATTTATCATCTAGCTCTTTAGAAAATTCCCAAAATTTTTCATCTTTTTAATAAAGTTCTTTCATCTTATTTATTTAACTTTCGCAACTTTTATTATCTTTTATATCTCTCAATTCCAAAATATTATCTTACTTTTCATCCAAAAAGCCACATTATTTGATCATATTATCTGTTTTAGAGCATACAATCATTTAAGCTGAACCTTTTTATCCACATCTTCCTGCTCTACCATATGCTTAATAGTCAACTCTCTTATTTTTAGGTAAAAATGTTACTATCACATGTAGGCCACCTTTTCAATTTTTTATAGTAATTTTAATTAAACTAGTCAAAAATATATTTAAATAACTAACTAAATTAAAGGGAAGTATGAAAATTAATAAATAAATAAACTCTTTATATTTTAGGCTCTGTTTATATAAAAATAAAATCTAAATAATAAACAAAAAAATTTATTTATATCATAATCTCCTCCCTCCTATTTAATATGAGTGAAATGAATAAATTTACCATTTCTTTCAGTTGAGGATGATATTTTGAAATCAGTACCTCTTCCTGCTATATTAGTACTAATAATGATAAGAAATTAATTTAATTCTTCATTAATACACTCTCCTCCAGTTAAGTATTTTTTTACTTTACTTTCTCCAAAAATATGACTGAAAAATATGGTAAAGAACTCAGCCTCTCTTTCATCTTAGAAAAGCAACAAACACGGTCTGTCTTATTTTTAGAGTAAATCTAGCTATTTTCTGATCTCTTATTAAAACTATTCTTATTATTTAATAACTAAGGGCTTATAGATTATTAGCTAACTTGGTGTGAAAGGGGGGATTTAAAATGCATCCAATGAATAGAATTCCTCTAAGACTTTAACAGAATGATCAGTTCCAAGTGTACCTGTCAATCCAATTATATTAGAGCCATACATTTTAAAAACATAAAGATTGGAAATAAAATTGACTGAAAGACTCATTGGTGAAATTCTAACACCTTCTTTTAACTAAAGAAATTAGTGAAGGCCTTAACCCCATTTCATATTAGACAGGACTTATCCAGTATTATCGTGATCTATTATAACAATATCATCATTCTCTACTTTGTATTAAACCTTATCTTTCAGATTTATTGCTTTAAAAGCCATGTCTATCCATTAATCTAACTTTGAGAAAGCAAACTTAACTAAATGTGGAGAGATATGTTTTTTCATTCCTTCATTAAAATCTTTGTTCTCTTTGAATAGCTTTGTTACCTTTTCTCTTGCAAATTCCTTTGCATCGGCCTCAAAAATTTCTTTATTTTCATTCTCTAAGTAAATATATTTAAGAGTTGAATCAAATTTCTCTAAATTTCCATAGACTGAGTTCCAAATCATAATTAGGAAATCTTCTAATGATTTTAATCCAGGAAGTGGCTTGCCAAGAACTGTTTAAACATTATGTTGATCTATAAACATGCAGTCAACTTCGTCTACAATGCAATAGTCACATTTTCTCTACATTTTTGTATTCTTTTTTTCATGCTAATGAGTCAAGTAATCACCACCTAATTGACTAACTTCACAATAAACAATATTGTTTTTTGAGTAAATTTTTTATAATTTTTCATTTTCTAACTCACCTCCTATGAAACCTGCAGTTAAACCCACTTATCTATAAAATTCTTAGAATTCTGTGCAATCTCTTTCAGCTAGCAATTTGTTTGAAGTCACAATATCTACTGCCCTCCCTAGTAATGCTTATGTGGCAGCAACTAAAGCTACAATAATAGATTTACCTTCACCTGTATTTATTTAGAGAATTCTCCCCTTTTTTTCATCTTTAAAAAGAAAGCTAAGAGTTGATATTATTTAAATCAATCTAGGTTTATTTTTAACTTTTTCCATAGCATTGCTTGATTTCACAAGAGCTTTTAAAATTTTTATTTTTTCTCTTGAAAAATATGGAATTTCATCTTAATTATTGTTATTATCTAATAAATCAATATCATAAGATTACATTTAATAATAATCTTGCAACAATTATTTTATAACTGCCTTATCAATGCTACCTCTCTAAGATCTTCTAATAATCTGATCAAGATAAATATCAATTTCATCTCCTGCCTATTATTAAATCAAGTTATTTGAATTTATTTACAAATTCTATTAGTAATTTTATAAATAAATCTATTGATTTTAAGACTAAATAAGTTGGTATTATTATTATTATTGCTACAGTAAATTGTCAACTTGTTAATTATTGAACTGCTAACCATTCTATAAAAGGTGATTCTATTATTATTGTTAATAGTTTGGATTCTATTAGTCTAAAAGAGTTAGGTTATTATTATAGTAGCTGGCATTATTTTATTAGTAATTCCCTTATTATTAATTATAGTAAAATTAATTTGATTAGGCTGGCTACATTTACGATAAATTTTATAAATTTAAAGTGTAATCATTATTAATATTATTAGGAGGGGTATTATACTTTTATTCAAATGTATTTGTGCTGTTTCTAAATGGATGATGAATTTAATTATTGTTATTATCTATTAAATTATTCTAATTCAGTTGTTGCTAATTTTAAGAATTTCTACTTAAATATAATGATTGGAATTCTAAATTCATATTATTTTGAATGATATTTTCAAATTAATTTTATTAAGGTAATTGTTGAAGACTATTTTGAGTTTAATATGTAAATTGATTATTGAATTGTTAGTCTTACTATTTTTATTAAGAAATTGCTGATTCATTATTATTTAAAGTAGCATTATTATTAGATTAAATAAAATTACTTTATTATTAGTTTTAGTGATTTCCAAACTTTTCATAGTATTTTTAAAAACCTTAATTTCTATTTGAAAGGAAATCTGATTGGAAACGAGGGTTTATTTGATTATTTGTGCTTTTATTATTATTATTTTGTTATTATTAATTCGAATTGATAGTCTATTTATCAATTTTATTTATTAAATCTATCGAATATGTTAACATATCAAAGAAGTTTTGATTTAGTATATCTTTTCCTACAAGAGAAGATAACAAGACTAGGTAACATAATTTTTAATTCTTGAATTGAGTTTCATAAGTATCAATAATGTTCTAAATTTATTCCTCAATTTAATTCTAATTTCCATTACTTTGAATATAGCTCCTTTCATTGCCTAATAGATTCTTAATAACAGAATTTTTATTCTATTCTTTCGTTATTACTCTATCATACAGCTGAAAGAAATACTAATTAATATTTTACAGTTTATTTTCATCCATTATGATCATCTTCATTTAATTTAGAGTCTCTCGCAAATCAGAGAGATATTCTGATTATTCATTCTTAAAAGGGCAAGCCATAGATGCATAAACTAGTTATCTCTTTCCATAAAGCTGCCTTCCTTTGTCTTAAGAAGAATTTAATATTTCTTCAATTTCTTTAAGAGTTTCTGCTCTAATTTGATCGTTTCTCTACATTTCTTTTATAAAATTCTTTGTTTGATATTCTATCAATTAATTGATTGATTGATCTATTTTGGTAAAGATTAAATCTGATTATATTAAGTATAAAAATAAAATATTTTTAACAAAAAATATTTTAATTTATTTATGTTTCTAAAATACGTAATAGAAATTTGATTTATAATAAATATGATTAACATTTCTTAATATATATTTGATTAGAAAAAATTTAATAAAAAACCTTCCTTATTTATTACTAAATACTAAAGGCAAATTATATAGAAGATCTGTATTGTTTAAAATTTGATTTACTACTAAAAGCTGTAAAGAAAGCTAGCTAGTTGTCATTAAAAAATAAACCCTAAGTAATTTACGTAATTCAATGGAATAAAAATGAGTATACAAAGTATTAAAATTTCAAAAAATATTTATTAAATGTTAAAGATATCAAGAATAAGTAGGTATTTTCAGAATTTTGAAAATATTACACTGATTTTTTAAGCCATATGTTTATTTCTCATAAAATAAATTATAATTTCTAGAAGTGATTACTCTTTTTGAAAACCTCATATGCATATAAAAAAATGAACAAACTGAGCTTGAATTTAATAAAATTCCAATTGGTTTCGATAATTCACTCACTCACTCATTAATTAATTAATTCATTCATTTTAAATAAAGGATTAAAAGTCTAATTATTGAATAGATTATAGTTGTGGAGGATATAACACACTATAATACATACTTAATTAAAAATAAAGATAATTAAAGAAATTGATCAACTACATAAATTAAAACTAAGACAAATAAAATACAATCGTAATAATCAATTGCCTATAAACAAAAAATGATCATTTATTGGATTTTGATTTTATTTATCTAAAGTAAATCTATAATATATACTATTTATTCAGTGATTTTCAAATATCATTTATCTTTTTTATTCTTTATCTTTAATTAGGTGCCTATCCTTGGTAGGTTATTTATGAAGCATCTCTTCCTACAGCAGTGGATTGTTCAAATAAACTGAGTGATAATTATTGGAGTACTAATGGAAATATAATATCCTCTTGCTAGTAGAATTCATGCAAATTGTCTTCTGGTAGTAAAGTAGTATATGTTCTTCAGAAATAAAATAACAACATTTAAGTTTCAATTCCTATGCCTTCCAATTTATCTTCCATATATTATTAATTTGGTGTTGACGCATTGGTTTATATCGACTCATCTATAAGTTTATCAATATAAATAAATAATTATGCTGCATAATCTATCTCCCCTCTCATCAAATCAGTGTATAGTGAAAACTACTCCTTTACATGCGGTTCTGCTACTAATTATTTTTAAAAGGTAAGTTCAAGCGTAACTTAATCAATTGGATCTACTCTTACAGCAAAATTTATTAAGAGTGCAACGAATAAAGATTTTGCAATTAAATATTTACGAATATGGGCTTCATGTGCTAAAAATTGTTCAGTATGTAATCAATAGGATGATTGCAATACATGCTTCAGTGGATTATAAAGGTATATATTTGCTGAAACAGGGAAAGGTGCATGCGAAACTACAGAAAACTGTAATATTGCAAACTGTTTTTCTTGTGCTATTAGTTCTACTAGAACAGTTTGTTTAAAATGTTTTGCTGGTTATACTTTAACTTCATTAAACTCCTGTACTGCTAATGCTAGTGGAAGTTGCTCAACTGGTAAATTTTTTACTCTAATAAAATCAATTTTAAATTATATTGACCAAATCAAATAGAAATAGGAAAACAAATTGAATTCTATAATAGAATTTTACATTTTTCTACCAAAGTTATATTTTCTGACTAAGGTTAGTTAATCTAATAGACTACAAGGCTGGTCAATATTCTTAAACAAATTATCTAGCTAATTTAATCTTTTAACTCTAATGATTTATTATTACAATTTAAGATTATAAATTTTTAATATATAGGACAATATAAAACTACCACTGGAACTTGTTTAGCCTATACAACTAATTGCTATTATTAAGACTCAACTGGAAATTATTAAAATTGTAATGGCGTAGAAGATGTTACTTAATACAAATGCTAAAATACTGAATTTATTTATATCCTTAATTATTTTAATTATAATATTGTGAGATGTGGGTGTAATGACCCTAATTGCACAACTTGCCCTAACAATACAACTTGTTCAACGTGTAACACAGGATATTCATATAATTCTTCTACAAATAAATGCGATAAAATTTGTACGATTTCTGGAACTTACTATGATTCCTCAACTTCAACTTGTAAAAATTGCACAGATACAAACTGCGAATCATGTACTTCTGCAGCAAACTGTTCTTATTGTAAAACAAACTATGTCCTTGATTTAAATTTAAACATATGTACTTTAAATATAAATTGTCCTACCAATTAATTTTATAATTCATCTACATTATAATGCTAAAATTGCCCTAATGGATGTTAACTTTGTTCAGCTAGTAATTAATGTACATAATGCTAATCAAATTTAATATGGGATAGTTCTTTAAATTATTGTAAACCTTGTATTTCTCCTTAAGTTTATGACACAATTACCTCTACTTGTATAACTTGCCAATCTTAATGTATTATGTGTAATTCTAATCAATGCATATCTTGTACTGATAATACCTATTAAATTGATACTAATAATATACACTAATGCATTAGAATTCCTTTGAATTGTGCTAGTAATCAATATTACGATCCTATTAACTATACATGTGTGAACTGCTCTACTAATTGTCTAACATGTAGTTCTACAACTTGCTAGGCCTGTTTGGATAATTCCTATCAAATAGATAGTAGTGATAACAAAAAATGTACCAGAATTCCATTAAGTTGTGCAAGTAATTAATATTATGATTCTGTTAACTATGTTTGCGTTAACTGCTCTACTAATTGTTTAACATGTGACTCAACTGCTTGTTAAGCATGTTTAGATAATACTTATTAAATTGATACAAGTAATATACACCAATGCATTAGAATCCCTTTGAACTGCTCAAGTAATTAGTATTATGATTCCGTTAACTATATTTGTGTTAACTGCTCTACTAATTGTTTAACATGTAATTCTACATCTTGCTAAACATGTTTGGATAGTTCATATTAAGTAGATAGTAGTGATAACAAAAAATGTACTAGAATTCCATTGAGTTGTGCAAGTAACTAATATTATGATTCTGCTAGTTATGTTTGCGTTAACTGCTCTATTAATTGTTTGACATGTAATTCTACAACTTGCCTAACATGTTTGGATAGTTCCTATTAAATTGATACTAATAATATACACTAATGTATTAGAATTCCTTTGAATTGTGCAAGTAACCAATATTATGATCCTGTTAACTATATCTGTGTTAACTGCTCTACTAATTGTTTAACATGCAACTCTACAACTTGCTAAACATGTTTGGATAGTTCCTATCAAGTAGATAGTAGCGATAATAAAAAATGTACCAGAATTCCACTGAATTGTAGTTCTAATCAATACTATGATTCAGTGAATTATACTTGCACAAACTGTTCAACTAACTGTTTGACTTGCAATTCTACAATTTGCATGTCATGCTTAGACAATACTTATTAAATTGATAGTAATGATAATTAAAAATGTGTTAGGATTCCATTGAATTGTTCATCTAATGAATATTATGATTCAATTAACTATACTTGTGTTTAATGCAATTAAAATTGTTCTTAATGTGATCTAAATTAATGTATTTCTTGTGTTGATAATACATATTACATTGATCCAAACAACAGTAAAAGCTGTATAAAAGCACCAATAAATTGCTAATTGAATGAATATTATGATAGTCAAAGTTTGTCTTGTTAGCTATGTAGCTAAAATTGCTCTAGTTGCAACAAAAATTAATGTTTATAATGCATTAACACAACCTTCGTTGTAGATAATTCAAATAAGAGTGACTGTATTCAAAGGCCATGTTCTTAAAATTGTTCTATTTGCAATGACCAAAAGTGCTTAACCTGTGTTAATAATAATTTTACTTTTGATTAAAACTCCCCTCTTGATTGTATTTTAGTCCAATAATGCTCTGTTCTTAATTGCACAACATGTGTTTCAAATAGTAAATAATATTAATTTTTATAAATAAAGATATATTTTTAGTTAAAATTACATTAATTGAATATATATATTAATAATTAATTTTAATATAAAATAATTAGATATACATAAATGCACTGTATGCTAAGAAGGTTATTTTCTAAATGATAATTAAGAGTGTACTTTAAAGTGCAATGTTTAGAATTGCTAGTAATGTGAAGCTAATTCAGCAACAACTTGCAAATAATGCAAAACTTACTTTATTATCAATTAAGAAAAAACTTGCTCTGCAGTATGCTAGATGAAGAACTGTACATAGTGTCAAGAAAATTAACCATTTTAATGCAAGTCTTGCTTGAATGACTATTTACTACACAGTACTGAATATTTTTGCTACTAAGCAGATTATTCAATAAATACTTTTATAATTAAATAGTCTAAAAAGGGCAGCAATGAAAATATTTATCTTTTCCAAATAATTTTCACAAAAGATTTAATAGAAAGTTTAGAATTTTATGAGAGAAATAAAAAGATATTAATTGTTTTTATAGAGAATAGAAATGATTATACTTATTTTTATAACTAAACCAACTCAAATGAGATACTTATTGAAATGTATATAGAAAATGAAATTAAGAATTCAGAGGTATAAATTTCATTTTAAAGCGATTAGTTTTAGCTAGAAAACAAACTAGATTCCTAGAATAAAAATATAGATCTTTTACCTTATGTTAAAGTCTCAGCTTCAAATTAAAAAGCTGGCTAATAAGTTAGTTCAGTGGCAAATGGAGTAACTACTTCAGTAGCTTCCTCGTTCATGCCTATTGTTATCATTAGTAATTTTTATGTTTTGGTAAATACTATTGATATAACTGGTTTCTATTACTACCTGCTATTTATAAATGTAAGACTACCAGAAAATGTGACAAGTTACTTTGCTATTTTTTAGAATTTTTAGTTTCCCTTTATCCCTAATATGTTTTAGGATATGATTAATCCTAATTTTGTATTATACTCTCCAATTTGTTTCTAAAAGAATGGAAATCAAGGATACTTTATAACTAATGCAGGATAAAGTATGACGATATGCAGCTGCATAGCTGCATTATATTTATTGACTAGAATTGGAATGATAATTCCAGTTAGATCAATTAACTAATATTTAACTAGAGCAGTATAGCGAACATGGCATTATAGTGCAATCTTTGATATGTTTTGCACTGTCTATATCTATGTAATATTTGCAATATTTCTCTAATTCTATGAATTTAACTTTGATGATAAGTTATCTTTTGTTAATTACTCTTTATTCGTAGCTTGTTCTATTATTTTTATAGGATTACCCTTCTTCATTTTCTTAAAATTCTATCAATGCAAGAATGTTAAAGCTGACACTTAATTTTAATAAAAGTACTCTACTCTTTTATCTGGTTTGAAATAATATAATGAAGAAGATACTATTGCTTAATAATAAGTAGAATCTAGTTACCTTATGAGAAGAAAAAGAGAAAGCCAAGTTCAAAGTATATTCACAGTAGATACTAAAAGAGTAAGTAGTTTAAATAATTACAGATAAGGTGATTTGGAATTAGCTCCTTCTTCTAAGTTATCTAGTTAAATATATCCTAGCTCATAATAAATTAGCTTATCAACAAGGTAAAAGCATTAAATAAAATACACAAAATATTATGCTGGAATATGCTATTTAAGAAAACTCTTATTTGCTCTAATTATTACTTATTTATTTAATCAATAATATCTATAACTAGCCTTAATTTCTTTATTAAATGTTTTTATGATAGCTTATTTTATTTATATTAATCCTTTTGAGAAGAAATCTGAAAAAATAAAACTAATATTAGGAGAAATATCTTTGATTATGATTTAATCATGTATATATCTACTAATAAGCGATAAAAATGGTCAAAGTGAAGATGAAAGATATAACATTGGATGGATTATTATATCTGTTAGTGGATTTATTTTATTATGGAATACAGTTTAATTAATAACAGAACTTTTATTAGCATCTTTTAAATCAGTTAAATCTCTTATCTTTAAAAACAGAAAGCCCTCAATAAAAGTACAGTGCATAGATGACAAATTACAAAAATAATAACAAATTGATAGTAATGATCTTCAATAATTTGGTGATATCAATCCAAAGAATTCCTCTCCTGAATTATGTCCTACTAATGATGAATATAAATCTACCATTCCCAACAATCTATAAGATAAAAAGCAATAAAATTCTTTCTAAAATTACAATTAGTATTTTGAAAATTAAGTGTTAATGTCTCCTGTTAGCATAGATGCGAATGACATGAAAACGTTACTTAATACTTAGACACCAGCTATTTCTCCTCTAATAGATTAAAATGCATTTAACCTAAATAGGAAAGGCTAATAAATTCTGATAAGTTAAAGCCATTCTAATCAAGGAACTCCTCCCACTGTAAGAAGGTAAAGATTGTCAGCTTAGATCTCTTAGGTGGATAATAAATTGCTTTCCCCAAACTTCAATTATACATTTTAGGCAAGAAAGAGGATAAGAAGCTTATAAGGTAGCCAAACTGAGTAAAAAGATCTAATATAGAGCTAATAGATTGATGACTATTAACTTAAATGAAAAATAATACTTCTCATTCTCTAAATTATCAAACAAATTTTAATTAAAAATGTATTAAACTGCAAAATGTAAATATATTTATTCACTCCTTTTTAAGTTTTTAAGGAGATTTTCCAACAAAAAATCCTATCAAGAAAATATGTATTGTCATAATTAGCTATAATTAATATTGCCTTACGAAAAATTTAATTAACGATTCTATTTCTTTCCTATTTAATTAATATCATCAGATTTTATATTAAATGCAATAGTTAATCGTGATTTTTATTATTTGATAAGTGTTTACATTATCTTTGTAATTTTAAAAAGTGGAATATATGCGCATTATTTTAAAGAAGTTTGAAATAGAATTGAAATGAATTTTTGTTGCTAAATAAAATATTAGATTTTTTATTGAATATTCTTCTCAAATAAATAAATATATAGAATAAAATTTGAATTTACCTAAAAATTAAATGTTTGTAGCTTGGTTACAATCAATTATTTATAATGGGTTATATTCATTTCATTCTATTCAAGTTTATATTTTAAGAGCTATTAGATTCAGATATAATGATGATTATTTAAAAGGTGATTAAAAGTAATTTTCCATTAAAGAAATATAGATAAAGAACATTTTATTACTTAATAGAAAAATTAAAAAAAATTATTGACGAATACACTACTAAGCTATAACGACATCAAATAAAGGCTTATTGAAATTAATTAAGAGTTACTTCTAGGAAGGAATTAAAGATTAAAGCTTGTTTTAAAATTATCAAGTAATTTGATTGTGTAAATTTTTCCAATCTCCATGAAGAAATAAATTAAAGGATAAGTAGAATTGTTCGTTTGTTCTAAATTTTTGAGGATTTAATTGGAAGATATAAATCAAATAATAAATAATATATACATATATTTATTTATATTAATAAAATTAAGTTTAGCTGTGTTAGGCAATTGGGACACCTTATCAAATACTAAATAGTCCATTTTTATGATCTTAATAATTTTACTTTTACTAAAATATATATCAGGTATTTGATTTTTCTACAAATTATCTAAAATACTTTATTCATATCACTTTAATTTTAAACAACTAATTATTTATAGTGAGCTTTAGTTGGAGAGTTCTCTATGAAACTTAGATGTCAACTCTCACAGAGTGTAATACATAAGTAAGTGATAACTACTGGAGTGCAGGAGGATCTATAATTACTTCATGTAATAATTCTTGTTAGATATCTCCTGGAAATAAAATTGCCTTAATTTATAACAAACCTGATAGCTACATTTAAGTTTCTATTCCGATTCCATCTAATCTTCCAAACGTGTATAACTAATTTGGAGTGGATGCTTTAGCTTTCGTTAAAACTTAAACAAGCCTATAAATATAAATAAATAACTCTACACCCCAAACATTTTCTCCCCTTTAATAAACTGTTTATAGTGAAAATTATTCCTTCAAATGCGGCTCTCCAACTAATTATTTTTATAAATTATCTTCTAGTATTATATCTTCTTCCATTACTTCCCAATTAACAGTTCTCATAATTAAATAAACTAATGGAGTTGAAACAGGTGTAAAATATTTAAGAATATGGGCTTCCTGCGCTTAAAATTGTTCTACTTGCGCTTCCACTGATAATTGCACTTAATGTTTTGATGGATTATAGCTATTTATATTTCCAGAAACAGGTAAAGGTGCTTGTGAAACTAATTCTAATTGTAATATATCAAATTGTTTTTCTTGTGCAATTAGTTCTACTAGAAAAGTTTGTTTGAAATGTTATGCTGGCTATACTTTGGATTCAAATTATAATTGCATAGCAAATACCGGAGGTTCTTGTCTTGCAGGTATTTATTCATATTTATTTTTTTATTAGTGGATTTTATTTAATAAGGATTTAAAATGGTAAACAAATAAAAAGCTTGAATCTTTTAAATTCCTTACAAAATAATATAAACATGAATTTTATGTTAATTTATCTATGTTCACTGGGTTATTTTTTTAAATGATGTGTAATAAAAGATTATTTTCTTTCGATTTTTAATCATCACTCAAAGAAGAATATTTATAATTGTTAATTCTTTCTATAAATATAAAATAGGTCAATATATAAATACTAGCGGCGCTTGCGAAAATTACACTACGAATTGTTACTACTAAAACTCATCTGGATCTTATACAAGTTGCAGTAACGAAGAAGATGTTACTAAATATAAATGCAAAAGCAATTAATATATTTTTATACTTAATTATTTCAATTATTAAGTTGCCAGATGTGGATGCTAAGACCCAAATTGCTCAACTTGCATACTCTCGAGCAGCATCTGCAATAATTGCATAACTGGTTATTAGAAAAATATATTATCAGGCTTATGTGAAAAAATTTGCCCAACTTCTGGTACATATTATGATACATCAACTTCATCATGTAAAAATTGTTCTGATCCAAATTGCGTAAGCTGCACTTCAACATAATGTTTAGCATGTAAAACATCTTATATTTTAGATTAAACTACTTCGTTATGTGTCTATTCATGTTTATCATCCTAATATTGGGACTCCTCAACTTTTTCTTGTCAAAATTGTCCAAATGGATGTTAATCATGCTTAGCTAGTAACACCTGTACTTAATGTTAATCTAATTTAGTATGGGACAGTTCATCGAGCTAATGTAAACCATGTACATCTCCTTAAGTGTATGATACAATTACTTCATCCTGCATAACATGTTAATCTAATTGCAATCTTTGTAATTCAAATTAATGCACATCTTGTACTGATAATACTTATCAAATTGATAGCAACAACATACACTAATGCATTAAAATTCCTTTAAATTGTGCTTCTAATTAATACTACAATCCTATTAATTATGTTTGTATTAATTGTTCAATAAATTGCTTAACATGTAATTCTACAACATGTTTAACTTGCCTAGATAATACCTACTAATTGGATATAAACGACTCTAAATAATGTGTAAGAATTCCTTTAAATTGTTCTACTAATCAATATTATGATTCAATAAGTTATCTATGTGTAAACTGTTAAATGAATTGCTTAACATGTAATTCTACAACATGCTTAACATGCTTAGATAATACATATTAACTGGATTCCAATAATGTATAGAAATGTATCAGAATTCCTTTAAATTGTGCTTCTAATTAATACTATGATTCATTAAATTACCTGTGTATCAATTGTTCAACAAATTGCTTAACATGTAATTCTACAACCTGTTTATCCTGCCTAGATAATACATATCAACTGGATACAAATGACTCTAAATAATGTGTGAGAATTCCTTTAAATTGCTCAACTAATCAATATTATGATTCGATAGGTTATCTTTGCATAAACTGTTAAATGAATTGCTCAACTTGTAATTCTACAACATGCTTAACATGCTTAGATAATACATATTAACTAGATTCAAATAACTAATAATAATGTGTCAGAATTCCTTTAAATTGTGCTTCTAATCAATATTATGATTCCATTAATTATCTATGTATTAATTGTTCAACAAATTGTTTGACATGCAATTCTACTACCTGTTTAACTTGCTTAGATAACACCTACTCCGTAGATAGTAATAATATCAAATAATGTGTAAGAATTCCCTTAAATTGTGCAAATAATCAATATTATGATTCAGTTAATTATGTTTGCGTTAATTGTTCAATAAATTGCTTAGCATGCAATTCAACAAACTGTTAATCTTGCATAAATAATACTTATGAAATAGATCCAAACAATACTAAAGCTTGCATAAAAATCCCAATTAGTTGTTAATCTAATGAATATTATGATAGTTAAAGTAATTCTTGTATTTAATGTGGATAGAATTGCTCTACTTGCACTATTAATGGTTGCTTATCTTGTATTAACTAGACATTTATAGTTGACAATTAAAATTAGAATAATTGCATTTAGAGAACCTGCACATAAAATTGCTCCCTTTGTGATAATCAAACTTGTTTATAATGTATTAATGTAAATTATATTGTGGACTAGAATTCTTAACTTAATTGTATTTAGTTACCTTGTGCAGTTCCTAATTGCAAAATATGCTAAACAAACTGTAATTTAAAATTTATTTTCCTTTTTTAAAATTCCCTCCCATCCTCATTAATAAACCTTTGTTATATTAATTTAAAAAAAATATTAGAGGGGATTAATTTTTTATAAAAATTAAATATTATATTAATTAAATACTATTATATTTTAAATAGAAATAAATCAATGCAGTTTTTGTTAAGCTGGCTATCAAATAAATGGTAATTATTAATGTTAAATTTAATGTACTTCAAGTAACTGTTCTGAATGTGTAGCAAACTCTGCTACTGATTGCAAGACTTGTATAAAATATTTCTAATTAAATTCAACAACCAACCAGTGTGATGTAATATGCTAAATGTCTTTTTGCTAACAGTGCTATCCAAATAACCCTTTTCAATGCAAAACTTGTTAAAGCGGATATAGTATGGACCTTTAAAATAATTTCTGTTATACGTAAAGTTAGAGTAAAACGAAATTTACAATTTCATAATATAAAAAAAGTAATTAAGATAATTATTATATATTTGAGATAAAATTTGGAAAAGACTTGGTCTCAAAGTTATCTACATATTAAAATTAAAATATTATTTCTTTTGAAATCATGGGTAGAAATGATTTTACCTATACAATCTCTGAGTAATCATCAAATATAATAGCTTTAGAAATGATAATAGAAAATGAAATAAAGAACTAACAGTGTACAATAACATTCAAAAGCAAGTAATTTTTATATGAGAATTAATTGGAATCGGATTCATAAACTCTAGATGTCTTACCATATGTTAAAATATCGGAGGGGAATAAAAAAGCATCCTAATCAGTAAGTAATGTAGCAAATGGAGTAACAACTTCTATTACTTCATCTTTTATCCCTATTGTGATTGTAAGTAATTTTTATGTCTTAGTTAATACTATTGATATTACTGGATTCTATTATTATCTTTTGTTTATTGACGTTAGATTGCCCGAGAATGTTACAAGCTTTTTTGCCATTTTTCAGAATTTCTAATTTCCTTTTATCCCTAATATGTTTCAGAACCTTATTGATTCTTCCTATATTTAGTATTCTCCAAAGCCATTTAAGAAGAATGGAAATTAAGGATATTTCATTACAAATGGAGGTTAAAGCTTGACTATTTGTAGTTGCATAATCTCATTATATTTGCTAGCTAGATTAGGAATATTAATACCTATTAGGTCCATCAATTAGTATTTCAGAAGAGCAGTAGCTTAGACATGGCATTTTAGTGCTTTCTTTGACATGTTCTGCACTGTCTATATCTATGTTATATTTGCAGTGTTCCTTTAATTTTATGAGTTTAGTTATGAGGATAGAATAGCCCCTCTCAATTACTTCCTATTTAGTTGTTGTGCTATTATTTTTATTAGTCTACCTTTCTTTATTATTTTTAAGCTTTATAAAAATAAACAAATTAAATCCGATCCCACATTTTAATAAAAATATTTTGCACTCTTATCTGGTTTACATCTATTTAATGAAGTAGAAGCTGATTAAACTTAGAATTAAGATGCAAGTTTTATAAGTAAAAGAAGAAAAAGAAATAGCTTTAAACAAGATTTAAAAGTTGCTGAAGAAAGTAAACCTGTAAGCTCTCCTTCTTTAACTGCTCGTTAAAATGCTTTTTTAGAATCCCTTAATATTAATTAAATTACAAACTAAACTCACAGTTATTTATCATAAGAAATAAAATCACAAAGAGAAAGGAATTAAATAAAATTTTCAAAATATTTTGTAGGCATTTGCTATCTTAGAAAGCTCATCTTCGCATTAATAGTTACTTACATGAATGAATACCCTTATGCTTAATTATCCCTCGTTTCTCTATTGAACATTTTTAAAATAGGATATGTTATTTATATAAAACCCTATACAAAAAATTATGAGAATATTAAATACATAGCTGGAGAATGCTCTTTAATTATAGTTTAATCATGTGTTATATATTTAGTTAAGGATGAAGAAGGATAAAATGAAGATGATAGATATACAGTTGGCTGGGCTATTATCGCTGTCTGCGGATTTATAATTTTATGGAATACTCTCTAACTTATCTTAGAACTTTTTATTTCATTAATTAGATCCTTAATATAAATTATCTGTAGAAAAAATTATTCTATTAAAGTGTAAGAAATTGATAAAGATTTAAATCAATAAGAGGATAATTAATAAATGCACATCGGAGATTTAAATGAGACAAATACTGGAAGAATTAAATCACCTAATTCTTAATGTTCAACTGCCGATCTCTTTAGAAAAAATCTACCTTAGCTTTAAATAGACAACTAACATTAACTTGTACCACAATTAGATAAATACTTATAACTTTCTACTAAATGTTCACCTCTTAGCGTTCAAAGTAGTGAAATATAACCTATTTATAAAAATGAAGATGTAAGAAAGTAAAATGAAAAAACTTTAAATTCAAATAGACTTTATTAATTGATGTTCTTACCTTCAACACCTTCTTAGTCAAGAAGAAAAAGGAAGAGTTCTAACTAATCTAATTTTGTTCTTTAATCAAACTAAGATTCAATCAATTAATCAAATAGCCCATAAATAAAACAATAGGCTCTTTAGATAAGATAAAAATTAGCATAAACTGAATAAAGCCCTTAATTGAACTACTCTTCTTAGCTAAATGATATAATTTATAAAGATGACTTTTAATTAAAGTGATTGTGATCATATCAATCAATTCCAATAATAAAATATTTACTCAAAGTTTTATTATTCCCTAATGATTGATAATTATTTTTCTCAATTAATCAGAAGAAAAAAATACTTAAAAATTTATATTATACTTAGAATTAATTAGTATCTTTATATAAGTTAAGCAAGCAAGTATTTCTTTGTTACATTAGCTTAAAATCATAAATTAACTCCATAATAACTATTACCTCTTAAAAAATATCATTATCACTACATAATAAATATTTATTAACAACTTTACAAAAAAGAATACTTTTCCTCTAAGTTTAATATAGAAAGAGTCATCCATCCATCATATCAATAAAGTCATTATAAGATTTTTCTAGAATATTTAATTTTCTATCTTATTCAATTATTATTTTATTAATTACTTTATATTTTTAATAAATTCTAATTATAAACAGTTTATTAAATTTTTTCCAATTAATATCTTTAATTTTTTCTCATAATTTATAAATAAAAATACTTGTGGATTATTAAAATATTATATCAAGATAATTTTTTAAAACTTAAATTAGTTTATCAACTAAAAAGATTCCAAAATCTATCAAACATTTTTATTATTTCTAAAAATACATATTTTTTTTAAATCTTCTATTTCTAATTAATTTTGTAGGCATAAATATATAATCATTCGCAAAATAAATTATTAGTAAGATCCTTTTTGATTAAAAATATCTAATTACTCTAGTTAAAATAAAATACTGATAAAATATATTCATTCAGAAAATATAGTAGAATTTAATCTTTTTATTGATTTATTAGGATAAAATTACCTCAATAATTTTAAATAATTACAAATTTATCATTATTTTAACAACCTTTAAATTAGAGATAAATCAAGATTGCCTTGAAGTGACCATCTATAATAAATTTTTACTAAATTTTGAGACGCCTATTTTTATTAGAATATAAAGCCCTGTCCTATTTCTAATTTCCTTCTATATAATTTTTATCTCAATAAATATCTTAAAAATTATTATTAATTAAAAATATGATGCTAAAACTCCCAAAGAGACCTACAATCTCAAATGAATCTACTGTGAAAAAGATAAGCAGGCCTATTTAATTAATAACTAATATGTTTGCCATGTAAGTGGAAGTTCCATTATCATCTGATCCAGATAGCTCAAGTTCATTCAATTCTAATATTATGTGCTATTAATATGACGTCAGCTTTATTCCTGCTATCGAAGATAATAACAGAAATCTGAGATATAAAATATTTAATGCTTGTAAGAAGAATATTGAAAATATAATAGGAAAATTTAGTTTTTCAGGAAAATCTCTTTTTACAATGAAAAAGCTAAATGAGAAAAAGATAAACTAAATCAGCCACATAGACTCAATTAACATAAATAGTACTCTGTACTCTATAAGAATCACCTATTCAAATTAATTTGATATGAAGGAAGAATTTTTTCAATAAGATGATACAACGACATAGGGATTACATTTGAAAACAGGTAATCAAGTCACTTAGGTTCTCAACATCATTTTGAAAGGTATTATTCGCGATGAAAAATTTTAAGAGATAGGAAGGAATTCTAAATTTTTTAATATTCAAAATAAGACTGACATTGTCGTTCGAAATGAAAATGGAAATGTATCTAAAGTCCTTGAAGTTTGTAAGGGACTTTCCTTTGGTGTAATTCCTACCTTTAATAAAATGTTCTTGATGGTAGATTATGCGAGTAGAATTCTCATAAAAGGCACTGCTCTCTAATTTATTCAGTAGAATAATAATATTGTTGGGGAATCAGTAATCACCGAATATAATAATTATCAAATTTACAAGATTGATAAAGTTGATAAAAATAAAAATCCATAATCTACCTTTTTGTACAAATAAACAAATAACTCTATCACTTATGTAGACTATTTTAAATAGCGATATGATATCTAAATCAAAGACTTGAAATAACCATTATTAGTTCATAATAGAAGATTAAAGTAACTAAATAACCTTGGAGAAATATTTGAATAAGTTTATCTTGTTCCAGAAATTTGTAAAATGGCAGGAGTAACCAATAATTCTAATGATTATAAATCTGCTAAATAAGAAATATTGAAAGAAACTAAGTTATCACCTTAAAAGAGATACGATATTTCAGTAGAATATTGCAAATTATTAAGTGAAAAAGCTTAATATAGTAGTATCAAAATAGATCATACTTAAAACGCTATAAAAGCTATTTAATTAAATCCTCCTAAAATTTATTATAGTGAAGGTGGTGTTTTGATACCTGAAAATGGAAACTTTGATTTCAAGTAAAAAACCTTAGATTCAGTGAAATTCTAAGATTGGTTTATTATTTTTCAATTAAAAGATTAGCAAAAAGCTAATAAACTTATTGAAAACCTTAAAAAAGCATCATAAATCTATGGAATTAAAATTGAAGAGCCTTTTAAAATTACTACAAACAGCTTGAACGCGGATATGTGGATTGAGCTAATGGATTAAGAATTTAAATGCAATGATTTGCCTTAATTCATATTAACATTTGCAGAGGATAAAAATAATTTGTATACCAAGTTAAAATTTTTCTTATCCTCATAGGTAGGAATAGAATCTCAACATGTGAATCCTAGGACTCATGACAAAAACTAAATGAGCATTTACTCTAAGATTATTTTGTAAATAGCAACTAAAATAGGAAAAAGAATTTGGAGAGTAGAAATTCCTTCTGGCATCTCTCAATATACCATGATAATTGGAATAGAGACAAGTATGAAAAAAGTAAAAAATAGATAGGTAATAGGTGTTGTTGCTTCAATTAGCTAAGATTTTACTAATTACTACTCTGATATTGATTTCAGGAGTTAAAATGATACAACACTTTCTAATCTAACTGATATTATTGCCAAGTCTATTACAGCTTATTTTAAAAATATAGAATAATTACCTTAAGACATTATCATTTATAGATAAGGATTAGGAGAAGGCTAAATACAAAAATGTTTAAATCAAGAAATTTCAGCTATTTAAAGAGGGTTTAAATAGTATTCAGAAAACTATAATCCTCATTTGGCTTTTTTCTAAGTTAATAAAAAAGTGGGGCAAAAATTTTACTAACTAAATGCACCTAAGATGAAAGACAGTATCTCCAACCCAAATACAGGTACAATAGTAGCTTCAGAAGTAGTCCAAAATAACTTTGAATTTTTTATGGCTGCTTAGAATTGTAACTCAGGTGTGTGTACTCCAACTAAATATACTTGTTTATTTAATGAAACTAATTTGAAAGAGGATTAATTTTGGTAGTTGACATATTTTCAAACATTTAATTACTATAATTGGCAAGGACCTGTTAGAGTCCCAGCTGCAATGAAATATGCTGAAAAACTAGCAAAGTATACATCAGAAGTTATATTTAATGATACTGATAAGTATCTTAAAGAAAGATTTTATTATTTATGATAGTTCCATATTTGTATACAAATTTTTGTAGATATTTATTAATTATTTATTTATATATTTTTGATTGTAAATAGAATCAATTTTTTCTTTAACATGTATTTAAATAATTTAAACTATTTCTTTTATAAGTTTATAAAAGGATTTCTTAAATTAAACACTCTTATTAAAACTATTTTATTTAAAAATTTTTTTGCTAATTAATGAATTTAGTTAAAAAAAGTAAGGTGAGACAAAAATCTAAGCAGACTGAGTACCTATGGATAATTAATAATTTCCGATTTTATTTTTTGATAAATTTTGATAAAAATAATTAGTTTTATTAAAGAGTTATTAAATAAAAAATTCGAATAATGATGAAATGTTTTGATTACGTGATTAACAATAATAAAGATAAGAGTTAGATTATAATTTAATTTGACACAAATCTGATTAATTACTAGAAGAAATTTATTTTCTTTTTATTTTTTACCTAAATTATCAATCTATTTCAAGATTTCAAAATAAAATTTTACCTAATTTTAATATTCTAACACTTTGATTTTAATTAGAACTATGAAATAAAAATAATATGACCATTCTTATTAAACTTAATTTCTATTTAGTATTAAGTATTTGACATATTACAAGCAACCATTTCTACCTAAATTTCATACATAGCGCTTTCAAATATGTTCATTAATTGTGAACATTATTAAAAATTCATTCATTTAACCTTCTTCCTTTTATATTATTTGCTTAAATAGAGATTATTTTACTTCTATAACAATTTATGATGTAGATAATTTAAATAAAAAAACCTTATTTTTTACCTAATTATGAAACATTATATAATTTAGATTAATGCGAGGCTTGATAATAAATTTAAACATAAAAAATAAAATATTCAATAATTTGAAATTATTTAAATGTTATTATAACTCCCTAAAAGGCCTCCAATCTCTTCTTTAGCTAATGTGCAAAAGATAAGTAAACCTATTAATGTTTTGACAAATATGTTCAAAATGTAAGTTTAAGCTCCTTAATCTTTAGAGATAGATTAACAATCTGAATAGTTTTATGCTAATCAAATAGTGTGTTATTAATATGATGTTCAATTTTAGCCCTCTATTTAAGAAGATAACAGAAATCTTAGATACAAAATCTTAAAAGCAGCTTACAAAGAAATAGAAAATATAATTGGAAAATTTCATTTTACTGGAAAATCTCTCTTTGTTATGAAAATACTGAGCGAAAATACTATCGATAGAATAAGAGATGACATTCCAATTAATTTTGAAGGAATTTCTTATTCTATTAACATGAAGCTAATTAAAGAATTTGAAATCAATGAAGATCTGGCTTAGAATAAAGATAAAACATCAGCAAATTACAAAAAGGGTAATTAAGTAACTTAGGTTCTAAATGTTATCTTGAAAGATATTATTCGTGATTTAGGTTATTTAGAAATTGGTAAGAACTCTAAATTCTTTAAAAGAAATAATGTGATTGATGTGCAAGTAAATGAGGCAAATAACAATACAAGCATTCTAGAAGTCTACAAGGGATTCACATTTTATGTAACTCCTTCTTTAAATAAATTATTCTTAATGGTAGATTTCTCTACCAGAATCCTTAGAAAGGATACTGCCTTATAATTTATTACTTAAAATAATGGCCAAATTTCTGGTGAATCTGTAATAACTCATTACAATAATTCTCAAATTTACAAGATCGAAAGACTTGATACAAATAAGAATCCTAAATCTACCTTTTTTTACAAGCGTTTAAACAAATAAATTACCTATGCTGAATATTACAAGCTATAATATGGTATTTAAGTAAAAAATATGTCTTAGCCTTTATTGATTCATATTAGAAAATTTTATAAGCCTAATTCCAATGTCTAGCAAACAGAAGAAGTTTACCTAATTCCAGAGCTTTGCTATATGACAGGAATGACTGATTAGTAGCGCAATAATAAATAAGCTATGTAACAAATAGCTAGACATACTAAATTAAGTCCTCTTTAAAGATACACTAACTCAGTTCAAAATTGTAGGTTACTTACTGAAAAGGCGAATTCTAGTGGTATTAAAATAGACCCCTCCTAAAATGTCATCGATGCAGTTTAATTAAATCCTCCAAAAGTATTTTTTGGCCAAAGAAAATCTTTAGTACCAGATAGAGGTAACTTTGATATGAGAGCACCAACTTTTGATCAAGTAAAATTCTAATAATGGGATCTTATTTATAATGAGAGAGACAATTAACTAGCTAGCTAATTTGTAGAAAATTTAAAAATAGCTTGTTAAGCATATGGAATACAATTATAAGATCCTATTTACATCTCCACTAATAGCTTTAATGTCAATGACTGGATTAAGAAACTTGATTAAGATTTTACTGAATACGGTACTCCTCATTTTGTCTTAACATTCGGTAATATTTAAGGTGGATTCTATTCAAGTATAAAAAAATTCCTATCAAAAGACGTTGGAATTGAATCTTAACATGTGAATCCAAGATCTCTAAATAAAAATACAATGAGTGTATGTTCTAAGATTGCATTATAAATAGCCTCCAAACTTGGAAATAGAATTTGGAAAGTTGAAACTCCAACTGGTATTAATTCCCATACTATGATTATTGGTATAGAAACAAGTATGAAAAAAGTGTAAAATAAGTATGTAATAGGTGTTGTAGCATCTGTTGATTAAGATTTCACAAAATATTATTCTGATGTTGAATTCAGAAATAATTAAGATACAATTATTCTTAATCTGACCAAAATCATCAAAAATTCCATTTAAGCTTATTCTATAAATACTAAAAATCTCCCTCAAGAAATCATCATTTATAGGTAGGGTTTAGGAGAAGGCTAAATCCAGTATAGCTTATTTTTTGAAATCTAATCTATCTAAAATGGGTTCCAAAGCTTTAAGTAAGGTTACAATCCTCGCTTTGCATTCTTCTAAGTTAATAAAAAGGTAGGGTAAAAATTTTACTAATTAAATACATCTAATTACGAAAACGATATTTCTAACCCAAATACTGGCACTATTGTAGCTTCAGAAGTAGTTCAAAATAATTTTGAATTTTTTATGGCTGCTTAAAATTGTAACTCAGGTGTATGTACTCCGACAAAATATACCTGTTTATTTAATAACACTAATTTAAAAGAGGATACTCTTTGGTAGTTGACATATTATTAAACATTTAACTACTATAATTGGTAAGGGCCTGTTAGAGTTCCAGCTGCAATGAAATATGCTGAAAAACTAGCTAAGTTCACTTCAGACACTTTATAAGAATCAGCAAGTGAAGATCTTACAAATAGTCTCTATTATTTATGAAAAAGTAAAATTTTATCCACAAGCTGAAAAAATAATTAAAATTATAAATTATAAAATTAAATAATTATTTTACAGTATTTTATCATCCATATTAAAGAAGTATTTAAGCAAATTATAAAATTTTATGAAAAAAAAAAAAATTTTATTATAGATTATTCAAAAATAATAATTATCTTCATAATTTATTTAATAAATATCAATTAAAATGGGAAAAAATGGTAGCTAAGAAATATCAAAAAATACCAATTATTCTTTAAAAATTGAATTAAAATGTCAACTAAAACGAATAATAAATAAAATATTCATGTAAAATAGATTAATTCATAATGTAATATTTTTAAGCTTTTAAACTTTAATATTATTAATTTAAGAGGATGGATTGACAGATGCTAAATTTAGATAGTTAAAATGAGATATTTGTATATTTACAAAATGATATGAATATAGATAATCTTATTGAATTAATGCAATCAATTAATATATAAATATAAATTTAATTAAATGATATAAAAGTTTTTAATTAGTTAATTAATTAATAAATAAATAAAATAATTTATTATTAAATTTATTTACTATCATTGGATGATATGTTTGAAAAGACCAAAGATAGCATTTGATTCTATTTATTATTAGAAAATATGAGAAACTATTTTGAATGCAGGAGTGAGAAGTCTTTATTGAAGCTTTTTGAATATCTATTATTAGAAATCTTTGACATTATAGGAAATGTTATTGATTGAGTTCTTTTCAAACATTCTAATAAATGTATATGAAATCAAATCTAAGAATTCTTCATATTGAGAAAGCTTTTGGTTATTCTTCAAAATGAAGAATTTAATTTCTCCTTTTAATTAAGTTTCAGAGAAAGGAATTAAGGTATTACTATTTCTATCTAAAATCTTCAAATTTTGAAGAGCTTAGCTAATTGCTGAGGGATATGATTAAAGCAATTCTTTATCTTCTTTCAAATAAACATAGAATTTTTAGTGTTCTTTAAGTTTATTTTCTAAATAAGAGAATTGTTTTTGCTGTATTATACCTTGTGCTTTAGGATTATTAGTAACTAAATCTTTAATTTAAGTTTTAATTGATTTAATTGCGTGCTTGAGTTGAGATAAAGCATGGTAACGTATAGTATCAATTACTATATTTTAAATGTTATTAGTGATTGAGTTGATTGAATTTTCTATAGGTTCTTAAATCAAATTAGTAACAACATCTATGAAAGAGTTAGAACTGAATTAAAGTTGGTAATTATCTTTAATAAAGTTTTCAAGATTTTCTGTGATTTATTTTTTGTGATTCTTACTTATGTGTTTCATTAAACTGCTAACAATTTCTTTTTAAAATTGAGGGAAGTTCAAGTAAACAAATTATTTTTTAAAGTTTTTATAAAAACTGTCTAATTAATGGTTTTAAACAAAAGGAATGACATTAGTCTGCTCAAGAATTTTTTTACAATTATCTTAGAATTTGCCTGAAAGTTCACGAAGATTTTAGAATTTCTAATCCTAAGCCATTTATTGAGTGATAAAGGAAATTTCTGGTGAGTATTTGACGATTTCTTTAGTTAAAGCATTTTTAAGACTGATTTGTACCATTAATTCAATTTATACTCTATTGGCTGATTATTCACTAATTTAAGTTAACATGTGAATATAATCTTCGATTTAGAATCTTCTGATATTATTGATTAGCAAAAGAGATCTTTTTGTTAAATACTCTTTCAAGTTGAGACCTTCAACTGAAACTATTTTTCTTATAGCTGTAGCTATACCTTCTACTTATTTATCTTATTCTTCAATGATAAGTGGATACTTATATTGGAAATCCCCTTAAGGAGTGTCTAAATCCATTCCAGAAGGAGTAGCACTTTCAGCAGAAGTGCGAGTTGAAGGAGTGCTAGAACAAGATTGACTATCTTTTTAGATTTACTAAGATTACAAGAGATACAAAGAATTAGCAAGTTGGAAAATACCACAAGCAAGAGGAATTAATGATTTCCATTATAGAGGCTTTCTTTCAAATAACTCTACAATGAAAGGTAATTCTTCATTCTAATGTTCTTTTAACATTTATTCAGTAATTTTGTCATCTTGATAGAATTCATTGATTTAAATGAATTATAAATTCTCTTTCTTAGAGGTGTTTCGTTGAAGCTCTTTGATTTCACTCTTGAGGTCTTTAATTTATTCAAATAGTTTACCTCTGATTACTTCTTCATCTTTTATTCTCTTGAAACATCCACTTTCAGTAATATATTATTCCAGTTGCTTTCTATCGTATTTCATATCCTAAGAAAATATCTTTGATTCTTATAACTAATTCTAAAAGTGTTTGCTTAAAACAATACTTTATTCTAACAATTCTTAATTATATTCTTGTTGAACAAGAGATTAGGATTAGAGTTGTATAACTTACAAAGCTTGATGTAAATCATTCTTTTGTAAGAGGATGTCTTCGCACTTTTCAAGCATTTGAAGAGATTTTGCATGCTTTTTGAGAGAAAGAAGAGCAATAGCTTTAATATAATGAGCAGGGAGGTTGTTTTCATTCTTGGAAATAACTTCATCACTGATTTAAAGAGCATCATTAAATTTATTATCCATTAACATTTTCATGCCATGGTTGATTAAGTAAGAAGGATTCACAATATTTTTCTCGGCAACTCTCTTCTAGAACTCCTCTTTAAAGATGGCATATTCTTTTCTTACTTTTTCAGGTTCCCTTCTCATGAATTAGATTTTACAATAAAAAGTAGCCCAAATTTCCTCCTCTTATTTTCTCATATATTATTTATCTTTAATAGCCTCACAGGTATTCAAAGTCTTGCAATAATCCCAAAAAATTTCATCCATCTTAGAAATATCTTTCATATTCTACAATTATCTTTCGCAGATTTAACCATCAACTTTATCTCTTTCTTCAACTAAATTTCCTTATATCTTATTCTTAATAATAAAGGTATCTTTTGAGCCATCGATAATCATTTAAGCACTGCCTTCCTATCCACATCTACCTGCTCTTCCAAAAGCTTAATCTTCTACTCTCTTATTCTTAGGAGTAAAAGTAACAATAACATGCAAACCACCTAAATTTAATTTTAAAAATTGAAATCCATTAATAATTATTAATTTATAAAAAGAAAATTTTTACCATTATTAACAATAGTTTATGATAGTTTAATATCAGTTCCTCTTCCAGCTAAATTAGTACTTATGATAACACAAAATTCGTTGAGAGATTCTTTCTCAATGCTTTCATCACCACTGTAATATTCAATAATCTTTACATTAGGGAATTTCTTAGAGATCAATTTTGAAAGGAATTTGCCAAACTTTTCTGATTCAGAAATGACCAAGCAAGGTCTATTTTCCTTAATCTTCTAGTTAATTTCATTAATCATAGTTTTTTAGAAATCTATTGATGTTTTCTCAATAATAGGAGTAAGAATTTGAAGTTTTCTAGGTTTGAATGGAGGTACTTTGAGAGCATCAATAGTATAGAATTATTCTAAGACATTAATTGATTGTGAAGTACCAAGTGTACCTGTTAATCCGATAAGATTGGTTTTGTAGAGCAAGAACATATAAATGTTAGAAACGAAGTTAACTGTCATGTTCATAGGAGTAACAGTGACGTTTTCTTTTATTTGAATGAATTAATGCAAACCACCTCTCCATTAAGTATTTTATTAAGCAATACCAGTGTTATCATAATCAATAGGAATAATTTTATCATTTTCAACTTTATATTCTTTGTTTCTTTGAAGCTAGAGAGCATGGAATCCATTTGTGATCCATTCCTTTAATTAAGACATAGCAAATGCTTTCATATGCAAGGGAATTTGCTTGTCAATTTCTGTGGCTACTTCTCCATCCATAAGAATCTAGTTGATGTATTCAGTGATAAAATCTTCAGCTCTACAGCAATATTTCTTTTCTTTATTTTCAACAAAATAATAATATCCTTCTAAGAAGTGGTCTCTCATTTAGGTGATCTTATACCAAATTAACCAGAGAATAGTATTTAACTTGGATAATCCAGGAATACTCTTAGCCAAAGAAGTAGAATGATTGTGTTAATCTATAAACATGCAATCAACTTCATCAACAATAGCATAATCAAATAATCTGCCACATCTTGTCCCCCTCTATTCATAGTAATCTCCTAGTAAATCAGCTGCATAACTACCAACATCTCCATAAACAATATCTCTCTTGTAAATTTCATTAGGTTCACTAGTACGTAATTCTTCTTAGCCAATAGACCCACATGTTAAACCTAGTTCCTGATAATATTCTTCAAATTCTTCACAATCTCTCTTGGCTAATTCTTTATTGGATGTATAAACATCTACTTTTTCTTTCATTTAGCTTCTAGTAGCAGCCATCAAAGCAACAGTAATGGATTTACCTTCACCAGTGTTAATTTGTAAAATTCTACCTTTTTGCTTCTACTTGAACAAAAACAAAATGCATGAAATTATTTGTACTGAACGAGGCTAAATCTTTCTAGTCTTCTCTAATGCTTTGCTTGACTTAATAAGATAATAAATTTCAGGATATCTCTTTTTCAAATCATCTAAAAATTATCCAGACATTCCGACATTGTATTTACCATAAAGTTTCATGTAGAGTTCTCTTTCATAATCAGTCAATCCTCCGATTTGTTTTAATAACTCACTGACTTCTTCGCTAAAGAACTTTGGGTATTCTTATTAAATTGTAGGCTTTCTTTCTAACTTTTGTTATTACTATTACTATTACTATTACTATTATTATTATTATTACTGTTATTGTTATTGCTACTGTTTTTGTTATTAACCTAAGGTAGGCTTCTTTTCTAATTTAGGATAATACAAATCAACTTGTTTAGGAGAATTCTTATTATTGATGATTTATTCTGATACTATTTTCTTTAATTAAATTGGAGTGTTAGGCTATTTATCGTTAGGGTTATCTGAGTGCATTTTTTAAAATTAATTAGTGGGAGTTAAATCTCTTATCCTATCTTGTTTATTAATTTGTTAATTTGGTAGAATTTAGATTTTGTGATTAATTTGTTAGATCTCCTGATTTTATTTGTTTGGTTAATATTAAACTTTTTAGATGTTAATAATTTGATATTTTTTGTCATTTTGTTATTGTTGTTGCTATTAAATGTTTTAATTGATCATTTTTTATGGATCTAAGATATTGATTTACTTAATATTTTCTTATAATTTATTATTTTGGGAATAGGGCTTCTCAAATTCTCTCTCTTTTGTCTGTTAAATTTATTAATTGGCATTTATCTTTTAATTTTCTTTGTCTTATTATAAATTTCTTAATCCATCCAAATCTATGTATGTAGGTATATCTGCTTCTGTTTTGATTCTAGTGGGGTAGAGCTATTTTTGTTCCTTCCTTGCAACGTAAGGAGCAACTCTTGGTTATTGATATTCATTCTAATATACTGTATCAAATTTCATCATTGCTTTGTACTTTTCATATGGAGTATCTCTATTTTGACCTTATTTTTCAATTTCAAAAATACATTGTGAAATTTAGTCCATTAAATTCTAAATCTTTCCATTCTCTAATTTATCACCCATCCAAAAAGATTGTAAGAATATGTTATAATGCATAGTTTTTGGATTGAATCTTTTGGAGTTTATATTAATTAGCTAAGCAATTTGTTGATGAATGTATTTTTATTTGTCTCTGTTTTTTTAAGACAATGGGAAAGCAATTTCGTTATTAGAAGAGATAATGTCTCTAATTTTATTCAAAGCAACTAGGACGTGTGTTCTCTACTGCTTTACCATAAAGTAGATTTCAAATAATAAGTCTAGCATATAGCTACTAAGACCTTTTTCAGTGTATTTAGCAACAATCTAATCCTTAAAAGAGCATATATTTTGAATGACTTCCTTGATTAAATTGACATTGGATACATTGTATTTATCAAGCATCATTGCAATTAAGCAGCTGTCAGTTTTACCAATACCTTATAATCCTGCCTTGCTGATTATCCTTTCTATATCCAAGAAGGGCTCAGCTACGTAGTTCCTTTCGAGATTCATTTAAGATATCTACTTTATTTGTATGAAATCACTTTAATTAATTAATGAATATTTTCTTATATGTTTAAATATCTTCTTTTTCTTATTTAAACTCGTTTCTAAACCAACCTTAACTAAATATTTTTAAATAGAATCATATTTTCTTTATCTTTTGATATCAGATTCAAATTTTGAAAAGACTAATTAATTTGTTTCTACTTATGAAAACTAACCACAAAAAAACAAATATTACATTATTTTTCATTGATATTTACTTTGGTTAAAGTAATGAGTTATATTATCAATATGTAGGGTGCGTATTCTATTTATTTCTATATTTTTTCAATTACCTCTATAAAATAACTTAACTTAATATCTTAAGCAAAATTTAAAAATTAATTGAATTCAAAAACCTTTTTAAAGTGCATTTAATTTATAATTATTTTAACGTTTAATATTTTCAAAGCTCATGTGTAACAACTTAAATAGCTAAATCCATTCAGAATTAATTCAAAAATTTTTTAAATTTTGTTATCAAAAATTAAATAATTACCAAATTGTATTAAACGATTTTTTTTTGTGGTTGAAAAATAAGTCTGTCCTTTAACTACCAAAAATTATTAATTTAATAATGATATCAATCTCAAGAAATAATCAAAACTAATTTAAATAGATAGAACTTTACTTGGATAATATTAATAACCTTTGGAAATGTATTCTTTCTAAATATACTATCTTACATAATTTATTCTTCATAAAAATATAGACTAAAAAGAAATAAAATTATTTAAAAAGTATTCTTTAGATTATTTTTAGTCAATACATATGAGTTTTCAGATTATTTCCTATTAAAAAATTAAATATTTATTAAAATTTTTGGATTTGTGTGGAAAACATTATTAATAAATTTAATGGATTTAAAATCAATTATTTATCAAATTTATAATTTAGTAGAACGTATATTTATTTTATAATTGATAAAATGATACTTAGAAGACAAAAAAAATAAAATCTTAATAATAATGAAAAATTATTTCTTAACTATTTTATAAGTTTAAAAAAAAGTTAATTATAAAAGATAATCCTCTTCTTTAAAGAATTTAACAATTATTATTTATACAATAATATATTATGGAAATTCAAAGCATTGGAATTGCTATTTAAGTTTAAAAAGTGATTTTATTAGTTTAAAAGGATATTTTACACTATTAGAATAGATACTAATGAGTGAATAAACCTTTAAAATCCTAATCAAAAAGAAATTAAAATTATACTATTCTAAGTATTTTAAATGTTTATTTTTTATATTAATTAACAAACAGGTCAGATTAATATTAAAAATGTATTTTTATCCCTAAAATTATAAATAATGAAAATTTAAAAACATCAAAGTACAAGGAATAAGTATTATATCACAAAATATTAAGTATTATTAAAGTTAAAGATAATAAGAACCAATAAATGAATGAGAGAGTAATTAATCTATTTATAAATAGATTGCGTTAAGATAATATAGAGTAATTAAAAAGGATATAAAAGAGTAGAAGAGTGACTGATAGGTTTTGCAAGGGAAAATAATTACAATATCTTCTTACAATTTAAATTTGAATGAGGAATAGATAAAAGATTTATAAGGCAACTTGATTTCTATGGAATAATTTTTACTTGATTGATTAAATAAAATTAATTTGAAAAAATACTATTAATATTTCAGGACTCACTATGTAATTTTTATGAATATCTTAGGTATTTCTAAATCTAGATAGATCAATAAATAAATGACTCTTTTGATTAATTTTTTCTTAAAAAATAATGAAATAATTAAAGGGAATATGATTCTTAAATTAATTGGTAATAAACTAGTATTGCAATCAATTATATAATTAGGTTAAATATTAAATTTTGTTGTTGTCTGATTGATTTCCAAGTTAGTTGATCCATATTATATAGCTAAAATACTACTTTTATAAAATATCGAAGGAATAAAAGCCAAGAAAAAATATAAAAAATAAATAATCAATAAGCAAGCAAGAAAATTCTTTCTGGCAACTTTAAATCTCTAGTAGGGACTTAAATTTTTTAGTAAAAATTACTTTCATCAATAATAGTGAAAGAAATAATAAATTAAATCATCAAAAAGTAAAAAACAAAAAATAATACTTACCAATTCTTTAATTTTACGCGAAAAAAAATAAAAAAAATATAAATATCGATTACTCCTACCTCTGTTTATTAAAAATAATTAAAAGAAATGGACAAGTTAAAAATTGAGTATACAAACTTTAGAGCTAGAATATTCTGTCAAGATATAGATAGCTCTTAGATAAAGCAGTTCAGTGAAAAAGTAAAGCACCAGTTAAGTTCTATGGAGGGCGAAAGAAATCCTTTTGAGTTGATTTGTGTATTGGAAAGCATGCACAACCACAACTAATCGATAAATACCGGAGCTGCTCCAACAATTGACACTCTTCATTTGTTTGACTTAAATCTTACTTTAAACCAACTGTAACAATTAAAGAGATGCATTTAGAAATTGGAGTACCCACAATAGATTTTAGATTCACTCAATTTCTTGTTATCCTTCCTTTTCTCTCATAACAATAAGCTCTTCTTGATGAACTGTAAAATAATCAACGACATCCTCTTCCACTATAAAAAGACTCTCAAACTGAAGAACGAAGAATATTAGTAAAGATCTTTAGAGCAAATTATTTAAGTTTTAGACTATGGTAAAAAGAGTAATTCTACTCTTTTAATCGAAAACATATAGCACAATAACATAGACTTCTCTATTAGATAACTAGCTTAAAGCGATGGAATTAATCCAGAAATCAAGTAAAAATGCTCAGAAGTAATCAAAGAATACTTCGAAGACGAAGATGACTATCAATCTGATTCTGATGAATAAATTCTTTTAGAATGAAGGCAAACTTACTAACAAATAATAAATTATTTTCTTAGAATCCTAAAATAATGATGAATTCTCTCACTTATCCTACTCTATAATAATTAATTATAAATAATTCGTGATCTCATATATTATTTTAAGGAATTCTATATTTCTTTAAGACAATTTTTTCTATATCTAATATACAAATACAAATTTGGTTGATTGATTGATTAATTGATTGACTGATAGATTGATTAGACTTTCAATAGAATTGATTTGTAAATAATTCATTACTGACCAGATAACTCATAGAGATTTTAATATAATTATCAGATATACTAGCTACATACCTACGTACCAACATAACTATCTAACTAACTATCTAATTATTTAACTAAATATATTAATTTAAATTACTTTATAATAATAAATCTAAATAATAAAAATATAAATTATCATTATCAATCATTCATTTTCTTGCTAATTTTCAGCACTAAATATTATAAATATTTGTTCACCCTATTTATTCCTGCTCATTATTATATGTATCTCAATTTAATGTATCATTTATCCCTCATAATATATTCTAAATTATAATAAATTTTTTTTCATATTATTTACTTTAATTAGAACCAACATACATACTAATCTCTTCTTTGGTTATTTTTATTTATAATAATAAATCTCCTATTTGATTAATTTTATTTTTCTCCTGTTTTAAAAGAAATTTATTACTTTTACATTAGTTTTTATAATAAATCTAGTGTTATTTTGTTATTACTATGGCAGATCATAATTTTAATAAAATAATTTATAAAAATTAATGAATTAATTGCTTTTTAAATCAATTAGAATTTTAAGAAGGTTTTTCATATATGGACAAAACACACTAATTTTAATAATACATATTTTTGCTTTGATTACACTTTTTATTTATTCTTATTAATAATATTTTGGATGGATAGATCATAACCATCCAATAAAAATTAAAAAAATGATTAATTAATTAATTTCTGAACAATTAGCAAGAGATAAATAAATATATTTAAGATTTCATCAAATTCTAGTTCAAATCCTTCAAGCTTTCTTTCTCTCCTATTTTTTTTTCTATTTACATTCATTCAAAGATTAAAAGGAAAACCAGAATTATATTATTTATTATTTTTATATAGAATTTCTAGGAAAGAAATGTTTCTTATACATTCATTTTTAATTAGTGATGGGAGATTTCTATCACAACTCAGGATTGATAAATAAATAAATGAAGTTTTGCAGAATATTTTCGCAGATAGGGATATGATTTAAATTATTTGACTCTGAGAATATTTCCAAATTAGCATACTTATTTGTTTTCACTGATAAAATCATGTAAAAAACTAAATTATTTTCTCGGAGCAAATAGCTACCTCCCAATTAGAAATCGTTACCACCCATCATAAACTCGCCCAACCTATCAAGTGAAGGAATACATTAGAAATGTGGTAAAAACTAAGCAAAATCGTTAATATTCAGTGCAAATTTTCTATCCAAACAGAATTTATCTGATTTTATGATAAAGCCATTTGTGAGTTTTGGGGTGTTTTTTGGATTTAATTTAATTTTTAAATATTTGCTAAGTAATCTTTCAGCCTGTATTGTGCGCTATTCTAAAAACATAACTATGTTGACAGGAAGATATAATTAGAACTTTTTTTTAACTTCCTTAGATCTAATATTTAAGTAATAATAAATTAATAAATAAATGGTTCTAATTGATAAATAAATTAATTTACTAATAAAGAATATCTGCAAATATTGGCCCAAATGGTATGGAATTATATTTAAAAAATAATTCTTATCTTGATTAAATATTAGGAGATAGTGACCAATTAGAAACTGTAGGTTTAGCAAATGCTTAGCAGGTGCTTGAGCCACTTAAAACAACACATAGCTAATCGATAGGGGTTGTAGAAATATTTTTATAGAAAAGGTTTAAGTTTAAATATATTTGATCTTAGTCTCTTTCTTATTTAATTATACAACCAATTTGCAATCCTTCTTTTGTTTCTAAGTAGTTCATTTTATTTAAAAAGGCTGCTTATTTGTATTTTAATAAACTTTCCTTAGACATTTAATATTAAGAGAATAATGTTCTATCGAATTTCAAGACTTGCAAACTAGGACATTGACTTCCATTATTTTGCATCTACTCGTAGTACTCATAAATATTTAAATGAGGATATATAGCTTATTTCATTTATCCATCTACTGATCCATTTGATATCAAATCATCTGAATCATCTTATGATAATCCTTTCTTATTTTACACCACTATGATTTTTAAAATAGTATAAGGTAATTTTAAATTTCAAAGTGACGTTATTTCATTATAATTCTAAAATAACTCCACTTATTTAAATCTATAAGTATTATTTTCCATGTTTTAAAACTAAAATGAAATTATCAGAATATTATCATAAAAATAAAAGAAAGTCTACAAATTAAAATAATTATTGTTTTTAAATAGAATAACAATTTATTACTTTGTATAGGGGAGAATAATAACACGGATTCTTCGTTTTGAGTGTTTTTCTTTTGCTTCTATTCAGTTGGGAAAATTTGATGAGGAGAGTTAAACGAGCTTGGTCTTTTTACTTCTTATGTCTTTAATCTTTGATTATAATTGACTTAATTCTAATCAATGTAAAAATCTTATTGAGAACTTTATTAAATTTTAAAAAAAATAATTTAATTTTATAATAATTTGTTAATATCATTTACTTGAAAACAGTTGGTAGGGTATTTTATCTTTTATGACCAAATCTATCAGGATATGAGCGATTAGGAGAGGAAGTAAAACTTTAATAATTATTACTACTGCTATTAGGGTTTATTTCTATGCTGTTGTTTAAATATCTAGTATTTGGAGACTTTCTATCTGATGATAAGTTTCTCTTTATTTATTATAAAAATTAATTAATTATTCATTTTAATCCTTAAAAATCATTAAATATTTTACTTTTGCATTATAAGGTTCGAATATTTTTTATCTTTTAGATGCAGAAATAGTTAGATCTTTTTCTTAATTTTTTGATATAGATAATTATAAAGGTGTTTAAGGAGGTTTTTCAGCAGATTTAAATGATTTAGAAAAAATAGTATGGTTTTATTGCATGACTGGTGTAGTTGGATAAGGTAGAGGAGGTAAATTATTATTAATATTATTTAAATTACTAATTTAATTATGATGATGATTATTATTATTGTTATTATTGTTATTGTTATTATTATTTTAATTTGTTAATGTTTCTACCTTAGTACTAAGCTGATTGAATGCTTATTCAACCGACATTATTTTTTCAAGAAGTCTTCTGTTTTCTGTTTGTAATTGTGATACGAGCTACTTCTTATCTCCTTCAGAGCTTGACTACTTTTTCTAGACCTCTAAATCCTATATTAAAATTTTCTCTGGAGAGTTATCAATATTATTAATGGATAATTATTCTCTTGAATCCAAAAAGATTTTCTTTTTTGAAGTTTCATTGTAATCTTGGAAATCAGAAGCAGATGTGATTTACTAAATTTAATTCTAATTATTTTTCTAATTAGCAAATTATTTGATAGTCTTTTATAATTCTTAAATTGTTTGATTTAAAAAATCTATTTATTTTAATTGAATAGTACACTATTCATTCAATTAAGTGTAATTCTTTTAAAGAACTTTTAATTTATTATCTTCAGCTTCATTTAATGGATTTTATTTTTATATCCCTTCTTCTAAAAGTGTTAATGCTGAATTTCTTCTAGATGCAACATCTCTCTAAAGTTATTAAGGTCCTCTAGATTCTAAAGCTTGGATTTTTTAACTATACAAATCATTTTATTTTTATAAATTTAACAATCTTTCTTCTAAGAACTTCATCTCGTTTAAGTGGTTATTTGATGAATTTGCTCTATTCTCCTACTCATTCTTCTTTTCAGCTAATTAAGTCTATACGCTTAGTATTTACTTTTCAAACATAGTATTAATAGATTGCACATTTGTTATTTCAGATTTATACTTCTAAATTGCTTCTTACAATTACTTTTCTTTTTCCAAATATTTCTTATTACTTTCTTCTAAACTAGCATTCAGTTTACACACTTCTGATTATAATTAATCTATTAACTTTTAATAATTTGCTTATTCTGATATCCATCCTTGACTTTTATCATCTGTTTATGACTTTGTTAATTTTAAGCATTTATTGTCTTCTTCGATTAATGTTATCTACCTTTATAAATTCTAATTCTGACTATTCAATTATTCTATTTATTTTTCGTTTAAAACATTCTTTAATTTCACGTCATCTAACTCCTTTTTAAGTAATGCTATGCTCTTCTCTTCTTGTTGCTTTTTATTCTGTGTAGTTGTGTTGGTTTCATTAGATATTCTCTCCAAAATAGCTATTTATTGATTTAACATTTAAATAGTTTCTTATTAACCCTTAGTCTATACAATAAGTGCTTCTTTTTCCTGAACAGCTAATTAGAGCTCTTTTTGTAATTAATTTATCTCAGCTTACTATTTACTTGTTTTAGATACAATTTATTCATTCAATTACTTTATTTGCCTGTTCTAATTTGCTATTTCTAACTCTAGTCTATCATTTTCTTTTAAAAATATCTAATCTCTTTCAATTATAGGCTTATCTTAACTCTACATCCTTGCTATAATCTCTTCTTAAGATTATTAAAATTTCTTTTCCAATTCTATTATTTATTTCTCTAAAATTTCATTCAGAGAAAGCAGTTTTTCCATTTCAGTATTTTTTTAATTCATTTTCAACTGAAATTAAAACGAAATATCCTGCTATTCCTTCCTTAATAAATTAATAGTCTCCTTAAGCGAGATAATCTCCACATCTTTAGCGCTAGCCTCTCCTTTAACTTAAATTTTATCCTTAATTTGCTAATTATAGTTTAAATTCTTTAATTATTCTAACTCATTTACAATACTTGATAATTTCTCATCCAATATCCTATTTTGATAAGTTAAAGCCTATTTTTCTTAATTCTAAATGGAAATCTGCTCTTCAAGCTGGCTTATCTTATTTTCTAATGTCTTCTTTTGACTTTCGCTGAAAACATGATCCTATTTATCTAAATTACTAAGTTAAGATGCAATAGGAATCTCTCCAAATGATGAGCCACTATAAATAATACTTCCTTATTGATTGCCTTAAATATTCTAGCCTACAAAACTATTCTTCTTCTGAGTTATACTTTCTATCATAGTAGTCAATCTCTAATTCTCTTTCTTACAAAACTTAATTTCAGTTTCCATACTATGTATCTTAACTCTTTAATCTAAAACTTCTTTTCTCTCCTAATCTAATTTAGAACTCAAATCCCTGTTTGTTATCTTATAATCCTCTACAAGCTACTGTAGAATACGTTCTTCCTTTGATTTCTCTTCCATCAAGCCTAAATCAGTGCTGAATATGACATTTTAAGTGCTTTAGTATAATTCTGTATTGGCTTAATTTGATAAAACATTCATTTTATTAGGAGTGTTTGATCTATTTCTATCGTATCCTGCTTGAAAATCTAACTTGCTATTATTATATAATGATGATTAATCTGTTGTTGCTGTTGACTGATATCCATCGGATTTGTTCTTGGACAACTACTCATATTTCTTCATTATTGAAGAATGGTCTTCTTCCAAACTCTTGAGCTAAAAATCCATTTTGTTATAAGGCGCTTCTTCTTTTGATTCGCTTCCCTTATTTTCATTCTTCAAGCGAATTGGACTTTAGTTTTTTATCATTTTTACCTTCTTAAAAAAATTATTAGTTAAGAATTAATAGTCTTTCTCAAAAAAAAAATTTTTTAAATACAATTTTAATTGCATAAATTTTCTTCTTCATTCCGCAAAAAAAGATTATTCATATTGTTATTAAACATTCGTGAAGGAGATTTGTAAAAGATTTAGTTAATTAACGAATATTTATATAATATTCCTGATTATACTAAATATCCTTATATTTCTTTAGTGATTTTCATCTATATAATGTGGTCGTTGAACAAAATATTTGATAAAAATGATAGAATTTTTATTTAAACTATTCAAATACCTTCCAGAAATAACTAAGCATAGAATTTATTCAATTATTTAAATTATTTTCACATAAAATTAGATAGAGTTAATAAAATGAATATTTATTTCATAATAATTGGCCTACATAAAAGCACTTATTATTTAAATAATTAATCTATTATAAACTAAAATCTAATAATATTAAGATAATTAAGGATTTAAAAATAAGTCAAATTATTTTTGCTGGATATTTATTTGATTTGAGTTGCTAGAGATTATTATAGAAAGACAATTGTGAGTAATATTCTTGATTTTTAAATAATTGAATTAGCAGAATTTTTAAGGAAAAGAAATACTTTGATTAAAACGGAAATTAGAAGAAAAAAATAATATAGATTTGGTGGTTAGAAAGATTTCTTAGTGATTGAAGTAAGTTGCATTACGATTGATTGAATAAATTTACATTAATAATATAACAAATTATTATAAAAAGGTAATAATAATATTTCCAAAGGAAAAAAGAGAGGTATTAATTATTAACTTATTTATTTATTTATTATTCAATTATATATATAAAGGATTTAAATAGGAAAAGTTATTTTTATATTTTAAAATCAATTGTATTTATCTTTAATTCTTTGATTAAACTTTGTTTTCTAGTAAACAAAGTTGCTACTATAGCTTTATTCTATCTGTTTAGGGTATTACTTACTATTGATTGGTGAAGTACTCTTACCTATGTTATTATTAATAGTTATTTGAGATTTGCTTGTTTCACAACTTAAATTAGCACTTTCTCTGTTATTGAATGTATTCTTTTCTTGTGTTTGTTGAGTAGGTTGAGAGTATAAGACTTGTTTTATTTATTGCAATTGTTATTATTATTGTTAATGGTTAGGTGCTGACTAATGTACAGATGTTGTGTGTTTTGCATTTAATAATTTTGGAGTTGTTGAAGTTGTTTATGCTGTCTTCTATATTTTCTTTTATTAATATTATTAGTAATTATTTTAATGGCCAATTGGTGATTGAGATTATGCACTAGGCTAAGTACTTGTTGTATATAAGATTTATCTGTCTGTTTAACAAGTTAAATTCCCTATCATATTTAAGCTATTATTGTTGCTACTTGTACTAGTTTAATTTAAGTTTTTATTCTTAGGTGAACCTGGCTTATCTAAATTTAATTTTTTAAAGTTATTTATTAGACATGATATTTTAGAGGTGGAGTAGGAATTCTATTGTTATTTGCTATTATTATCTTTTGAATTCAGAAGATGCATACCAGATGTAGATTAATGCTATTTTTAATATTCATTTTGATGACCAGAAGCTCTGTTAGATAGCAGTTAATCATTAGGAAGTTTTTGAGAAGAACTTAATTAGTTTTATTTATTCATTTATTTTGTTTGTTAAGATAATAATTACTATTATTGAGATAAAGATTAAGGAGAGTTCTTAATTTTCCTTTTTTATAATTAATTTACTTAATCTTTAATGTCTTTAATTGCTGTTTTCACACCCTTTTCTAAAATCTTCTTCTCTTGTTGGATTTGAGCAATGTGGTTGGGATTAAATTCAGTATTTCTTTAAGCTAAGTTTTGATATGAAGAAGATAACTTTTCAGATGGGCTAAATTAAGTTACAGGCTAGGCAGAATATTAATCATATTTTAGAATTTAATAATTGCTATTTAAATTATAGGGATTGTAATTGCTGAAAGAAGCTTATTTAAGATAGAATTAATCATGGCTATAATTATTATCATTATTGTTTTTGTTATTAATAGTTTGAGCTGATTTAGGAATAGAGTCTAAAATTTAATTATTTTTCGCTTACTATTGTTGTATTTAATCGTATCTTAATTGATCTTAATAGTGAGGATGTAAATTATTTTTGTTTATTTAACCTATTTCTTCACTAGGAGAAGTTCTATTGATAGCCTAGGTATTGTTGTCAGCTCTACCATTATTCATAGAAAAACCAATAGCTGGAGTATCACACTAAGATGGTAATTCATTTCTCTATAGTGACGAGGAAGAAGAAGATAATTTCTATAATTTCATATTTTCATTTGTTTCTAATGGAGCAGAGGCAATTTAAGTTATTGTGGCAACCTTTTTACTTTCCAAGCTTGCTTTTTGCTAATATTGTAAGTATTGAGAGAAGTTGAATTCAAACTAATTTTTATCAGGATTTGAATTTTAAGAGTTTTGCTGTTGCAAGGTAGGTTGGTGATGGTTGTTACTATGATTCTAGGTAGATTTCTCTAACAACCAGTATTGTCTTTTCCACTCTTAGAGTTGATCTTCTAAACGACGATTCTTTCGCTTTAAATAAATGATATTATTGTATATTTTTTCATTGTGAGTCATTGTGTTTAATATGTCATTCTTGTGCTTTCTTATTTGTTTAGAATCTCTATCTCCATACCCATCATCTTCTAAATCTTCCTAATCACTTTCAATTTCAGAATCAAATAAATTTTCTAAGGTCTTTTCATCAAAAATTGTAGAAGAGCGTTGATGAGAATTTAAACCTTCTTTCAGTCTTAGAATTTCATTTTAGAGATTTTTATTAAGAGAACTTTGTTTTTTTATTTCACTTTATAGTTCTTCGTTCTTTATTTTAAATTTCATTATCTCTTCATCCGATTCAAGTTTCAATTTGGCAGCTATTATTCTCAATTATTCATTCTTGTTGTGAGCTTAATTATCTTTGCCACTGATAAAAAGAATTTCATCTTTCACAATTTTCATTTCATGTTTCAGATTCAAGTTTTCTTTTTTGGCTATCTCTAATTGCTCCACTATTTCCAAGAAATGAACATTATCTTTATAAGTGTTTATGCTATTAATAGTTCCCTGTCTTACACTATTTCTTTTAATGAATTGTTAAGAAATTCCCTTTTAATCATTCTTATCTTCTTAAGAATGAGCTAATATTTATTACTATGAATTCACCAAATTATTTCTCTCCAAGCTTTTAGATACAATTTCTTAAGAAATAATTAAGTTAGTTTAAGATTCAGGAATACCATTGTTATTCGATTAATTACTTTTCTATAATAGTTGCTAGTCTTTGGATGCACTAAAAGAGTTATTATTGAAGAAATTCTAATCATAATCCTTTCTCTTAAATCTACCTTCAAGCATTTTTTCATCAACTTCAATAGATTTAACTAATTCATTAGCATTTTTATCAAGTGAGTGCTTCATTCCATGCATTGCAAAATCGTCCTCATCTTCTTTGCTGTAATTGTCGCTTTCTACAACACTGTTAAACATGTTTGTTTTTAATTAAGCAATCTCTCTTGCGTGTTCTTTGTTTTACTATTCATATTTCTATTTTAAATCGTCATAGTTTATCTACAATTGAGCTTTTTCCTTTTTTATTTACTCTAATTCTTCTGAATATTACTATAATTGGTATTGCAACTCTTTCACTTAATCTGAAGATGATGATTACTTATCTTGAAAAGAGGCCAGCATATATACTTTATTTTATTAATTACTTGAGTGCTGATCATTATTAAAGGGCTGGACTGAATTTATATAATTATTGTGTGATTTATCTTCTTAAGGATTAATGCTCCATGGAGAAGTAAGATTTGTTGGAATCTAATTATACCCATTAGGCTTTTCATTAGAAGTATTTTGATGAGAGTTCCCATTCTTAGTAGTGTTCTTGCCTGACTAAGATAAGTGGCTGTTAAATAAAAAATGAGCAGCCGTATCTCCTTATTCGCTATTAACCTAAAGACTATTCAGTAAAAAGCGTTATTAATCCTCATTCATGTTAATGTTATTTTGAGTATTTTAAGTTTAATTTTGGTTCATAATGTTATTGATATTAGAAAAAGGGCCAACGCCCAAACGAGGTTAGAGAATATTATTGTTGATAACAACTTTATTAAGCTTGGATGCTGACTACTAAAATGGTTCTTCTTTCTCATTATTGCGAGATGTATTATTATTTTGATTGTTATTGTAATTACATTAATTAATCTATTAACTACTGCTTTAAATCTTTCTCTCTGCATTGTTGAGATTCTCTTATAATGATTTTATGATATGATCCTTATTTTAGTTCTATGCATTCAAAATGGATATATCAGACAGCAATTTATCGTTTATTTACATCAATCTACTCACTTCTTTACTTAAATCGCTCACTTTTCCACCAATGTTTTATATTAATAATTCACTAGTATTTGGACTCTTTGGACTTTATTATGACTTATTTAATGTATCATCACCTGCTTTCCTAGTAGAATAAAGAGAGACGTTGTTTGAATCATCCAACTATTTGCTATTAATATTAGGAGCTGGGTATCCATAATAGGCAGTTATTCTGTTTAAATTAT
This sequence comes from Tetrahymena borealis, assembly GCA_000260095.1. Classification (NCBI taxonomy): domain Eukaryota; phylum Ciliophora; class Oligohymenophorea; order Hymenostomatida; family Tetrahymenidae; genus Tetrahymena; species Tetrahymena borealis. The sequence continues at coordinate 178,932 of AHAN01000964.1, forward strand.
TCGCTTGATTCTAATACATCCTATAAACTAAAAGTTTTTGATTTTTGAATAAAAAAAAAGAGCAATAATTTTTACTCTTTAAGAAATTAAAATTTTGGCAAACAAATATTTATTATTAAGTAATAACTAGTTCGAAACATTTTAAATGGGATAAATGATTTATTGAATGCTAAATTATTTATAAACAAAGAAATATTAAAGTTTATCTATTTAATTATCTATCTATAACTAATCTATACTAACTATTACAATATTTGGTATACCAATCAAACAAACAATCAATCAATACATCCTTTATTTATTTATCTATCTATCTATACACTCATTCTAACTAACTAAAGCCTGAATTTTATTCATTTATCTATTTTCTATCTAACTATCTATCATTTTTATTTTAAAAAAACTTCCTAAATAATATTTTCTTATAAAGTATGATATGAAAATATTTACATCTAAAACACAAATAATTTAAATAAACTGAAATCTCTCTAAGTTTATTTTTAATCTTCAATAAATTTTGCTAATAGTTAATATTTTTTTCCCTCTCTTCCTTTAAAAATTATTGTAAATAAGAATAATACATCTATGTGACAACATTTTAAAAAGAAGAGCTATTGAAAAGACCAAAATTATGTATATTTTTCTATAATATTAGTTTATTATTAATGATTGAAATCAAACCAAAATAGTTTTTATTCAAGCTAAAATAACTAAATTATTATCAAACTTATTTAATGTTTGTCGAAAAAGCAAAGTTAAAAAGATGAATAATCAAGTTTTAATTTTATATTTTATATTGCATTATTATTTAAAATAAATTAAATTTTATTAATTTAAAAATAAATCAACACAACTAATAAAAGATTAGGAAATATTGTATAGATAGTTTTGTGAATTTGAGACCAAGTTGTTCAAAATTTCTTTTAATTTAATACAAAATTTTTTATATTCTCATCAAAATTTTATTTATTATATATAAAGAAAAAAGTTTAAGAATGAGATAAATGGGTACACTATTTTGGAAGAAAAAGATGGGAGAAGGATAGATGGATGGAAGGATGATATATTAAAATCAGGTAAAAACAAATATAATATAATAAAAATATACAAAATATAATTCTTTTTATTAGAAAGAATGAATGCAAAAATCAATTTACTTTATTTATTTATTTGTTTGTTTGCTTATTTACTTATTTATTGTTTATCTACTCAAATAAATAATAATATATATTTAAAAGTAATCTAAATAGGTTCTGTGTGTGTTGAGTGCTTTTTATAATTTCATTCTAAACATATCAATCAATCAATTCATTCTAAATTATTCAAATCACTCTTATATTCATTCCTATACAATATTCTATTAACTATTTAATTTCTCAGAAAAGACTACCTCTATAGTAGGAAGATCCCTTAACCTTTGACATTATGATAGAGGATAATTTAACAAGTGATTCAACATTTTCTTTGGGAAGAGAGTTAAAATCAGAGTTGGATAAAGTATTGAGATAATCTTCCAAATCGTGGGCTCTCTTATCAACAATATAAGAAGTCTTTGATACACTGTAGAGGTCATAATTTCTTGAGTTAGGTGATAAGAAAGAGGAGTTATTCAAATTTCTATTGGTATTACTAGTACGTTTATTAGCAAAGGAGGAACTAGGAGAAAGAATACTGTTTGCATTATTTTTAATTCTATTTTTGGTTTCGTTCAACAATTAAGTGAGACCATTACCAGAAGCAGAATTAGATCTTCTCAATGCAAAAGCTCCACCTCCAAGAGAAGATGACCCAGGAATTTAAGCAGCTAAAGTAGAGTTAGTTGGTTTGAGATTGATTCTGGGACTACTTTAGGTAGCAGGGAAATCAAAATCTTGGAATTAGGAATCAACAGGAGATCCAAGACGATTTATTAGTCTATTAGGACTAAATAACTTCTAAGAATATTTTGTAGGAGAGTAGCTAATTACTTTGCCAGATGGGACAAAGTTGCCACTGCTATTCAAATTTCTGGGTTATTGAGAGTTTCTTCTCTTTAAAGGAGATTAAGTTTTTAATTAGCTTGATGCATACAAAGAAGAAAGCCCACCTTATTGTTGGATAGGGTATTATTATTGGCTTAATTAGGGTTAGTATCCTTATAATCCTTATGATTAAAAGCTACCAAATAATTTAGTTGAACTAGCGCGAGTAGGGCTATATTAACTAGAACGAAGAGGACTGGATCTTCTATTGGGGCTTAAATTAGCTAATTTCTTTTTGCTTTGTTGGCGAGCAGCAGTAATTTGATGGTTGAAATGATTGGAGAAGCTAATTTCCTTAATTTCACGCTATAAATTGTCTAATCCTGATGAGATAGGATTGGTTGCATTGCGAGAGAATTGAGAGTGCTAGGCATGTTAATGGCATTATTCATGCAAATTTTCTCTATAAAGGTATGATTTCTAGGGTGATTATTGCTAAATACCAACTGTTGACTTCTTTTAAGGAGAAATGTTAGAGGCATGTCTAGTATTGTTCACATACCCGCCACCAACTTAAAATACCTATGATTATGCATTCTTTGCACTGACAAATTAATTTGAACCAAATGGTTGGTAACCTTACTAGGGAGATTCCAATAATAATCTAGAATGGGAGGTCTCAGCTTTTCTCTTAGTTTCATTACGGAAATTGCGGAATTCTGAAAAGACGTCCTCAGCACCTCTTTTTGAAGGTGAAACTTAAAGTTTTTGGGCACTACGCTATAAAAATGATGTCATCTATTATTTGTTGTTTTAATAAATTGAAGGGTTATTTCAAAATTTAAAATGATTTATTAGGTTTTTAGATTTGAATTCTAATAAGAAATATCTAACCTATGCTTGATTGTTGTTGATTCTCTTTCTACTATTCAAGTTTCTTTTGATTCGAACTGGATTTATAATTTATCTATTTATCTCCTTAATATCAAGAGTTGTTGTTGTTATTTACTTTTTTTAATTGTTTAGTATTTTAAAGGAGATCCTACCTACAGTTTATCTTTTGAAATATATTTTTTATTTATAACTTCCTTCCAAACTTAATTAAGATCTTTATTCATTTCCTAAGATCGCTATGATCATAAACAAGCAACTAAATAAATAAATATCTAATCAAATTAATTATTCGCTGATAGATTAATTATGAAAAATTTCTTTCTTATTTCTTTTAGTAATACATGCCAATTTTTCAAAAAGCAAAAAAAAAAGAGCTGAATAATCTTTTTAAAGGATATTGATAAGATTTTATTTATTTTATCAATTTTTATTGTCAAAAATATTACTTGATAACTGTTTAATTAATAATGCTATTTTTATTCATTGTTAATTCAAAGATACAGAAACACACCCACACACGCACGATCTTAATCTAATTAACAGCTTTTTAAAACATCCCAAAAATAGATAGATAATTAGATATCTTATATTACTTCTTTTTACAAAAATTTTATTTAATTCAAAAAAAAATTAGTATCATTAATATTCTCCATATTAATAAATCTCCTTTAAATAATGTGTTTAAACTCTCAGATTTTTTAAAAAGAAATAATTCACTGATTTTAAAATAAATCTAACTCTATATCTAATAGTTTATTTGTATCAAAGTATATTTTTAATTAAAAAGAAATTAGTATTTACAAAAATGATATTCACAAAAAGATACTGATAAAAGTGATGTATCTTTGAATAATACATTAATTTATTTAAATCTTAAATTATTTCTTAGTTTACTATTAAGATTCCTCTTTATCAAGCAATTCATATAGTTAGCTCTCATTTACTTATGAGCAAAGTAAGAAAGTACTTGATGAAAAATATTTCTCATTATAAAAAATTAAAAAAAGTAGTAATAATATTTAAAAGGATTTATCGATTAATGAATTTAAAGATCTTTAACTATTACTATAGCATATTATAAGGTTGAAGAACAAACATAGAATTGTTTTGAATTCATTACTTGCTAATTATATTAATTAATTAATTCATTTATTTATCTATTTATTAATTCTTATTTCTACATGCTTATTGAGTTTTTAATTAAACTTTAATATAATAATGATAATAAATATTTCAAGACAAGTAAAACTTTTAAGAATTATTTGATGATATCGTAGGATATTCAATGACTAATTGAGAAGACTATAGTGTATTATTATAGTGTGGAATATCTTTTCTCTAAGTAAAGAAACCGAAAGGAGCTAATCTAGATGAAGCACAAGGTAATTCTTCTTAGACATTTAGATTATTTACATAGTAAACAACAACGTTTTAAGCTTGGTTATTTTTATTGGGCTAAATTCTAGAAATAATTCCAACACACCAAATATTTTTAGAATCCCTGATATCAATTTTTTATCCAATCTGCCAATCAGTTAACTATCTTTTTTATCTCCATTAGTTGCATTCACTTTTCCTTTTTTTGAAATGTTCTAATTCTTATGGGTGATTACGCTCAATGAATTCCTAAATTAAATTGTCTAGCAAGAAGCATTATCTCATTTCTTAATTCTTGATGCTAGCTTCACAGACTAAACATTTATCAAAGAGTAGCTCGTATTCAATAAAACACATTTCGCAAAAGGTATGCCCACATTTTGCACTTGTGCTACAACAGATATATTATAAACAAATTGCACAAATAAAATCCCTATCAGGATGTCTGATGGCACTTAAATCTCCTTTATACTTCTACACAGCTTCACTTAACTTCTATTTTCTTTCTTTCTTCTTTGTATACTTTGATTTCTTAATAAATCTCTTTACTGATAGATCTTTCTTTTAGTCTTCTCCTTCCATTTTTATTAATTCTCCTTTAATTTTTTCTACAAAATAGTTGTCAGATATCTTTTATAATTAATTAATTATGAATGATACTAATTTTTGGCGCTTTGTACAATCTATCAATATAAATTAGACACTAATTTTTGATGAGTCGAACTACCAAAATGTAATAATAGACTGTGTGTATTTAGGAGTTTTTTCTAATTACAGGATATGTAAAATAACGAGGAAACTCAAATATAAACTATTATTAAACAAAGAACAACTCACATTTAAAGATATAAAATAATTTTGATTAAAATTTAAATTAATTACAGCTTTTTTTATTTTTATTTACATACATGATAATTAATAGGTCTTATATAATTCAATTTTAATAAAATTATTAATAGATAGAAGTTTTCATTTATTAATGTAAGGTAATTAGAATTCTAATTTAATGAAAGACATTTAGCCTTTATTTTTCAATATTTTCTCAAACAATGCTTTAATCTTAATTGACAAATTCAGTAAGTCTTCCTAAATCTGAAGAAGAATGCTTTTATGATGATTAAAAAGTTATTTTTCTTTATCTTGATTGAATGAATGAGGATGAATCAAATTCTTTTTATTTTACTTTTCTTCTTTCTGAAGGTATCCCACTTTTATTCATTTAGGAAATAGATAAATTATTATAAACATTTGCTAAAAAGGATTTTTCAGCAGCTACTCTTCTTTTTTAACCTTTACATTTCAGATCTGGCGTATGGGGTATGTGTCTGTTTAAATATATGAAGGTCTTAGTCTTAAAAAGCTTATTTTCTTTCACACTTTTTATTCTTGCTTTCCTTTCTTAGATATTATTGTATTTTTATATCACTCTTTCAATATTATTTTATGGATAATAACGTTGAAAGGATTTAAACACTTCAAAGTCTATTATTGACCAAAATTAATCCGATTATGAAATTTTACTCCTCTATTTTTGGAGAGATTTTGCTATTGTTAAGTTATTTAATTCATCAAGTCCACTTGGTTTTGATTTTAAGTTAAAATTTATCAAATTAGAGCTGGGGATACCTATTTGCTTGAACGAACTAGAAGGAATTTATTCTTATCTGTTACTTTAATTACCTTTAGAGTGTACACTAGCATTCTAGTTAACATTTCCATTATTATTATTAGCTATTTAATTTGCATTATTTTAATTTAAATTTGTATGATTACTATTTTTATCTGATTAATTCAATTTTAAATGGTGGACTTTAATAGAATTTTTAATATCTTACAATTGTTCAGAGGAATTTAAAGATGTTATTTAATTAGAGATGTTTGTATTTAACTTTGATAATTAATTTAAGATTTAATTTTCATTTTAATTCATATTACTTAATTTTGTAGATTTTCTTCTATTTGTTCTAGTTATAAAATTAGATGCTGTATTAGATCCATCACCATATTAATTACCCATAGCAGATTTTATTGTAGAAAGACTGTGTTAAATTTAACTCATTAAGGCTTATTTTCTCATCTAAATAGGACTCTCTGGGAAATCTCTATAATCTAAAGTTTCATATATATTATCATTAAAATATTAAGTCTTTGCATTGAGAGCATCATAAATTGAAGGTTTAGTAGTATTGCTAGGACAAACCTTTTAAGATTAAAGAAGAAGTATAGATTATCTATACTTATTTAATATATCTGATTCAAAAGATGTTAGGTTTTACTTCTTTTCTAATTACTGAAAATAAATTTCTGTTGAATTTTAGTTTTACATTTAAGGCTATTAATTTTACTAATCTTTAATTATTTCGACATCTAAGTCTATAGATACTTGCTTTTTTTGATTGGATTTTTATGGGGCTAAGGAATTTGATGTTTTGGATTTTTTTAAATTACTAACTGAATTTTATGGAATGAGTTAAGCATTTTATGTATCTAAGGATATCAAATTTGAAGGACTCCTAGCATTCAATCCAATAAAATCATTATTTTGAGTATTATTTATATTTCCACAATTATTTTCATTTGCTATTGATGTTTCATTTATGATTAAATTATTTGTTAATAATTCAGTGTTGTCATTATAATCGGTATCCCTATCGTCGTTAGATTTGGTTAATTCTTATAATTTTAGAAATTCTTAAACATATTCTAATAGGGGAATGTCTTCAATAATCTATTCTTCCAGATTGTTTACTTATAACTCATATAACTAATCATTATAAGTACTTTTAATCATCTTTACATCAGGCAATCTATTAAAAATATAAATGAAACAATTTGATTATTATTATAATTAATTAACAATTACCTCATATAAAACTCAAAATCATTTAAATTTTAATAAATTTCTTCTATTAAGTTTTCATCAACATCATGGCTACTATTTTTGTTGGTTTCAATTCCACAAATCTTTAGTCTTAGCTGACGTAACTTAAATTTAATGTTGTGAATATTTACTAAGATATTATATTTATACTTATTTTTTCTATTATAAACTCTCCTAGGCTAAGTTAATATTGTTTTCCTATTTGAAATGGTTTTTGATAAAAAATCATCCTAGTAATCATGTTTAGGACTAATTATTGGACACTCTAGAATTGTATGAGTAAATTAATGGCAGACCAAACATTTTGTATCAAATTCTTTTTCTTCTAATAGAATTTGATCTTTTAAAAAGCAAAATCTTTCCTAAATTATATATTTTATTTTAAAAAGAAAATCATAAATAATCTACTTAATAGAAAGGAAAATAATAATTACAAAATCTTAAGGATAATTCTTAATAAGTTCCAAAAAACAATTTCTACCAATATATACTACTCTAGTTATTTCAGAGCTTTTTACAAACAGCCCTCTAGGAGTTCCTGTAAAAAATCCTTTCTATCCAACACCAGTACCAGGCTTTTATAATTAAATAATAATAATTAGATTTAATAATTTAATAAAGATACCAATAATATTAAATAATTACCAATATTCTCCCAAGATAAATCTACTCTTGCAGCATAACAAATATTTCTAAGCAACCACTTAAGACGATATAGTAATTTTCATCTATATCCCCTTATTAAAATAAAATATCATCTCTAGCAAGTAATTTCTCATTCATTTTTAATGCTAACTATTTTAAGAAGTTTTTTGAGAAATTAAGTTAAAATATTTTATGGCTCAGTAAGATTTTTCCAAAAAAATCTTATTTTATTTCATTTTACAGATGAGTTTAGACTTTCTTTAGGATATATTCACCTTATTAGCTTCCTCTTTATTCTTATTACTCTGCATATTCAAGTGCTCTTAGCACTCTTCGTTATAATTTGACATTTATTTTTCTATTCAACATATACTATTAAATTTAAAATTTGTCTTATCTTTTAATTTAAAATTAAAATTTTAATATTCATCTAGGATACTGTAATTAAATATTAAGTTTAAAGTACAAACACTTTAATTATCTATTTTAAAAATTAAATTATCACCCTAAAATAATAGAGGAAAAATTATTAAATATTCCATTAAAAAAGATAATTAAAAGTATTTGATTTATATGATGGTAATAAATTACTTAAAATGGAAAGATTTTTTACTTAGATCCCTAAAAATTGTACCAATAGTATTGACTGAATAAGCAAAAACACCACAAGAGATTAGAGTCATGCAGATAACATAAATTTTTTCCATTCTGGAAATTGGAACAATATCTCCATATCCTACAGTTACCATTGTGATGAAAGCATAGTACAATGAATTTATGTATCTTTTATAATAATTTATAAATTAGTAGTTTAAAAATAAGTAGAATTTTAAATTTACTTAAATTAATTTAATTATTTAGATTAATTTTTATTTTTAACAAAATTTGGTGATGATGTATTTAAGTTATGACAAATTATGAATAATAATAATAATTACCTTTCAACAACAGGGAGATGATAAATCTTATATTTCTCAAGCCAATTATAATTACTATCTGAAATGTACATTCCTAAAAAATGAAAACCGCAACCTGTAACATGAGCTATGAAAATGATAGTCAGCATTAATCTTATAAGCTCTGTAGCTTCAGGATATTTAAATTATAATTAATAGGATTCATCTAATTTAGTACTAAGCCTCTACACTTAGCTTATTCTTACAATTAAAAATAATATACCTAAATATTCAAACTCTTAAAAAGTTTAGTAGAATAAAGAGCTGAATATACAAATAACATCAATAAAAAATTGCTTTTTGAAATATCGTTTGATTATAAGTTTGCGTTTAGTTATGAGATTGCCTTAATCAAAGTACCCTTTATTAAGGTTAAAAATAAGCTCAAAAGTATATGTGATCATTGGCAAGGTAACGAATAATCCGCTAATCTCTGCCATATTAACTTTAAAGCAAGACCTAAAAGGAATTATAAACATTTCCATTGAGAGTATTCCTAATAAATATGTTTCCCAAACAAGCACAATTGCTTCATCAGGAGAAATTGGTTCTGAAAATTTCATTATACAACTCTTCTCCTCTTAATTGAATATACTTTTTTCATATTGTTCATCAAAATCTCCTTTTTTATAAGATGATTTATCCCCAATAATATGCAAACTATGATGGTCCATCAATACTTTATATTTGAAATAAGAACACTGAGCTTTTAGAATTTTTAGAAATCTCTTCACGTTAAACAATACACTACCAAGTCTTTACCAAACTTCTAAAAATTCCTACTTTTTTAATATCTTTCTAGTCCTAAGCGATTGCTCGTCATCTTCTAATTCATCTATTTAATCGTAGTTTAAAGTTGGGGTATATGCATTTTTGTTGGCACTTTTAAATTACGAGTCATCAAAGCTTAGATTTTCTTCTAATTTTTTGCTATTACAAATATTAATTCCGTACACCTTCTCTGAGCTTGGAAATAACTCATCGCATTTATTACTCTTAGATTATATTAGCACATTTGACTCAAGTGGCTATTTTTCCTTATTTAAAGACTCTTTTAATCTTGGATCATTTGTGGTTAAACTACCATCTTGTATATTCACATTCTCACTTTTTGTTTCTTTAAATTTTCTTTCAAATTAGCTTACATCAGCAGGGGGTGCTTCTTGAGAAAATGAATCGTTTAACTAAAAATTAACAGAATTGATGGTAATTATGGATTGAGAGGAATTATCTAAGTTCTTTTAATGATAAATTTCTTTTGTGTCAAAATCTGTAAACAATTGTCTTCGCTTTGATGCACCTTGAAGAGAATCTTCTTCCATTAGTAAGCTATTTTTTATTTCACCTTATCTTCAAATATTTTACTTCTACTCTTTAGTGTTATTTTCTTCTAACTTGGTCTATATGATAAATTTTTGAGAGTTATAAATTACAGAAAAGGATGTTGATTTTAAAATTACCAACTTTTCTTATCTTCAGTAATTTCCATATAACTAATGAAAATACTCATGTGCAATGATATTTAGGTCTAAATCAATATTTAAATACTTTTAAGTAGATTTGAGTATATCTAAGCTTAAATTATTTAAATATAAACAAAAAAGCACACAAATAAGAAAAAGAAAGCGAATCACTAAATTAGAGATTTAATTCAAAACTTAAAATATTAAGTTATTCATGAAATTATTGAAAGTTAAATTTATTATTTTAAAAATACTATGAGGGCTAATGTATTAAGTAGTCTTTGATATTTTATTTAATTAACTAAATACTTCAAGTTAGTATATTAAAAGGATTTTGATATTTTTATTACATTTTAATAATATTCTTAAGAAAACAGGAGAAGAAAAAATCATTAATTATTTGTTATAATAGTGTTATTTTTGAAAAATACTTTAACTCTTTAGGGTTTTATTGTTTGAATATCTTTAAAACCTTTTTATTTTATTTTTGTTTTAGCTTTAAATATTTCCTAAATTAATAGTTTAATATTTAATATTAGTTACTTCAAAAAAATTTCGAAATTTAATCAAAAAACTTTATTTTGATTCATTAATTTCTTATTTTTAATAAATGATTAATAATTATTTGGAATGAAATAATTATTATTCTGAAATTTGTAATAGTGGTACTTTAAATATTCTTATTTCAATTAGGCTAATTAAAAATACAATAAGATCATAATGAAATAAAATAAAAAATAATATTCTTTAAACAATTCCAGTCCGATTAAAAAAATAACGACATTAGATTAAATCAATAACAAACTAATGCATTTTAAAAAATAAAATAAACATAACAAATTGCTAAGCTTAAAAAAATTAAATTTAAAAACACCTTCTTTTTTTTTTGGTGAATAAAGTATAGTTCTAAATTTCAACTATAATGTGATAATATTAAGGATAATAAGGATGAAGAAAGTACATTTTTGATAAAAGGTATATTCCTTTTTGTCAAATAATCTCCATTCATTGGTATGTTACAAAATATCTATAAATTGACATATAATTTACTTAATCCTCAAAAAATATTTTTTATTGAAGAGATCAATGTATGTGAGTTAAGAAGACAAGATGAATGAAAATAATACTTTCTTAGAAGTTGGGGAAGCAATTAAATAATTAATATATTAATTAATTTATCTATTTATCTATCAAGAAATAAACAAAAAACATAGAGATATTAGTTAAAACAAGTAAGAGTAGTAAGAATGATAATTAAAATTAAATAATTGCAAAAAATATTAGTTATAAAGATTGTAGTGTAGATAAAGGATTGTTTATAAAGAAATTCTTAAAGAATAATATAATACGAAGATAAATATAGATATTTGAAAAGAAAATGAACAGCTCATTAAAATACGGAAAGGGTTCAAGACCTGAAGATGACTACCAACAATACAACAACACTCAAAAGGGATTCAACAACACCTAATCCTCTTTTGGAACTAACCCTGCTTCTCTTAAGGGCAAGCTCATGTCATTGGAAGTAATAGATCAATTAAAATTAACAAATTTAATATCAATAAAATAAATTACTGTCATTAAAAATTTAAAATTCACTGATTTATGAAGCAATAAAGCAAATGATAGATGATAATTATTAAAAGAATTGGTTTGAATTAACAGAATTTAATGTATTATATAGGAAATGATTAAAAACATAGCTGATGAAATGAATTTCCACAAGAAGGAAGTCCAAATCTTAAAGAGTGAAAAGGATACCTTATAATCAGTTCTTTCAATGAAGACCTAGGATGTTAAGAAGACTTTAACAAGCGAATTAATGAGAATTGAAGAAGAAATGAAGAGACACTTTGCCCATTAAAAGGCTGAAAATGCTCGTCTTCAATAGTAAATTACTTCTTTGAAGGGTGAAAAGACTGCTCTTCAATAGCAACTTCTCGGTTTGCAAAGAAGAATTACTGAACTTGAAATGCAAGTCGGTAATGAAGATAACCATTGATTTAATCGCAAATTATGATAAACAAAACAAATAAGTAAATAAAATATCAACAATATGCAGAGTACTTTCATTTAGAAGCTCTAAGAAAACTATTTACTCTCAAAGCGTTCTTAAAATCTATATTTTGAAATATGAAACCTACGTATTAATCAATCACAAAATAATATTGCGTGTGTGATTAATTGCTTTTCTTGCTTGCTTGATTTATTAATTTATTGCTTTATTGGTTTTTGAAACATACAAATATTATTTCTGAACATATTAATAAATAAATAAAAATTGGCATATTATCAAAAAATTCTTTCTCTGTTTGTTTTCTTCTTTGCATATTGTTGACACTCTCTATCTCTTTATATATATATGTATTCATTTCTTCTTCTTCTTTTTTGATAATTCTCACATCACACTATATTCTTAATTTATTTGTTTCACTTTTCACTAAATTCCCTAGCATTCTCCAGTTCCTTTTTTATTCATACATTCGTTCATTATTTTTCTACAGTTTTCTTTTTTAATAATTACACATCCTATTAAAAAATAATTCGTGTTCCCTTTTTATTTATAAAAAATATGGATATTTATTCTCCATACATTATTTTATATCATTTTATCTTTTTATTTCAACCATTAATTAAATAATTATTAATAAAAATTAAAGTACGATATTTAACAAAAGCACACTGCCTACTGCCTGCACCAACAAATAAACAAATAAATATTCCAAAAAATTTTCTTAAATTTTATTAACTATGAATAAAAATAATATTTAAATGGATTTAAAACTTAAAATTTATTATTCATGATAAATTAATTATTCAGATTAAACTTAGTATTCAAGTTTATTACTATACTTTTTAAATAAGTATAATATTATTTAAGCAGAAGAAGTAACAAAGAAGTTCAATTACAATTTTAAATTAAGTATAATTTTATAAATTTAATAAAAAAATAAAATCAATTAAATTTTTCATAATCATTATTGAGATTTAAGAATACTTTATTCAAAATATTTTTTAATTAAAGGAATTGTTATTTACTGTACCATAGAAGTAAAAAATATAGTTTAATACTTAAAAAATAATGAAAAGAAATACAAAGAAATGAAAGGAAGATGAATTAATTGGAATAAAGCGATTCCTTACTTTATTGCAGAAAAAAGGCATAAGAACAATAAGAGTATAGAATATAGAAATTAATAAAATAAAAATCAAATTAGTAATATTCGAGTTGTTTGAAGATAATCTATAATTGAGAAAGGATTTTCGCTTTAATAATATAATTTTTGTTTAGCTAGATAGCAAATCTAAGAAAGAGAGCTAGCTAGCCTGCAAGCAAGCATCATAAGAATAAGAGAAAATATATTGAACTGATAATTTTTTAGTGATTAAATTAGAGCAACAGATAAGTAAGGAGGTTGATTGGTTTGTTTGTTGATTGGTTGATTGGTTAGTTGCAGTTACTATTATATAATCTCTAATTTAATATCAATTAAATTTCATTGTTATGACTATCAGTTCATATACTTTTCATACTTATGGAAGTTTCTTCTTAAAATGTCTTCAAGAGGACCAAGTAATCTCTTGAAACATTCTCTATCCATAGAAACTACAGTACAGTCAGTCTATATTAAATTAATTTATTTGTTCAGTTATTAATAAATTCATAAAAATTAACATAAATTTCAAAAAGCTAAAATAAATATTACTTCAGCAATAACATTAGCAGCTCTGGTTTAGTTTTTGAGTAAGGCAATTTCACCGAAATAGTCACCACTCTTATATTCATAAACTTTAACGGGAGGTTGACCAGCTAATTTTTAGTATAAAATATTAATTAATTCTCCTTTATCAATTGATAATTTTCATTTAGGTTGTTAAATATAATAATTATAATCTATTACGTTGCATAACCTTAGTGGCAATAGACAAACCTTCTTCTAGAATATAGAAAGAATTACCATTTTCTCCCTTTTTATTTTAAATATTAATCATTAATAATCAATTTTAATAACTTAAATTTGTTGTTATTACTTCTCTAACAATGTAATCACCCTTTTGGAATCTGTGAGAATGAAGAGCATCAGCAATTTACAATCTCTCATAAGGAATCATGTCGTGAAGGATTTCAACTTTAGAAAGGAAAGCTTCATACTTTTCTCTCTTCTTGGCAGCAGCATCCTGAATAGATATTTTTAATAATACTTAATAATAAAATAATTTAAAAACTATTAATTACCTTAACAATGTGATTGAAAGTAGGTCTGTCCAAAGAGAAGAGAATGCAGTCAGTTTTAGCAATAATAGTAGCAGCTCTGGGAGCATTATAAAGAAGAGCAAGTTCACCTAAATTTTAAATAATTTAACATTAAAACTGAAATAACAAGTCTTTTAATATTTACCAAATGCTTCTCCTTCTTTATAAGTTTTTAAGTAAAGTCTTTCATTATTGGCTCTTTCCTTGAAGCAATCTAATTGACCGCTATCAACAACATATAACTCATCACCATCATCACCCTACTTAATAATGGTTTCTCCAGCCCTAATTATTTAATAATAGAAAAATTAATTTAGCAATAAAATCTTTTGATTCAAGGAATTTCATAATCTATTAGAAATCTTGAAATCTGAAAGGAAAAGTGATTGAAAAAAAAAGATAGTAGTAGCATAAGAAGTATGTATGGATAAATAATAGATTCAGTAATTAAAATAAACATACATTAAATGTATGCTTTGGTAATTTTCAATTCACGTTGCAATTAGTTATAATGCTTTTTATATGTTTTAATCATTTTCAAAGAAATTTCATCAATTATAATAAGTTTTATTATTGAATTTATGGTCCTTTATCTCTCAATTTATTCTAATGGAATAAGATTGATTATGCGTATAAAGATCAAGTGAAGGTTTTATAAAATAAGCGACCAATAAATCAATAATACGGAAGAGAAATTAGATAGATATGATAAAAATTTATCTATCTATCTGTATTCTATTAAAAATTGTATTTTCCTTATTTCTGATAGGAAATTTCTTTCACCATTTCGAAAATATATATTCAATTAAAATTTACTTGAACTTCTTTTCTTCCATTGCACCGATAACAACTCTTTATTCATTTTCATCTAAACTTTGGAACATAAAAGCTTGGGATAAACGCTATTTAATTCTATGGATTTGGTCAGCATTCTTGGGGATGTTTTTAGCAATGAATGCAGACTTTTGATTGTACTATCCATATGCTTCAGCAGAAACGGAAGTACGCATAGTCTTTCCTTGCTTTTGTTTAATTAAAAGTTAGGGATCAACTAAGTCTTCAACTGATTCGTCGTCACTATCACTAGCACTTTCGTTTTGGCTATGTTCCTAATTTTTTCCATTAATAAATACAATTAAAAACACCCTTCAATCACTATTTTTCTAATTTGTTGTTTCAATTATTCTTCTGCTAATTTTATTAAAATGAAGAGGAGTCTCTTTATGCTCATCATTTCGTTTCGTTGAATAGTTGTTTAAATTCTTTAAAATATATATGAAAAACATTTCTTACAGTATGATGGCCACCTTCCAATTATTCTATTTTATAGAAAAAACGATTAGAATTACTAACGCATTAGATATTAAAAAATATGTATAATTATATCTGATCCCTCATCCATTCCTCTCATACTTTACTCGTGCAGCTACTTACATCTACTCTTATTTGAATCTAACGCTGATATCCTCTATAAATATATTTTCTGTTTTAAATCTGCAATATCTTATCCGTTTATACACCTTAGGTAAACTCAATCATTCAAGTCAAAAGAACTTTTGCCTTTGAGAACCCAAGGGAGTAGAAATAGGTTTTTATATAATATTTCTATCTGCTTATTTAATTAAATAACTGTATTCTAAGAGTTGGTTTTTCCGTAGCTTAAGAATATAGGAGAAAAACGATTAAAGATAAGATAGTTTTATTGAAATCCTTTGAAAGAAAAATAAGCTATTTGAGGTTTCAACAACAAGAGGAAACAACAATTAGGGATGAGTTTAAAGAGATAAAAGGAACTGAACTAGAGGGATGCAAAATTTAGATTATTGATGAATTATAAATCAAATTACTTTCGTTTTAGGAGAGCCAATTAATCATAAAAGGAATCTGTTTATTTATAATAAAAATGAAAGTGTTAATGCTATGAAGTTATCTAATGAAAAATAAATATTTCGGCTTAATATTTGCCTTAATGAACAATGCTCTCTCAATCCATTTGAATGGTAATAATTAGAGAGTTGTGGAGAGGCAAATAAGTGAAATAGGAAATAAGACATTTAAATAAATATCTGTCTTACGACTCTTTCAGGTTGCTTCTTGACTAATTCGACTACTAGCTTTTCAAAGATGGGAGTGACCTTTGTAGATAAATATTTCTTGCCTTGTTCGCTTTGCCCTGACATGATAATTAATCTTAAACTTTTCTTTCTTTTTTTTGTTTATTTTGGTTAGTTTCTTTCTTTGTTTTATTTGTTTGTAATTTTTTTATTGCTACTGATAATCTGATTGACTAAAAATCAATTAAATAAAGGATCAAGAGACACACATAGAGGCTATCTCTCTCTCTCTCATTCTCTCTCATTAACACACTCAGAAATAATAACTATTAGATAAATTGATTGATTGATATAAGGAGAAGAACAGTAAAAGAAAAAAATAGGAATTATAGTTTTTTTTTCCTGTTGTCAAATTCATTCATTTTATTATTTGATTGTAATAAACAATCTCTACATGCACTAAATGATTGTCATTAGTTCTTTCACCTCTTTTAACTCAATTATCCAATTATTAATCTTATCAAACAATTAAACTATTTGTTTTTATTTTCACAAACAATCAATCATTCTTAATACTACTTTCCATTTGCAAATATCATTATTCCCACCACTTTCTTCTCTCTTAATAGCTTTTTGCTTGTTTTGACTATTATGCTTGCATGTTTTTTAATAAGATTATTAATATTATCTTCATTCTTTATAAGAAATAATTCCTAAATAAATTATCCTCTGTTATTTTTTATCAAGCTTCAATCAACAGAAAGAATTTCCCTAAATTCTTCATCTCTTCAACCAAAATCATTAATTTCCAAGTATATTCTTCCATTCACTCTATTTTCACTTTTAAATCAAGAAGTAAATATAAGTAAATTATTGTTAGAATTACTCAAGCATAGCATAATTTGAGGCATAATTAAGTTAAATTCAAGGGTTGATTGCTCAGATTTTAAAAATACTCTAAAATCATTTGGGATATAGTTGTCTGTTTATATTAGAAGTGAAATTTTCAACTTATTAAGTAATTTATTAAAAACATTAAATGATTGTTGTAACTAAGTATAATCTGTAACACTGTACCAAACGGGAATTAAATAATTAAGCAAAAATAAATAACAATTCCCACACAGCGATAAAAAATATATAACCTTTAATCATTACATCCATTCACTAATTCTCAAATTAATGTATTAAATTGTTAACTAGTCTTCTATCAAAAAACATCCTATCTCAATATAAAATTATGTCAAAACTCTAACATAACGTTATTACTCTCTCAATTGTAACAAAGTATATTCTATTTTCGATTAGCGAGTCTAAATAAAACGATTAATATTAAAAATCTTTTAATTTTTTTATCTCCCAAAAACTAATTGCTGTGAATGTAAAAAATATTTATGTGAATTTAAGAGTTTGTTACTGTATTTTTCTTTGAATTATGAAATATCAAAAACTTGATATCATTTATTTATTGGAAATTAAAGAGTTCTTACAGAAAGATATAAGATTTTGATAGAACCGAAATAAATAATGGGTAGAAAACGTTGTTTCAAAATTAATTTAGCATAAATTTACAGTAAATTATAAATGAGATTAAGCTTAGCAGCTTCAAAGACTAATCAAAATATTACTACTAAATAAATATACTATAAAATTAAAGAAAAGAAGGGATTTATGTTAATTTAATATTTGGAACATGATGTTCATTCATGATTTATTAATTAATTGTTTAATAAAATCAATCAAAATTGATTGATATTGGAAAAGTGATTGAATTAAGGTTATTCTGAATAATTTGAGAAGAGTTGAATATCACTAGAGTTGTATTTGTTTGTTTCTATATTATAATAGTTATTGTTATTATTGCTGTTGCTATTGATACTGTTAGTATTATTACTATTCACATTATTTAAATTTATACAACTATCCTAAGTTGGATGATTCTAAAATCTTATTCCATAACTTAATAGTCCATCGCTGCTTATTTCATCAGAGGAAGGCATGATACTGTTATTAACATTTTAATTTTAAATATTCTTCTTAGCTCTTTACTCATATTATTATTTCAAAATCTATGCCTTCTTAAAGCTAAAGATATCCTTTTCCAACTCATCTAGCTCCTCTTTGACTAAACGCTAATTAGGGATTATCACATCACCTTTTCCTTGTAAGATATTACTCAATTTAACCTTTAAATTATGATTCTCTTTGCGATATTCCCATATCTCTTACTCAAAATCTTTAATTTTTTTTACTGCTGTATCATACTCTACACTCAAAAGCCTTTAATTTATAGATAAAATCAAATAAATAAAGGAATGGTGAATAATGATAAATAAGAATTAAAACTTAAAATCTCAATTATAAAGCCTGAATTATTATGAAATAATACAAATTACTAATTCAAGGTTCTTGATTTTTTTAGCTCATCCTCTTTTTCATTCAAGATTAATTTTAAATCCTCTACATTCTAATCGTTCCTTACTTATTTTTACTCAAACTCTTCTTGAATTATTGATTTCTTCGCTTTTATGTAGAATTATTTATTAAAAACTATTAGAAATATTATTGTAAGATAAAAATTTATAAATTACCATTTATCATAATTTGATTATATTCTAACTCTTAAAATTTTACTTTCAATTCGTCTATATCTGAAGTTTTACGTTATAATTCCTTCATTATAATCGCTTTTTCTTCCTTTACCTTGTTTAGCTCTTCCTACTGCTCTATTATCTAATATTCCATTAATAAATTTGATTAACTGGATTTTTTCAATTAAACTTACTTGTTATTATAATCTCTAATTCGTTAAATTAGCTTCCTCTCTTCCTGATCTAAGCATAATTATCTGCTCATTTAATTACTTTACATGACTCAAATTATCATACATTTTTATATTCTCGATCTTAGTCTATGTCATTTATTCTAAAAAAATTATTTAATTTAAAAATTAAATTAAAACGGAGAGTTATTTTAGAAACTAAAACAACTGCTTTAATGTATAATTAAATTATTATAATATCTATAAATTTATGGTTAGAGAGTAAATTTTAAATTCCATCCCTCTCAGTTAATCAAAATAAATAAGAATTTTTTCCTATAAAGATAACTAAAATTTAATTTTTAATGAATAACAATCATTACATTTAAAGAGTGAATCTAAATTTTCAAATTTTTCTCTCTAAATTTTGAGCTAATATTATACTTCATTTTCTTGATTGATCATATTCCTGATCTAATTTTAGAGCTAACTATTTAGAGTCTTTCTTATTTCTATGTCTTCAAGTAATTTTATATTATCTTTTTTACAATCTACAATTCTTTCTTCCAGTTCCTTTTGCTAAGCCTTTTATAGGTTTAAAGTTTCTTTTAAGCATTTGTAATCATTTTCTCTTTTATTCAGCTTTAAATAAATAAATTACCATAAATATTTTAGCAAATGATATTATGATAAATTTAGAAATTACCTTCTAAAGGGTTTATTCCATTATGACTTTTAATTGATTGTATTTCTCAAAATAAGGCTTATATCTATATAACTCTTTCAATTTATTTTCTAAATCATTATAGTAATCTACTTTCTATACAAATTCTCCTTTGATCTCATCAATCTACATCATTTTTATTATATTATATTGATCATCTCTATGCACTTATTAATTTAATTTTATATTTACCTTTTTTCTTTGCAACCTTAATCTCTCAATATACATTTCTTCTTCATCCATTTCTTAGAGTTCTTTCCATTTAATTTCGGTTGTTGTGTCTGCAACACTGCATTATATTTTTTAAGGGATATAATCAACAGATTAATTCTATGATAAAGGTTATTATTATTTATATCCATATTTATCATCCATTAATTTTTTTGTTCCTTAATTATGAATTTGTACATTTCCATTAGTTAAACTATTTCTTTTAGATAGATCCTACTTCTATTAATTGATTAAATATTAATCTTTTTTATTTTCCTTATTGAATTCTTATCTTTCATCTCTGTAAGAATTCTCATATGAAATTTATCCTTATTATCTATGATCTTATAATGTAGATAGAGCTCTCTTTTTATTTTACACTTTACTGCTACTCATTAGTAGATTTTATGCAAACCAACTGATTAACTTATTTCTGATTTTCAATTTGGCTGTATTTTTTAATATCTGATATTTAACGCCTTCAAATTATCAAATAATAATAAGAATTCAAAACTAATCAAAAGATACTTTACACCAATTATTTTTTTGAATTTTAATCATTTAAATGAAAAGACTTTTTTAATATTTTCTTTCTGTTAGTAATGATTTATAATTATAATTTTTAATATGCATGATACTTAAACCAATCTACAAACTTATTAACATTATACTAGTTCTATAATTTTTTAGTAAGATTTTAATAATTTTATCTCATTATAAATTCTATAAATATTGTAAATATTATGATTTAATAAATAAAAGATTATTTTTTATGATAAAAATATCCATTTTTTTAATTTATTTTTTATTAATATTAATTTTGAATTATATTAGTCTCTTAAAAAAGATTATTACCATATATATTATTTGATTCTATTTTTATTCACTAAATTCTAAATTTAGTATCTATTTTTGATAAATATGTTATTAATTACAATATATATTTGATGATTTTTATATAATTATGAATAGAATAAATTAGTTGAAATACTTTTTAAAGAAATAAATAACAATTCTCATTTCATTCAATAATATTATTTTAAAGTTTTTTCTTTGTTATTTTTAGACAATTCAAAATAAAAAAATAAAAAGAAAACTTTGTTCTTTTTTGATGTTTTTTAAATGATTCAATAGAATTTTTATTAGGTAAATAAATTATTTTTAGGTTTTTTGTAAATATTCTACAAAACTCAGAATTTATTAGGATTTATAATTTCCTTTACAATCTATTTTCATTATTTCTGAAATTTTGATTGATATTTTATAGTTTTTTCTGGAATTAAATTCTATCTATAACTGAATAGAGTTTTCGGTAAAGACAACAAATTGACCAATAGAATTTTTTTTAATTTCCGTCTGCCATTTGAAAAGAGTTAATGAATCATTAGATAAGATCATTATTAAATAATAAAAAGATTTAATAAAACATAAATTATCCAAAAATAAATAATCAATCAATATGACTGAATTAATTCTTAGTTATTGGAACGTAAGAGGTAGAACAGAACCAATTCGAATGTTACTGAACTACCTAGGATTAAAGTATACCTTCAAAGGTTACGATCTTACCTAATATCTTTAATGGAAGTAAGTTGATAAACCTGCTCTTAAAACAGATTTCCCTAATTTACCCTATTTAGTAGATGGTGACTACGTTTTAACTGAGTCAGATGCCATTGCTTAATATATATGCATTAAGGCTAATAGAATAGACTTAATAGGTGATACTAATGAAGATAGGATCAATATAGCTAGGTTAAGAGGTCTTATTAGTGAAAATATCTACTTAATAGGTTTATTGGCTTACAATCCCAATTATTAAGCAGAGATTAAAACATAGTTTCAAAGATTCTGTACCCCTTTTGATTAATTAAATAATTATTTAGAAAAGAAAGAATACATTAACAATGGGAAGATATGCTATTATGATTTCTATCTTTATGAACTTCTTTATATTTCTCATAAATTATTTAAAGAAGAAAATATCTTTGAGTTATATCCCAATCTCAAAGCTCATTATTATAGAATTTAAAACTTGCCACAAATTAAAGATTATTTGAATTCTGATAGGTATAATAAATCCTTCCTTATATACGGACCCACTTCCCACTGGAATGCTGATTCTACTCTTTGATATTAATTATTTATGAAGTTTATTAAACTTATAAAATTGAATTATTCTTTTTTTGTCAATTAATTGTGAACTTATTTTTGTAGGAAATCTTTTGTTATTAAACATATTTCTGATAACAATTTTTAATATACCTTTTAATTATAATATGCAAACAAATGTTTGATTACATATTCCACTATAATATCTAATTGTATTCTCACTCTAAAGATTAAATAAGATTTACCAACTATTTATTCTTTACCAGAAACAATAAAAATTGGAATTTCTGATAAAATAATAATTATTTCAATGCTATGATTTATTATAAGTATAAGATATTTTAATTTATCTACAATATAAAATAAATTAAAAAAGAATATATTAATTTAAATTATTTATTGTTTTTTTTAAATAATATTTGTATTATCTTCCTATTTCAACTAAATTTAAAATAAAAAATAGATTAATAATTTAATTTTTAAGAGAGAGGAATTAAAATAGTTTAAATTAAAAAGATTTAATGGTATTAAATGCTATTAGAATAATCAGATTTAAGCTAAGCTTATTAGTCTAGATTCTTTAAAGATCTTAAAATTGCTTACAATTTAATTAGATAGAGAAATAATGAATGCATTAAATTAAATTATTGGGATGGTTAAATCTGAAGTATTTAAAAAAAAGATATGAAATAAAATTGAAAATTAACGTATAATAAACACTTTAAATTATTTAAAATGAAAAAAAGAGTAGAACCATATTGAAATATGAAATATAAATATTAACATTTATTAATTACTTAAAATATTAATTTTAAAGGTCATCTATCCTATCCATTTTAAATAAATAAACAAATAAATTCTGCTCTTTTTATATTTTTATCCTTAAAAGCTCATTTAACTATTATTAACTATACTAATTTATAATATCCTAACTATCTTCTATATATCTACAACTATTAGTAATATATTCAAAATTTCTTTTCTTTTGCTAGTTTTTTTAACTAACTAACTAATCATTAAGAATTCTTAAAATCTTCCATGAGCTATTCATATTCTTTATAGGAATCCTAATTTCATATAATTTTTAATAAATAAATTTAAATTCTTCCAAATATTGTATTTACTTCATCGTAAATAACGCGGATAGTTAATGAACAGCTTGGGCAAGTGCCAATATCTAACTTATTCATGATCATTTCCTAAATTTACAATATTGGCATAATCATTAGATATTAAAATAGACCAATGAAAAATGAAAATCTCTACCAAGGTAATTTAAAATTTATCTCCGCAAGGACAAGGATAGGTAAAAATACCAGTTTCCTCATCGAAATCGAGATCTTCGATTTCAACTTCATCATAAACGCCTGCCATTTTGCTTAATTTATATAATCTATTTATTTTCTATGTTATTCTACTATTTATATACTTGTGAGATTTTGATTGAAATTTGACAATTATAATAATTCTTGCTCTCAGTCAGTCAGTCATAACTAAATTTATATCAAACAAAATCTAATTTTACAAATTAAAAAGATAAAATAGATGGATATTGTTTGTCTAACTCATACTATTTCTTAAATCTAAAGTGTCTTAAACTAGCAGAAAAATCATCTCATTTAAATTGCTAAGAAGATTCCTAATTCCTTAATTATTCTAGAATTTCTACTTTAATCCCTATATAATCTTTATAAAGATTATATAATTTAATCAAGTTGTCTAACAAACAAATCAAATAAAATAGCTTCTTTTTCTATTTCACTCAAATTCTTTTGATGTGATTGAAAATTAATAATTATAATCTCTTAATAAATATTAAAATTAAAATTTATACTTTCTAAATGCAGACATTAGTCATCATACATAAAAATTCATATAATATCAATAGTTAGCAATTAATTAATTTAAGGATGTCAGATATTTACTTATTATATTTAATTAATTTGTAATTAAGTAAATAATATAAAAAATAGTTTAACAAGAGAAATGTAAGATGAATTATCTACAATCACAAGCTAAATATCGTCTTCTTTTTTGATTGGAATAGAAAAGATACATTCTTTAATTAAATTATTGAGAGAAAAAAATTAATATAGTTCATTTAATTACTTTGATAATGATAAGACATATTTGATAATGATTGCAAAAAATTTAACTATTCAAAAATAGGTTATTCTTTCAATTTTTGAGCTTAAAAGTTCTGCTTATTTTGGTATTTATTTGATTCATAATCAATTGAATCTTAATCAATTTTTAGTCAAAAAGGAAAAAAATGAGCTCCTCATATAGTAGCACTAATATTTAAACTTTTAAATCGATGAATTTGATCTAGAATAATGTAAATAAATATCTTTTTATTTTTAATTTCAAATTTGAAGATTATTATTTAAAATATTGAATTCACAATAAATATTGAATTCTCTATATTTTTATTTAAAATATTGGATTCAAAATATTATTTTTCATTATTTAAGAATGAAATTGAATACAATCATAAAATTATGATAGTAGAATTTTATGAATTTAATTTTATACATTTTTCATCTAAAAATTTAATTTAATCATTTAAGAATTATTCATAAAATTTAATTAGTTGTTAGTACAAGATCAGTGAGTCTTAAACAAGTAAATTGAATGAATATTAAATTATTTTGTAGACATTTCTTTCAACTATTAGCTAATTTAATTAAGAACGTTTGACTAGCAATCTTTAATTTATGTTAAACAAATTGAAGATTCCACAATGTAAAATATTCTTAGAAATATCAATTTATATTAATCTCTCTTAAGTAATTAATAAGTGAATCAAAAGATTCACATAGGTGATTTTACTAAATTTGAAGGCTTAAACAAATGTTATTCACTTGAAAGCTTAATATTAAACCTTTAGTAATTACAAATTTATTAAAACACATCTTTAGAAACTAATTATTTGATAAAAAGTAGCTCTAGTAATTTATAAAATGAAATAGTGGATATTTTGTTTACATCTATAGCTAATTGCTATTAACTCTAGGTTTTAATACTCCACCTGAAGTAAGATTAATCAAAAAATCAATTTATAATTCTCTAATTAAATTTATTAAGCTAAAATAATTTAGATTCTAACTCAGTATAGATTAATAGAGAAACATTTAAGAATTTATAATAACTATCAACATTGACTCTAAACTTGTCGTAAATTAGCATAATGATAACTAAGTTAATTTTATCTAATAAAATTTTTTATTTTTTAGAGATAATTAGATAGGGTCTGCTGGTATTTCTTCTATTGCAAATGCTTTAGGACAATGCTAGTTGCAGAGTTTAACTTTACATTTAAGGTATATTGAAGAAAAAATATGCAAGCCAAAATTTTTTAAATACTCCAAGTGAGAATAATATAGGATAAGACGGAGCAATAGTACTAGGAAATGAGTTGGGAAAGTTAAAGAAGCTTATTAATTTGACTTTAAATTTAAGGTAAGTTTATTAAAGAATACTATTTATACTATTATTATGAAATGATTAAAATTAATAGCGATAATAATATAAAATCTGAGGGAGCAAATCATATTGGAAAAGGTATTTCCAACTGCGTTATGTTATAGAATATGAACATTAATCTTTAGTAATATTTCAAAATAGTTTAGATTCAAAATAAACATTTAATTATTTTTAAAAAGGAACAATAAAATAAGACAGATTTAAGAGTTTTGTAAAGGTATAATGAATTGCTAATAATTAAAAAATCTATAAATTGCTTTGAGGTAATAGAATAATCAAGTTTTTAATATGATATCATTAACAAAATTTAAAAATAGGAATAATAATATAAATTCTTAATAATAATCCTCAATCGGAGAGATGATTTCTGCCTTATTCAACGCTAATATAAATATATCCTTTTAGTATGAATATTTAATTTAATTATTTTAAATAATCGTCAATTAAACTTAAATTATATAGGAGATCTCAAATTGATACACAAATCACTAATTATGATTCTTAAAGTGAATATACAATTGAGTAATTTGGAAATTCTTCAAAAAATAAGTTATTAAAAAAATTAATATGAAAAGATTTTAGAATATTTCTCCTTCTATCATAACTTCTTTTGGAAAGCATCTGCTCCATTTCTAAATGATACAATCTCTTTCAATTAAATTTACGTAATCTTATTATTCTAATACTGTTTACCTTACAATAAAATTGTTAAAATAGAGATTGCCAAGTAGATAAAGATTAGATTGAACAAATAGGATTGTCGTTATAATAATGTCCTCAATTATCAAAGTTGATGATTAATATTGGGTAAAGTTTAAGATTACTTACTTCTTTTGATCATTTTCTCAAATATTTTCATAGATCTAAAATAGAATCTGAAGAAGAACTATCTCTTATTCACATTTTGAAATGTACTCAAATTAGTCAAATTAAGATTCATGTGAAGAAGTATTCTTTCATTATTAACCTTCATCTTGATTTAAAAAAATGATAATTTATAATAACAGTACAAAAATTGAAGTAATCTAATAGAAATACAAAGGAGTTAAATCTTCCTATTCTATTAAGTAATTTTTATTAATAATCTACCCAATATTAATCATTAATTTTATTTAATAATATAGGTTCTAAGATGTAAATAAGGAATTAGTCTACTAATTTAGTCAGGAAAAAAATATTATAAGCAAATTCAGCAATATTTAAATTGATTTAAGGTGATATTTTATTAATAATCTATCCTATCATAATCCTTCTATTCCTTTGAATAAAAAATAGATTCTGTAAGGTTTAAGCACGAGGGATCACTCCAATTGCAGAGAAACTTTAGAAATCGAATAATCTGTTTGGATTGAAGATTTTTGTTTCGTAATATACTATTATAGTTATAATTAACAAACTTTAATTTATTTCTAAATATAAAAGACATTTTGATGTTGGGCTTGATGGTGTCTTAGAGTTTATTCAAACTATTAAAGAAATCAAAAAATTAAATACCTTAGAATTAGAGTTATAGTAATATCTTTTTCATCTTTAGATATAAAAGTAGATAAATTTTTTAATTAATAGTGGAAACAATATTGCACCTAACAAATTAGAGTCAATAACAAATTCAATAAAGAGAATACCTCATTTAATCAATTATACAATTAATAATTGAAGTTATTACATAAATTAATTAAATTAATGCTATTATTTTAAACCTGTAATCATGTATAACGTTTAATTAACACTAAAGAATAAATCTTTGTTAAATCATAAATTATATGTTCTCTTTTAGTAATATTTTTAACTCTTCTCTTACCTTTAGTATAATTTAGTTTTTTAAGGCTAATTAGAACCAAATTTTTATTATCCTAAGAAATGATTTATAAATGGAAATATTTTTGATAAATTTAAATACTTTATTAATTAATATTTGTAAAGTATTAATGATCTTTTAATTCAGATTTCAGTAATAGTATTTCTTTAAATAAATATATAATTTTAAATAAATTATCAATTAATGTTGCAGTTTTTCTATTCATTCAAAGAATTAAATATTTTTATGTAAGCCTTATTCCTTCATTTGGTATAATTACTATGGATTGACTGAATATTTAGCGAAATGAATAATTTTTTATTCTCAATTCAGTTTATTTTTTTATATTTTATCCCTAAGTATTACAAAGCATTTTTTCCATCTTTCTACTCAATAAATCTTCAATATAATAAGATAAATCTAAAAATAATTAATATTCTTAATTTTTTGAAGCTATTGTATTAAAGAGATATTTAAAAAAATTAAATTAGAATAATTCCAAATAAATTGATAATAAGGAATTAATAATTACTGATTAAAAATATTTAAGTTAGTAAACGAAGAAGATAATTATATTTAAAGAAACTTACACTACAAATTTAAAGTGTACTAACTTTCAATTGACTTTAGTAATCTTGTTTTAAAAGCATAATTATATGTAAATTAAATAAATGATGCAGTGGTCATCAAAAAGGAAGTCATTTATTAAATACGTAATTAGTACATTAATTTATTAAATTCATGTGTTTTATAGGTAATTAGGTTCAATCTAATTAGAATATGATGTTTATTAGAAATACACATGATAACGATCAATTAATTAAATCAGAATTGCTATTATTTTCAAAAACAAATCGCTTGTTTATGTAATGGGATAATCAGAATTAATAATAAAGTAAATTAAATTTTTATCAAGAGAGTAATCACTATGATATAAGTAAATTAAGTAGTAATGGAAAAATATTGCAAATAGCAATTTTAAAATATCTCTAATTTAATTAACGCAAAGTTCAACCGTTCTTACTCCAAGACATCTAGAAAAATATTTCTCTTAAAAATAACTAAAAATATTAGTATAAATAAACTTTAAAGTCTATTATCCTAATTTTAAATAAAAAGAATATTTTTCATTCAATAAGTAAGAAAACCAAAAATAAAGATCCAGTAATATCTTTGGAATTGATAATTTATTAAATTTTAAGAATTGTAAAAAAAATTTGAAAGTGCTTATTGTTAGTAAATACAATTATATTAAAATTCATAAAAAATTAATTAATTTGCAAAATTCTTTTAAAGTCTATTCCATTTTTTCTTTTAATTTTAAATTAACTAACTAACTGCATCATTATGATATTTTTATATTATTATTCGTTTTTAGTATCATTGCAAATGCTCAATACATCCAAAGATAAGACTAATAAAAAATAATAGCGATTTGTTAAAATTTAACAGATGAATTCATCTAGAACTATTTAATTTATGATTTTATTTGCTTATCTTGATTAGTATAAACTTTAATTAATTTATTTCTAAGTGAATAAGCCTATTAACATAATAAAGGCTCTGTTTATAATGTTGAATTTTATTATTTAAGTATGGATTTATAAGATATTTTTTACATAAAATCTCTAATGAAGGATATCAATACAGAAATAAAATAGCAGAAAAGTATTTTTTTTATTTTAAAGCCTCAAACCTCACTGTTCACGAATTTTCATTTTTTCTAAAAATACATTTACCTCTAAATATTGTAATTTATGTTATAATTGTAGAGAATAAAAAAAAAAATACTAGTTTTTGATACTTTTGTTATGTTTATTTCTAAAATTAAACATTTTTAACTCCAAAATTACTGCGAATTTGGAGGTTTTATGGTAGTTTTAAAATTTTATTGGATTGCATATTATTATGTTAAAAAATAAAAGATTGTAAGACTGATAGTAAAATTAGAAATAGAAAGTATCAGATAGGAAATACATTCATTAATTAAAATTTATAAATTGAGTAATTTCAATTTAATAAAAATTGTAAAGATTAATCAATGAATCTTATTCTAGATAAAATTGAAATGGCTTTAAAAGCTACTAAATCATAAACTTTATAATTAATTTAGACAAAAAACACAGATATTTTTGTAAGAATAAATAATCACTTAATATAAATTGCTAAAAAAATAAGATATTAGAAGATACACTCAAAGAAAAGATGAAAGTTAAGAATCATCTAAAAGCATTATTGAAGAAGAACTACATGCTCTGGAAAAGAAACTGGGTTTGTTCAATTTTTGAGATATTTCTCCCAGCTATAATAGGATGCTTCTTCTTCATTATTAGATCTCAAATAAAAATTACAGATGTTGAAACAAAGAGTTACATTGATGAGGTACAATCTATTTTCTTTCATTATTAAAAATTATCTATATTTATGATAAGTTAGTTATTTAATTAAATTTCTTATTTTGCTAAAAAGAGAGTAACTCTAGTACCAGATTTCTAAATTTTAGGAACTAATCCTAAAACTGGTAAGGATATCTTACCTTAGATTAAAAACTGTATAAATGGAAGAACAGCTAGATATCCAAGTTATGCTAATGGGCATGTTGCTTTGATAGGAGATAATGAGTTTTTGAATAAATTGGAAAATATTTTCTAGACAAAATATAAATATCCTACTAAAAGATATGGATCAGTTTAAGACATATATGATCATGTTAGAGACATTGACTACAACTACGATCTTTGCCTTGGTATTCATATGGAGAAATCTATAGACAGTGTATACAACTATACACTCTTTTTTAATAACACTGGTAGATACTTCTATGAAATGCCAAAGACCTTAACCTCTGCAAAGTTTGACTATATGTTTGACAAAAGAGTAGATCACCTAGATAAATACATTAACTCAGGATTTATGACACTTCAAAACTGGATAGGTATCTATATTTAAACAAAATTAATTAATTAATTTTTTAATTCTACTTTAAATTGATTTTTATAGATAATATGATTTTCTAAGCTGAGAGTGGTGAAACTAATGTATCTATCACACCTTAAGTAAGTTCAATGAAGATTATAAAGCATGGTTAGGATGATTTAGCAGAGAAAATGCAAGGTAGATTTGCAACTTATATAGTCCTCCCTATGATTATTATCTATTTGAGAATGACATATGGTTTGCTTATAGAGAAAGAAAAGAGAATCAGAGAAGGCATGAAAGTTATGGGTATGTCTGATATTAGCTTCTATTTAGCTTGGATTATCCATTACATTATTATTTATGCTCTCAGTAGTCTGTTTGCCGTTATTATACTAAAAACAGCTATTTTTAAAGAAAGTGACTTTTCTGTGCTATTTGTTTGGCATTTCCTTTTCGGCTTAACCTTAATATTTTAGAGTCTATTTATTACTACTTTCTTTACTAAGGCTAAAATTGGAAATATCATAGGTATGGTTTTCTTCTTGCTTTAATACATGGTAATATTCGTGATTAGACAACAAGAAGATGTTACAAAAGAAATGAAGAGAGGTGTCTCATTACTTTCTCATACAGGAACAACATTAGCATGTGATGTTTACTTGCTTATTGAGAGCTAATAAAAAGGTATCACTTGGGAAAATCTAGACTATTAAATTGAAAATTACTCTTTGCTTACTAATTTCTATATGAACATAATTAATATAATTTTCTTTTCAATTCTTTCCATCTATCTTGACTAAGTCTTCCCTAATGAATTTGGTAAAAAACAGCATCCTCTTTTCTTTATAAGATGGATTTGGCAAAGGAAAAATGTATAGACTAGCACGATTACTCCACACAACTAATAACATGATGAAGAAGATTTAATAGACTTTAACTAAAACTTCGAAGAAGAAGTGGCAATGAATTTATAAGAGTAAGAAAGAGGAAACGAAGTAGTGAAAGTAACAGATTTGTTCAAAGTGTACCCATCAGGTAAATCTGCAGTAAATGGAGTAAGTATGACCATGTACAAAGATTAAATCTTCGCTTTACTTGGTCACAATGGTGCAGGTAAGACCACAACAATATAAATGCTTACAGGTATGTATGAATTTACTAGCGGAAAGGCTGTAGCATTTGGTAAAGACATCGAAAATGAAATGAGAGAAATTCGTACATTTATGGGAGTTTGTCCTTAGCACGATATCCTATTTGATGATCTAAGTGTGAAAGAACATTTAGAACTATTCGCTTCTTTTAAGGGAATGACTGATAAATAAGCAATATAATTAGAAGTAGAAAAGTATATAGCAGATGTTGACTTAGCAGAGAAAAGAGATGAACTTTCAAAGAATCTTTCTGGTGGATAGAAACGTAGATTAAGTGTTGCAATTGCTTTTATTGGAGGAAGTAAATTAATTTATCTGGATGAACCAACAAGTGGAATGGATACTTCAGCTCGTCGTCATATCTGGGATATGCTCAAGAGATATAAGAATGAAAAAATTATTTGTTTAACTACTCATTTTATGGATGAAGCAGATTATTTAGGTGATAGAATTGCTATTATGGCAGATGGGTAAATTGTTTGCATGGGAAGACCATTATTTTTGAAGAATAGATTTGGTGCTGGCTATCATTTAACCATAGTCAAAAAGAATCCTACCGATTAATCAGGACCTGTTATTTCATATGTAAAGAGTATTATCCCACAATCAAAGCTCATTTCTGACGTCTCTGCTGAAGTATCTTTCTAATTAAATAATGAAAGTTTGCCATTATTTCCTTAACTTTTCAATGGCTTAGACGTTCAGTTAGATAAATTAAATGTTTAATCCTATGGTATTTCTATTACTACACTTGAAGAAGTATTTTTGAGAGTTGCCCATTTGAAGGATGAAATGAGAGAGAAGAAAAGAAAATAGAAAAAGGAAGAAGAACATTAAAGACAGTTAGAAAAAGAAATGCATAACAAAAATTTAATTAAAAATTAAAATATTGAAATGGTTATTAATGAAGGAGGTGAAGCAAATAACAAAATTAATGATAATAATAATCTTAATTTAATGAAAAATGCTTAAATTTCTAGCTCATCTAATATTGAATCTAACTAAGAATGTGGATTATTAGGCAATGAAGTCGATCACTTTGATCTAAATAAAGTCAGAATTACTGATCGTAAAAAGATTTTCTTTATACACTTGAGAGCTTTACTCATCAAACGTTTAATTTACTTTAAGCGTGATTTGAGATCTTTACTATGTGAAATCGTTCTTCCTTGCATTGTTGTTATTTTTGGTTTAAGTTTAGCTTTAGTGTCATTTATCAAAGATTCTCCAAGTATTCTCCTGAATGCTACTATTTACGAAACATTACCTCTTCCAACAATAATTTCTTCATCTTCTATGAGCTTATCTTCTGAAATAGATTCTATTGTTTCCCATTTCCCAACTCACTCTAATAGCCCATTATATGAATTTGAGAAGAAGTATGATATTTCTGATTTAAAATAGTGGGACGAATACACCTTTAGCGAGAGAAATGTTAATAGAATTGGCTCATACTTTATTTAATCAATTTCTCCTGATTTCCGCTAATATAATTATGTTACTGAAGTTAATACTATTGCAAGAGATTCCTCATCTATTTATGTAAATGCTATGAATTAAGCTATAATTAATTCCTATTTAGAGAAAAAGAATAAATTAAATAACAAGCCATTTACCTAACCTGTTAAAATTAATGTTAGATTTGAACCTTGGCCATTAACTCAAAAAATTAAGAATTTGGAAGGATCTGCAGATGGTTTGGTATCAAGTTTCATTTTTTCAATAGGGTTCTCATTCATCCCTGCAAGTATTATTACATTTTGTGTGAAAGAAAGAACTGAAAACATAAAGCATTAACAACTGGTTAGCGGAGTGGGCATAGTAAGTTACTGGACAAGTAATATCATTATGGATATGGTGAAACATGTTTTCCCTGCTTCTTTCTGTATTCTCATGGTAAAAGTTTATGACATTGATACATTCATGGATGGAAATACCTTTTCTGCTATTATTCTGTTAATGTTCCTCTACGGTTGGAGTTGCATACCCTTTTCATTTGTCATCTCTTTCCTATTTGCTGATTATGGTAATGCTTAAGTCTCAGCCTTCTTTATAAATTTCCTTTGTGGTGGTATTCTTCCAACAATCGTAGCTATCTTACGTATCATTCCTTCTACGGAGACAGCTGGTATAGCTCTAGGGTGGATATTCCGTGCTATTCCTTCCTTCAGTTTCGGATATGGTATTCTTAACATAGGTAATAGAGAATTGTATAATCTTGCTAAAATGGAACATGAAATTCCTTCTGCTTTTGAACTAGACATCGCTGGTATGATTATTTCTTTCATTTATTATTGTATTTATTTTATCTAATTAAAAATAAGGTGGTGATATTATTCTTATGTTTGTAGAAGGGATCATTTATTTAGCCATTCTCTTCTTAATTGAATGGATGCAACATGTTGGTTCTATTTCTAGATATTTCACAAAAGAAGAATCCATAAAATAAATCCCAAAAGAATAGGATAATGATGTTTAGCAAGAAATTGATTTAGTATCTTTATCTAAGCCTTCTGACTATACAGTGAGAGTTGAAAATCTTCGTAAAGTATTTATTCCTGCAAAGGATAGAATAAAAGTCGCAGTTGATTAAGTATCTTTTGGTATTAAAAATGGTGAATGCTTTACTCTATTGGGAGTTAATGGAGCAGGTAAAACTACTACTTTTAAGATTTTATCTGGTGAGATTCATCCAACTTCAGGTACTTGCTATATTAATGGATATAATGTTGCGACCGAGATAGAATAAGCTCGAAGATAAATAGGTTATTGTCCTTAATTTGATGCTCTATTGGAAAATCTTACTGCTTATGAGCATCTAGAATTATATGCAGCTATTAAAGGTATTCCATACAATTTAAGAAAATCACTTATCAAATAAAAAATTTCAGAAATGGATTTAATTGAGTTTGAAGATAAACTAGCAGGTACTTATAGTGGTGGTAATAAGCGTAAATTGAGTGTAGCCATTGCTATGCTAGGTAATCCACCTGTAGTCTTTTTGGATGAACCATCAACAGGAATGGATCCTGCTGCTCGTCGTTTTATGTGGAGTGTGATATCAAGGATTTCAACTTAAAGAAAGAACTCAAGTGTAATTTTAACAACTCATTCTATGGAAGAAGCTGAAGCACTTTCTACACGTGTAGCAATTTAAGTCGAAGGCTAATTAAAATGCATTGGCACAGTTTAATAAATTAAGAATAAATTTGGTGAAGGTTATGAAGTTGAGTGCAAATTGAGATTACCTTCTAATGATTAATTGATTAAATCTTTATAAAATGAATATTAGTATGAGGAAAAAATTGCCTCTTCTTTGCATATATTCCCTAATAACTTGTAAGAAAACCTGAAGAAACTTAAAGCTGAATAATATTATGAATTAATTTCATAATCTGAATAATATTTATAAATTTTTTCAAGAATAAAATCATCTACAGGAATTTCCCTTTTAAATTTATATCAATTTACACTCTTAGAAAACCTTGGAAACAATTTATTTAGCTTTATTAAATAAAATTTAGGTGAATTCTCTATTATTGAGCATTTTGATGATTTCTATCGCTTTAGAATAGAATCCAAAATCTCAATTGGAAAGATGTTTGAAAATTTTGAAAATAATAAAACTAGACTCTCTATATTGAATTATTCTGTAAGATAGGCATCAATTGAATAGATATTTAACTTATTTGCTTAAAATAAAATTAAAGTAAACTAATAAGTCCATAATATACCTTAAAACCAAACTAAGAACTCATTCTTAAATAAGTTGCTTAATGAGGAAGATGATTTAATACCCTAAGAAAAGAGTACAAAAGATGAATAATTAAAATAATTTTACTCATAAACTGTCTATCATTGTCATTTAGAATGAAACTAAATCAGTACATATTCAAAAAAATTTTCATATTTTTATTTACTGTATTCCCTCTATTTATTTCATTAATATTTCACAATCCAAGTTTTAAAAATATGGATGATAAATATTATACCTCACTTGGGGGGGGGGGGGGGGGTTCTCTTTGTAATTTTTTTTATTACAAAAAGAACATAATTAATAACTTTCTTGTGATAATATAAATTAAAGTAATAATAAATATAAATGGAAATTACTTTGCATTTACTTTAAGATGTTGTATAAATTATCTTTTAAAAATAGAGGAGATATCTTTGAGTTATTTATAATTACATTCATATGAATCGATTCTGAAATGATAGGCATCAAAATCGCATTCAATTTCTTCAAAGGATTTTTCAAATTATTCAATCATAATCTTCTAGTATTTCTTTGAAATCTTTCTTTCAACAGCAACTTTAAAACTCTTTATATGCTTTTCTCTTAATTCCATAAATTATTTAGTCAGAAATTTAGGATCTTTTCTTTATTTTCTATCAATATTTAGCATCAATTCAATTATTTTATTTATTTCTGAGTATAATTGGTCCTAACTTAGATACTATTTAAGATTCCCCTTCCTTATTTAGTAACAATCTTAAATTTATAAGAATTTTCCTGTAGTAAGTTCTAATAAGAGCAATCCTAACCCATAAATATCCCCCTTTTCATTATTAATTATGGATTATTAGTAATAATCATTTTACTAACTTTACCTAAATTGAAAATATTTATTGGTACATCATTTCTGGAGAAATGTATTTCTAATTAAAACCTTTGTACTATATTTTATTGTATTTTTGGTAATATTAGTTAAAAAGATAGCAGTTTTAAATTATTTTTAATATTTACATTCTCAGTAAATGATTTTTCTAAACTCTGGATTTTTAAAGACATGCCAAAATCTCCTAAAATTAAAATTGTATTTATTTATTCCTCATCTTATTTATTTATAATTTTAATTACCAAGTTTAAATGATTTTGTTTCACTATCATATAGAATATTCTAAGGTTTAAAATCTGAGTGAAAGATTTTATTATTGTCTAAAACTTCTAAACAAGTAGTCATTTAAAGGGCAAATGCTATAATTGAATTTAAAGAGAATGTTTCTCTCTAAGTAAACAATTTTGTTAAAATGTTTTTCATATCACCTTTTTTAAAAATGTTTATTTTAATCTAAATTTATTAATCTAAATAAACATTACATGAATATTTCTTAAAAAGTTAAAAGTACTTCATTCCATTGAATAAATAGAAACCATCAATAAATTTGACTACTTGTGGGATATCTCCAATAGATTTAATTATCTATTATTCCATTAAAATATCTTCCTTAATAGGCTTACTAATACATTTGACAACAATCGATTAGTTATCTTTTTTGGCTTCAAAAATAACACCTTCAGCACCTTTCCCAAGGAATGATGTTAATAGGATATTTTATTTTTATAACTCTTCATAGATTTTACAAAGCATTTCAGGCTCAAAATCAAGGTGATCTTTTTTCTAAGCTTATTTTGTCTATAGCTCTTAAAATTTCTTTAAAAGGGGATCGAATTGATTGAGTTGCATGTAAGTACTATTTTATAAACAATAATAGAATTTAAATTGTAGCAGTTTTAAAATATTTAAATTTTAAAATTTAAATTTAATTTTTACATTTATTTTTCTACTTTTTTTTTTCTTCTATTTTTCTATCTATTGCCAAAACTAAAATTGTTTCAAATTTCTTATAAAGTAATTAAAAATAATACGAAAATGATCGTTTATATTAATATTAGAGATTGATCTAATAAAACTCAATTTATTTAAGGATTAATTGATAAATAATTTTTCTTTTCACAATACTTTATATTCTCATTAATTAAGACCCCTTAGTAAGATTTTTTTCAAAAATTTTGACTTTTTTTAAATGATAAAAATATTAAAAATAAAGGTTTAAAACTGAATGAATTTGGAAAAAATACAATTAACAAAATGATAGAATTACAACAAAGAAAGAAAATGAATAGAAAGATAGTGTTTTTTTTAAGAATTTTATTTAATAATTTCATACATAAACCTCACCTTTAATCAATTTAAGTGATTTTCTTATCATTTAATTTTAAATTATCTTCTTTGAGATTTCATATGAATTTAACCTTTTTTTATCAAAAATTTCATTAATTCCAAATAAGAAATATGTATGAAAATATTTTTACTATAAACTCATAGTAAATACTTGGAGATGCTTACAATTTTCTAAAACTAAATAAAACTCTGTTTGTATCGGATTAGTAATAAAATTTTAGCTTATATAAAATTAAAATAGGTTATTATAAAGTTATCTCAATTACTTTAAATAGTCTTACTTTAGTATAAGTACAATCTAAATCAATTTTTAACAATAAGAAAGGCCTTCCATTATAGTTTTAAATCCAATGTCTTTGATATAATTTTTACTTTAATATTAAAAAAAGAGAATATATTATTCATTTTATATCAGATCTAAATAGTTCATTTCTTTTATCAAAATTTTAGCATTTAATACCTTTAAAATTAATAATATTAATAAAAAATAATTTATCCTTTAAACAATGTTTTATTTCCTTATGATAATATTTTCAATAAGTTGTGAAAATATTAAATCCTATTTTTTAGAGTAAAAAATAACCATTTACCTTAATATTAATGATACAAATTAGATATTAGAAAAACAAGATATTTATGATGCTAAATGTTTTAATCCCTAATCTTCAATGGAGTTTTTTCTATAAAAATTGTATATTCCTTTTTTGTACATAAGTATATTATAAATTACTCTAAATGGAAATAAAATACTCTAAGATTTGAGTGCATTTATTATGACCTATTAAATCCAGATAATCCTTGATTTTCTATATTATTATCACTATTTTATTTTCTATTTAATTATATTTTGTAATGAAAATTTTATTTTACTCTAAGCTGACATTTAAATACTCAAGTTAAAGTAACTAAGTGGTAGAATTATTGATTTAAATTGAATTTATTGAATCAATCAAATTTTATCTATTATTTTAAATGATTCAATTAATAATTATCAAAATTAAAACTAAAATTACTTTAAATCAAGAAATAAATATTTCAAAGTCTGACATTTCTAAATTCCTTAGCACAGTTTGTAAACAGTCCGAATTTTATTCAAATTGTTTTAATGTAAAATAAATTTTCTAAAGAAATTCTAAAAATGTATTACTTTAAAACTAACACTAACTTTTAAAGCTTTTTGATTTTTGATATCCCTTGACCCAACTCATTTACTCCTTCATCTAATATATCATTTTTGCTATAGAAAAATGAAAATTATTATAACATTCAATCTAATCTATATACCTCAAATTAAGAAAAAGGTTTTCTAAATTTTAACAAAAAGCAATTGATTTTCCTAATATTATTGTTCCTTTAGCCCCAATCATAAATTTCTCATTTAATCTACTGTTTGGAGAACTCAATACAAATTAAATATTTTTCAAATAGAATCTTAAAATACTAATTATAATAATTTACGATAAGTTTAATTGTAAATAGGTTAAATTAATGCATTTTGGGAGATATTTTTCAAGCTACTCAATAATGTTCTAGCAATTTTAATTTTTACTATTAAA
The DNA here is from genome assembly GCA_000260095.1 of Tetrahymena borealis. Lineage (NCBI taxonomy): Eukaryota > Ciliophora > Oligohymenophorea > Hymenostomatida > Tetrahymenidae > Tetrahymena > Tetrahymena borealis. The sequence continues at coordinate 218,101 of AHAN01000964.1, forward strand.
AAATTTAGTTAAAATCTATTTTTATTTATAATACTTATTTCAAACCTTTTGGTGAAGAACAACTCATTGATTTATTTTTTATTACAATTCTCAATCTACTTATTAAGTAAGTAATAATAAAGTTAACATTTTTATGAATTTACTAGTATTATCTACAAAAAAACATACTTATTAAATTTCTTGATGTATTCTATTGATTTAAATCATTTTACTTTTTTTCAAATAATTTATTCTTGCACAGAAAAAAAAACTTAATACAAGTCCAAATAAAAGTAGAAGCAATTAAATACAATCTTACTTTTAAAAATTAAAATTCTTTGATCTTTCCATTTAACTGGAAATAAATGCTTCTATTTATTTTAAAGATATGTTTTAATAGAATAGGTATATAATATCTAAGTTTATTTAGATAAAAAACATAATTAATTGAATTTAAATTTCAAAGGATCAATATCATTTAAAAAATAAAAAATATTATCTTTGTAGTCATTTTAGCTAATAAATTAGGTGTAGATAAATAATTGTAAATGAGAAAATTATTTGAACATGAGGCGAAATACATTAAAGTTAAAGTGAATATCATAGGGAAGGCAATGTGCGCCCTCTTAACATTTTGGAGTATGGCAACTTTTATACTTTTTGTTCTGTTCTTTATCAACTTCTAGAGAGACTTCCCTTTTTTTTTAAAAATAAACTTACATGAAAATGGATTCTTTGATGTATGTGAAGCTTTAGGAATCGAATGTTATCCCTATGGAATTAAAACTATAATGATAAAGACAGTGTTTAATATTCTTTTGATTATCACATTCTGGATGTAGCATGTTATGATGGCTAAACTTTCATTTAAATTAAGAATCGTAAAGATCTTCCCAGAATATCTCATAATTGAGAGACCTATGTTTAATCTAGCTTCATAATTAGTTTATTTCTTAGCATTTAGCTTGTGGTAGCCTATTGATTTAGTTTTATTTAACTTCATCAAGCAATCATTACTTATTGATATTATTGGAGGAATTGGAGTTCTTATTTTCTTAAAGAGTTTATATGATCTTCATGATATAGCCGATTTAAGCGGAGTGACATTTATGAAAAAGGTATTTGCAAGCAAAGAGATTTCTTTTAGCACTAAGTATTTACCAGTAGATAATCCTGATGCTATTAGAGTATCAAGAATATATAGAATGTGTAGACATCCTATGTAATTAGGTACGATTATAATGATTCTTTGTGGAGGAAAAATATGGAGTATTAGTAGAATTATTTATTCTATTGGATTAATAGTAGGCATTAATATAGGTATTTCTTACGAAGAAAGAAGATTAGAGAATTTATATGATTCCTATAGAAGATATAAAGAATAAGTTTAGTTTAGATTGATACCTAATATCTTTATGTTATTTAATAGTAATAATGCTAGCACTAATGAAGTAGAAGAAGATAATAATTAATAATAACAATAACAAACTTAATAACAATAACAACCATAATAAAAAACTGAATCACGTAAAAAGAAATGATATATATACCTTGTATGAATATAATATAATTTTATTTATAATTTCAATTTTAAAATTTAAGCTGTTATGTTGTTCTATGAATCTTCTTAATAAAAATTATATAAATTGAATCTAATGAATATATTTTTGTAAAATTAAAATACTAAATTTCATATAAAGATGTATATGTTCATATATTTTATATTGATTGAAATAAAACTCAAAATACCCCTCTTTTTATCAAGTTTTTTTATTTTTTAAAATCTACCCATTTTACTATGATAACTGGAAGGTGGTAATTTTAAATTCATAGTTAGATAATTAAAATTACATTGTTAAAATTAAAAATACTGATAAGAAGTTGTAGACAATATCTTTTGTATTTTTTAAAATGAAATTTATCAAAGCAAACAAAGATAAAAAAATTACAAAATAACTACTTAAATTAATTTTGTTGTAAACATAAAATTAAAAAGCTGATATAATTAGATAACTTTAAATTATGTAATTTATTAAATTTAAAATAAATTGGAATAGTTAAAAGATGGATATATAAATATTAAAAGGAGCTTTTAAAGAGTTAGCTAGTTAGTTAGTTAGTATATTTTGAGAATTTGTGGCTCTAAATTGAGTATGTTTTTATATTGGCAAAACTGAATATGTAATTGCTATTTTATATAATAAGAATAGTATTAATTAATAATTATAATCTTACTACTCATAAATAAATAAGTAAAAATTAGATTGTTTATTAATAAATTTAAAAAAGAAAAGAGTTTAACAAAAAAAATAGTTTGTTTATTTAATTCACCACTAACTAAACTCAAAAAGAGGATAAAGAAAAACTTAATTGATTTTGATCATTGCAAAATAGCAAAAAGCATATCATTTCATCAAATATTATTAGATAGATCCATAGAGACTTAAAATCAAATAAATGCTTTAAAAGTTAAGGAACAGGATATTTGGTGATGAAAATGTGAATAATAATAACAATAGCTAGGATTCACAGAAGGATAGGGCATCTCCATAATCGAACAAAAGTAGTAAATCCACAAAAGGCAACGATTTGTAAACATTCCCATAAGAACATAATGGTGGCAGCGATGACCAAAAGAAGTTGGCAGCATTAAAGCATTAACCTAAATTGAAATATAAGCACTCTCTGAAAACAGAGGATTCACTCGATAAAATAAATATTCATAGAGTCTACAATAAAAAAGAAGATTTCACTCCAATTGGGTAGAGCATCACAAGCAATCAATATTAATCTCATCAAGAATAAGAAGAGTAGATCTTCACCTAATTTGGTAAAATGTTAAATGAAAACTAAATTGACTACAGAACTCTAAAAACAAAATCATGGAAAGGTATTCCTGCAGGTATAATCATTTAATTTTCTTATTTACTGATAAATTAGAAAAATGGCCATCTTATAATGTTTATTTTGATCCCACTTCTTTGAGCTAATAATAGCATGGTTAGAAAAGAGATAGATAGTGTGGAAATAGATGGCATTAATTTACATAATCCAATTATTCAAACATTGTTTTAAATTAGTATATAGAGCAGTAGTATGGAAAATAATACTAGATTACATGCCTACCAATAGAGAATTAGCAGAGGAATAGATGAAAAAAATGAGAAAGGAATACTTCTCCTATGTATCAAGCTATTTTGAAAATGAGACAGTAAGATCTAACTTTTCTAAAACTGAACTCAACATGATAAAAGTTGTCGATACAGATGTGCCAAGGACTTAACCCTTGTACGAAATCTATAAAGCACCTGTAATTTAAAACATGCTCAAAAGAATACTTGTTGTTTGGGGTTTGAGGTAAAAAAATTACATTCCTTCCTAATCTATCATATCAATTAAACAATCTTAAAAACTGGCCAACTTAACTAACGCTTTTTCAATAGCCACTCTTTGATAGAAAAGAATTCTTTTCAATTAATCATTTTTAAATAATATATGATTAATCATTCCATTATTTACCTGACAATCCAAATCAAATCAGCTCATATTATTAGTATTTTTAAGCCACGCAATCGATCAATCAAAATCCCATTTTTAAAACATGATAATTTTTTCTTCTTTTTTTTACCTGAAAGATTTAAAAATTTTTTGTAATATTCTAAGTTTTTACAATAAAAGTTGATGAATTTAATATTATTTAAATAAAGACTAATTAATTACTATTATTGTTATTATTGCTTCTTATGTTTTTTCACTTATTCAATAATAAAATTATAAATATAGACATCCAGCTTGTGGATATGTTTAGGGCATAAATGAAATAGCAACACCTTTTATTCTAGTATTTTTGAATTAATACATTCAATTAGACTCTAAACAGAACTACCCTATTCCTGAGGGCTTAGATTAAATAGATGAGCAAGTCATGCAAGAAATAGAGGCTGATACCTATTGGTGTATGGCAAAAATCCTTGATAAGATATAAGATAATTATACAAATGGATAGCCAGGAATAAAGAGAAGTTTAGATAAAATAGGATAAATTATATAAAAGACAGACCCAGCTTTATCAAGCCACTTTAAACATGAGAAAGTAGAATATGTTCAATTTACATTTAGATGGATATTATGTTTACTCATAAGAGAATTCCCTTTACAGCAAGTATTTAGAATTTTTGATACTTATTTAGCTGATGATAAAGGTTTTGCTGTTTTACACGTTTATATGTGTGCTGCTCTCATTCTTAAGTACTCTAAGAAAATCTAAAAAATGAAATTTAATGATATCATTCTGTTCTTCTAAAATCTCCCCACTCAAAATTGGAGTGATGAAGACATTGAAATGTTATTAGCTGAAGCTTTTGTATATATGAGTCTCTTTGAGTAAAGTCAAGGGCACATTAAGCCTACTGTTAACTTCAACTGGTTCTGACATCATACTAGAAAACAATTTAAATTTAATTTAGTTATTAAAATTTTGCTTGCTAATGATGATGGTGTAAAAATACTAATAAATCCTTTCACATAAAATTTTTCAATTCCCATTTTGTATAAATAAATCCAAGTACTATATTAATAATAACATAAAAAATGCTTATTCAAAATAAAGTTCTAAAATAAATAAATAAATCAATAATAGAGACTAGGCTTTCAATAATCAAAAATCAATAAATGAATCAATTCATCCATCCATCAATCAATCAATAAATCTTAAAGTAAAAAAATAAAAATTAATTCATTTGATGTGTTAATTGACAGCAATGATTTAATTTATTTTTAATTATTTAGACAATTTAAATATTCCTTACTTTTGTGATAAAATATATTGATTACTATTATCAAATAATTCTTTGCATATTATTATATCGATGTTAGAAATTTTAATTATTAATCAATTTTACAATCATATTTTTCTTTTATTTTCAACACTAAAGATAATTTTATGTGTATTTTGTTTAAATGTTTTTCAATAATAGTTTTTAAACAAAGAAGAAACTTTATAGATAAAAGAATTTAGGTGATTAGAAAGTAAATTAATTAATTAATATAATAAATTGCACGTGTAAATATGAGAAGTAATTTTATATATTTGGATAAATAAGAATATTGGAATATTTACAAAATTAATCAACTGAAATAAGACAGACAGACGGACAGACACTTCCTTCCTTCTTTTCAGTCAACAAGAGATGATATATTTTTAGCTTCGTAAATTTCATTAAATCCATTTATTTTTTTGCTAAGAGTATTGTAGATTTTATTTTTATAAAATATTGAATTCTTTTTAAGTGTAATATTTCCTCCAACATCAAAAGCTCCTTAACGAGAGTATTTTCTACTTTACTCATTAGAACTATCAGTTATTTATTGCTAATACTACTTTATTAGCTTTCTCTTAAATTAATTTTTAAAATACTTTCTTGATTCCACTAGATTTAATAAGTACTTAAAGTGATTTATACAAACACTTTCTATATTTCCATGAGTAAAGTAGTATTTAAAACTCTTTAAGCAATCGAACTAGCTGTAAGGGAATTCACAAATTAAATGATCAAATAGGTTTTTGTTTAAATAAATTTCATTTGTATTTGAGTTTAAATATTATAAATTTTATTATTATTGTAGCAATTAAAGTTACTATAAATTGTAATGTAAAGATCCATTTTGTTAATTGACATAGTTTGAGAATAAAGATTTTTATTAGTCTATGTGGTTCAATATTTTAACTGATTATTTCCTTGTATTTAATGTTGATTTTTTCTTTTCTTCTCTAACTTTTAATGGAGATTTACACTCACTTGCCGAACCTCCAGATTATTAAGTAATATAAAGCATTTACTACTGTTATTTATTGATAGAAGGCGGCTAGGCGTGTAAGTCATTGCTAATACCTATTCATTTTTTTAAAAAAAGTTATTATGTAAAATTATTTTGTTTAATCTTACTGAGTAATTGAGCTAATGGCTTTTAATTGGGACTTTCGTAAAATGCTGCTGTTTGAGAATTATTTTGAATTGACGAGAAATTAGTATTATTACTATTCATTATAGATTTTAATTTGGGACTCTAAATATTGCTTACATTATTATAGAAATTTTGTTGTCCTATTTAATGATTTGTAAACAAATTCATTCCATTTGCTTTTCTTGCCTTAATGCTTTGATTTTACTCATTCATGCTCTTGTTTGTATTATTACTGTCAGCTTGATTGGTAAAACTATTGTTATTATTATAGTTGCCAGTATTATTATTGTTGCTATTTCGAATAGCTGCTATTTGGCTTCCATGGCTACTGCTCACATCGTTGTTAGAAGAAAATAATTAATATTTATATTATCCACCAGCAGAAGTAGGTTCTTCTCCTAAGAAAAGAGGAGTAGAAATAATTTTGGCTTGTATACTGGTAGCACTTGAATTTTAATTTGGTGTTTGAGGTTACATTTGATTATTTTAAATAGCAGGCTAACTTACAATTTAATTTTAAGAGTTCATAATTTAGTTAACAGTGTTAGTAAAAGATATATGAGGTAATTACTCTTAAATTAAACCATTACTTGGTATCTTTTAATATCCTTCTAAATACTGCTAACTATTTTGAATTTATTTCTTCAAAGCTCCTTTAGGGGTAGTATTTTCATTAGTATCTAAAATTGATTATGGTTTTTCCTTTTCTCCATTAAATGGCATAATCGGTACTTAGTAAACTGTAAATTATTAGTATATATTAGGCGTTTAGTTTAAACTATCTTATCTTTAAGTGTTTTGATGTTATCCATTTTAGCCAAAAAGAGAATGAATTCCATTATAAGTTAGAGGTGATAGTGATTCTATTAATTGCTAATTCCTGTTCAAAGGTGATGTGTCACTAGGCATTTATGAATTAAATTCCTCTTCTTCATCTACTAATTCATCTAAGTTTATAAAAACTTCTCCATTATCCATAAAGATTTCGGGTACTTTCTAAATTAAAAATTATGGATTATTAATTATCTAAATGATGTAATCAATTTATTAAAAATAATGATTTATTGTAAATAGAAATTACACTCAGAAAAGTTTCGTCAGATACATTTAAAGGAATTAAAGGCTGATAGTAAGAAATGAATTATTAAATAGTTTTAATTCTAAATTCTTTAACAACCATACTAATTTTATGTCTGGATTTTAATGAGTTGAAACTCATTTATGATCTTTTACAGCTATACCTTTTTAGTATAGAGCTCGGTTTATTTTATCTTATTTTAACTGATTAACTATCTGCCACATAATGCACCATAGGACATCTATGAGTTTAATGGCCATATTAGCCACAACAATAGCACTTCAAGTCTATAAATTTTTCTTAAAAGATCATATTATCTTTAATCATACAATATTTTTCCTTTTTGATAATATTTATAAAATAGATTTATTTAAAACCAATCAAACATATTCTATCGCTTACATATTCTTAAGGGAAAAGCTTCAAAGTGGAAATGAAATCCTCATTTGTAAAGTAAACAAGTTAGCTAATACCCGCACTTTTTAAGCCATATTCAATATTGTATTCGAAAAATAAAGCTCTTTGATCACTGAATTCACCTTTCTAGAAAAATTAAAAAAAATTAAATAAGTAATCTAAGTAAATAAAAAGAATAATTAATAAAGGTGAATTAATGTAAAACTCGAAAAGTCGAAATCTTGTTAATTTTTTTGAATTGCCTTAATTAATTTTATTTATAGCTTCAGTTTTATCAATTTAATAAAAAATACTTCCTAGTTCAGTTTGGTTAAAATAATTACAAAATATATTTATCAGTAATATCTGAAATTAGTAATTTGTGTATTTTTTCAATTTCTTTTATTTTCCTTTCAAAAACATTGAAATCGTTTAGAAATGTATGGTATTTTCTATAATTTTAGAAATAATTCTATAATCTGTAAGTAGTTCTGAAAACTTAATTGCTCGCTAACGAGTTTATTATAATTGAAATAGCTTTATCAAAAATGATAGTAATTATTTGAGGTTTACTTTAATTTTACCAATCGCGATATGATCTGATTTGTTGTTATTATTCTCTTGATAAACAATGAGCTCACCATTCACTAGGCAAAATACTTTGTTGAGATGGTCACCTTGTTGAAGAACTACTTCATCTGGAGATAGAAATATTTCTTTCAATTTGAGTGAAAGTTATTCAATGAATTGCGCTGAAAAGTTTAGTGTGAGTAGTTTATATTTTTAGAGTATTTTACCATAGTATTCTTTTTTTACTTAATTTCTGATATTAAGCGATAGTTGTTATAATATTGTGTCCCCTCTTTAACCATCTTGCTATTACCTCAATTAGAAATGTTCTAGCTCTTTCAGTACTCTTATCTGGATGTTCTTTGGAATATTTCTGTTGCGCATGTAATATGAAACTTCATACTTTTATCTTCTAATTAATAATTTAATAAAAAATACAATTATTAGTTTACAGATAAATAATTAAATTAATCATCTTTAGTGATAGGATATTTAGGTCGATTATACTATTTGAATGTAATCAATGTATTTATTCATTCATTTTTAAATTTTCAATTTGATTCCAATCAAATCATAAAATTCTCTTTGCGTTCTTTCTGCCTTTTATTTCAAAATATACAAAGATATTTCGAGAATCTATTTAAAAATGGTTGTTTTTTTACTAACCACACTATCACATAAACATTTTTATGATTGTTCTACTATAAAATTTTATTTTTAAATGACAAATTACTTTAGTTCAGACTTGCGAATTTGCATTTCTCTAAAGATAGATCCAATTGTGTTGATGGAGTAACCAAAAATTCCGCAAGAAAGAAAAGTCATAAATAACACATATATTATTTCTTTATTAGTTTAAGGTGTAATATCCCCGTATCCTACAGTTATCATTGTAATAAAAGAAAAATATAGCCCGTGCAAATATTAAATATTCCAATTCTTAGATTCTATCTTTTTAAAAATTAACCAACTATATTCATTTTTGCTTATTTCATATTATCCTAAATAATTAAATCCACATCCGCAGTAATGTCCTATTGTGGCAATCAATAAGAGTAATTTTAATAATTCGAAACTACTTGGAAATCTGTGTTCCAATTAATAGTGATCATCAATTGAATTTATTAATTTAGGTATTTGTTTTAATCTGATTAGAAAAACTAAGGAAATCCAAATGTTATTTGAATTTAAAGATAAAATAAGCACAAATAAAGTTGTAACATCTCCTAAGAAAGAATTTTTGATATATCTTTTAATTATTTTCTTTTACTTTTTCACTTCAAGTCCCTCGAAATAGTAACTTGTAATACAATTTAACAGGATTTCAATGAAAAATACAGGAAGGGTGATAATAGAAACAAAATTTAATTCATCTGAATGCAGATCAAAACCTACTCTCAGAGGAATAAGGTAAATCTAGATAAATATTGAAAACAAGAGTATAACCTGAAAAGCCATAAAGAAATTTGATTAAGAAGATATGATTATGTTCTTTAAATAATTTTCATAAATTAAGACAGCTCCTTAAACCTTACTGAAGCGATCTTTGACTTTATTGTTTGATTGAACAGTGGTTTTTTTCTTGCCAAGAGGAATGGTATCAATAATCTAACCCTCTTCATAATGAGAGAAGTCGTTTATAAGTTTAATTTAATGAGTGTTTATATTCTTATACAGGCTCGAATAAATAGATTTTTTAAGGTGATTGATAAATCTACGAATATAAACCAGTGTAACAGGTCTAGTAATAATTTTATTTTCTTTTTGAATTGTTCTAGAAGAAGGGATATTTTTTTCTTCATTTTCTTGTTTTATCATCTTTGATCTCTTTCCATTAATGAGTTGGATTGAATGGTTACTCCCTTCTTTAGAGGCTTATTTTAGCATTTCTATGGAAGGAAACTTTATTTACAATAAGTTCTCTTCCACACTTGTCCTAGAAACAGATTTTTTAATGTTTAAATCTGACTTTGAATTGAATCTATGGTTTGATAATATCATAGTATTTTAAATTTTATCTTTAATAGTTTCCCTCTTATTAATCTTTTAATTACTGTCAGTTTTTTATAGTTATTACATACTTTCATTTGTTGCTTCAGGAGGAGGTTTTTTTGCATCTTCAAAAGTATTAGATATATCAAGCAAGGATTGTCTCTTTGTACGTATGTTATCTAGATCGGAATCTAAATGGTTTAGTAACTACCTTCTCCTGTCAGCGCCATCATTGTTAATGTTGATTTCATTTAACTTAGTAAATAACTCTGACTTATTTTACCTTTATTTCCCATCTAAAATATAAAAAAGAGTGTTATCTGAATCATCGTTGTTTACTCTTCTTTTAGTAGATGTATTAATATTGGTAGTATTTAGCACATCATTTGAAATTTTTCTGCGAGATTCTTACAATATAAGGTGGTTATAATTTAATTAATCGGCCTCAGATGTGCTAACTCCCACTAATGATGATATACTGATAAGTTTATTAGGTATTACTTTTTAATTTTAATCACACCTTTAGTTCAATTCTTAGTTGATCATTTATGCTATATTCATTCTTTTATCTTTGTCCATTACAATGGAGTCATCTTCTAAATATATCTAGTCTAAATGCATGATAATTGTATTCTTATCTGAGTAGATTGTATAAACTTTGTATATTTTGCCTATGCTCTCTCTGAAAAGTCAAGGTTTATTGTCTCTGCTCCTACTTCTATAGAATTAGTTGGTATTGGGTTAGTCTAAATTGCTAATTACTAAAATAATATATAAGTTCTTATTACTCTTTTTAATTATCAAATTTTTAATCTTTATAATTAGCAAATTTAATCAATTTTTGAAGATTTATATAAAATTTTACATCAAAATTCAATTTCAATTTAATCTGAAATTCCTGAATCCAATTTACATTCTTCATTTCAATTTTTTCATATCAATTTTTAATTTTGTAATATTTTCTCCAAACCATATATTATTAACTTTATAAATTTTTAAAATAGTTTGAATTATTTTTTATTTAATTTTATTTTAAGTAAAACTAGTTTTAAACTAATAATTTAGCAAAATTGTAAATTAACATTTATATTTAATTTTTCGCTAAATATTAATGAATTTTAATGATTAAATAAATTCAATTCAATCCCTTTATAACATGAATAAAAAAATAATTATTTTATTTTTTTAAAGAATTTAACTCATTTTTTAAATCATTTATTATTTTTAAAATAATTAACTCATTTTTTAAATCATTTATTATTCTTTTAAAGCATTTAATTAATTTTCAACTTGAAAAAGAAAAGGTGATTAATCAAAATAAATCATAACCATTATATTAGGGTAAATATTTAAGTAAAAATGTAAATGCCAATTATTTATGATTTTGAATTGTATTCGTAATCTGCTATTAACAAAGGATAAACAAATTATCTTTTTACCATTAAATTAGATGAATTTTTTATTAGTAAAAATAAATAAAAATAGTTGATTCTCAAATAGAGGGAATACCAAACAAATATTATTTTTAATTAATTTTTACAAAAAATACAATTAGTAATCTCTATTTTTTATCAGTTCATCATGATTACGAGTAAAATTAGCTCTACACAGCAAAGTAAAATTCTACAACGCAAGAACTTTAAGGAAATAATAGTTAATACAAACGATATCAATATTGATACATAAAGAAATCTAGCTAAAAATTTAATTTCAGTTCAATCATCCCAATTCAACAACAGTTAGAATGATGTGGATGATAAAAATAATAAAGTAGAATTCAATAACTCTTAAAATAAAACCAAAAAAGAATAAAATTATATATTGTTCAATCCTCCAACATCTTAACAAAGAGGATTTAGGAATACTTCCAGTCCACTGTCTCCCATAAAGAATGCATTTTAAACTCAAATTATTTAGGAAAATCTATCTCATATCATCACTCAAAGTATGCTAAAAACAATTAGAGCTAATAAATTTCCAAAACATGATGACCTTAATGTAAATATTTCAAAGATAAATTTAAGATAACAAGTTTTAATATAAATTAGCAATTAATTTACACACTGAATAAGCCTAGCAAAGGTTAAAGAGATATCCTATTTCTAAATGACAAGATTAATCTTTAGCAGCATTTTTTCGAGTTTGTCTCCATATAAGAAAAAAATATTCAATATTTTTATGATACAATTGAGTATCATTTCATCCCAAAAGGAAAATCTTTATTTGAATTAGGCTAGCCTGCGGATTCAATGTTCCTAATCCTTGAAGGAGAAGCATATTACTTAATTAAATCATTAGGTATGCTAGTATTTATAATATTATGCTTATATGATAGTATTTACTCTATCAAAATTAAAATCTAATTATATGTTACTTAATTAAATTTTAAGACTAACTTATATTAATTCATCTAATAAAAGGATATTCTTGGAATTAACTGAAAGATGCTAACATATTAGGAAAATTCCTCAATCTAAACATTGCAAAAGTTCTAAAAAAATATAACTTTATAGGTGATTATGATCTACTGAAGAAACAAAAAAGATAAGGAACTTGCATAGCAAAAACTGATTGTCATACTGTTAGAATATCTAAATAGTTATTTGATAGTTTTTCAAAGAAACGCCTAGAGCAATATTATTACTTTATGAATAAATTCTTGATAAATTCTTAAGTAATAATAGAGATAAAAAAGAGTTAGCTTTTTAATATCCTTTCATGTTTCTCATTTACAGAGTACAAAGCAAATTAATGCATTTATTAAAAAGACTCCAACGATAATCTACTTTATATTTTAGTGTCTGGGTAAGTTGAGGTATTTATTAATTAATAATAAATATAATATTAATACACTTTACTATACTATTCAGCTTAGTCGTGAAGAGGAATTAGGATAAGATGATGAATAAGTTATTTAATACTCTTATCCTGTGAAAGAATAATAGTATTTTGGAGAGGAAGCTATATTTAATCTTGAAAAATAATATAATTCTACATCTCTTTAAGATTCAACATTGGTTATCAAAATTGATAAGAATGTAAATTATTTATTTAATTCAAAGATTGTATGGTATTAATTAATATTGTTAAAAATTAAATAAAAAATAGAAAATTGAAAATTTAATTTAAGAAAGTATTCCAGTATTTCATTAAAGATTAAAATTTTACTCAGTAGTGAACAGAGAATAGAATTAGAATGGCTAAAAGCATCAATCAAAAATATATAATCAATAAGTTAATTAATCTAAAAATTAACAATTCAATTTCTTGAATTTAAATCAACTTTAAAGACCATTTTCATCTATGGGAGATTATTCAGCATTTTAATCTGCTAGAAGTATAAATTCAAGTCATGGATTAAGTAGAAATCTAAGAAGTATTAGCTAATGTTAGGAGAGAGATGTGTTTAATACCCATAGGGCATCTACATTTGCAACAAATAATAATTAAAATAAAAATGATTCTAAACAGGAAACTTCAATGTAAATGAGAAGTTCAGTTGATTCTTAAAATAAAGATAATGAGAGACATCGGCTTTTAAATTTAAGAACAATTCAAGATTAAAATTCAAAGGAGAATAATCCCTAAAATAATGAGAGAAGATTCAGCATTCAACTAGAAGATTTAGGTTAATTTGATGATAAGGATATTAAAGAAGATTTTGAAAATTCTAGCTTATTTTAGATGTATCAGTTGAAAAAGAAGAAACTATTTTAAAGAGCTAACAATTTCACAATATAAAACAATCTAAATGAGTTTTAAGATTGCTTCTCTTAAGATTATAGATTATATAATTCTATCGATGTTACTCTTAAACATAAAATTAAACAATTCTAAAGCTTATTTGGACCCTCTCCTTAAAAGAATCGAATCCTACTAAAATAAAAAAAGAGCCCTATTAAAAACTAGTACAATTTTGAATAAAACCATCAAAAGAAATTCCTCTCTCTTTCTTATGATGAATCTGTAAATAAGGATTAAGAATTCTATTTATAACCTCTAAACACATTGCAATAGAATTAGCAAAAAGTAAATGGATTGTCTCCTAAAAATGGCTAAACGTTATCATAATCAATTAATAATTCTATTTAAAATTCTAGTAGAAATAGAAGTATCCACACTAAAAATCCAATATATTGCACAATTTATAAAGAAAAACTATAAAGTTAAAACAATTTAAATTATTTTAGAAATCTAAAAATAGATTTAAAAAACTAACAGCCTTAATTATCATATTAAATATTAAGCAAGATTTGTTAATGAAACAAACTAATTATTATTTATTAAACTTATTAAATTCATTTAAATTATTTTTGTAAATACTCTATTTGTTAACAATACTGACCAACTCAATTATAATAGAACTTTTTCTTGAAAATAATAGTATCATCAATAAATTAATATGTCCTTTAAACTTTCTCTCCATAGAGTAAGTTTTAAAAACTATCATCAGCAACAGAAAATACCAACTTTCCTTTATTCGAATATACTTGTCTATCATATTTATAGAATTCATTAAATATTTCATTCGAGACTGAATATCCACCTTCGCAATTCTATACCTTAGCAATATTCGTATCAAAAATTAAATCAGATTATGTTTTCACTACTTTTTGAGCCCCTAAATCAAAGAATAACTATTAAAATCCTTAATTAATAATTACTAAATTTTCACTAATTCTAATAAGTGTTATAATCTAATTATTGTGATTACAAATCTCCATTTTAACATTCTTAATTTGTTTTTATTTCCTAATTTGCTTATTTTTATTGTATCTTTAATCAATTTTGATTTCATTAAACAGTGCTTCAGTTTCATTCTTCTGATTTTCTTTTTTATTCAATTCGATTTCATCACTTTAAATATCTATAATAACATGGTCAATATTATTCTAAAATTCTGATTTTTCTTCCTCTTCTACTACTTCTTCTTCTACATCTTCTTGATTAGAATTAGTTATTATATTTTCATATATATTGTTACTTTACTGCTACTAAACTATTTTATAGATAAATTTCTATAAAAATTTCAATTCAAAATTAAAAAATAGAAATAAATTATTTTACCTGAATTATATGAAATTGATGATTGTTAATCTTATATTTAGATTTAATCATTTTGGTTCATTTAATGATTCTATATATCTCTCTACTAAAATTAATTGTCTTCTTAGTTCCCTTATTAAGGATTTATTTAACTCTAGTTTTAATGAACATATTTATTATTATATGATTTTTAACAATTTTTACCTCATTTAGTTTATTATACCATAATTAAAATTATTCTAAAAATTCTTTGTTGAAAATCCAAGAATAAAGCTAATCACCATCAGTAAAGAATAAATAATAGTCATCTTGAAATTTAATAAATAAATGTATAATGCAGAGTAATACTTGACATCTATACATTACCTAGCCATTCTATAGATTAATTATAGATAGACAATTATCTAGAAATCCTAATAAAATTAGATTTAATCTATAATCTTATATTAAAAATCAAAGTATTTTACCTGCTGAATACTATGTTGCTATGAGCATATCACTATCATTTGGAGCAAAAGAATCTGCATGAAGATAAAATTAATTTATTATTTTTCTTGAACCCAATTAATACAAGTATATTTTATTACTAACAAAATGATCCTAGTATAGTACTAATACCCCACTCTTTGCATAATATTAAAGTAGTTTACCTTAGAATAGGTTAATCAAAACTGTTTCGTTTGTTACTAAGTTTAATATTTTTACTTATTTTCTTGAATTCTAGATAAATAAATTTGGTTTTCTATTATTATTTCCTCCATAAATGCATTTATCAAAGGAATCATTGAAAAGAGAAAGATTCTAATTTCTACTACTACAGGAGAATCTTTTTTTAATTTACGTAAAGTTGAATCTAAATCTTTGAATGAATACAACCAATCTGGAGCACAAAAAAATGGCTATAAATGTACTAGAGTCAGTCATATAATAATAAATAAAAATAAATCCTACAATTTAATAGAAAATCAGATTCACCAAGAGCAACTTCTTATAGTTTAAGTAGTAAATATCAAAATAAATCACTGGTATTGTTATCTGATGTATGAGGAAATCATAAATTACGAAAGCAGGGAGGAACTCATCAGAAATTACTATGGAAAGAATAGGTGCAATTAGCTTACTAAACTCAAAAAGTAATTCAAGTTTATAATTTTAAAAGCTATTAAATTCTAATATTGATATTTGAAACTATTTTTGAAGGACATATCTAACATAATAATTCCAAATTCCGATGTGTTTTATTTCTTTAGGCAAAACATCAAATCTACAATAATATTTGACTATGAGATAAAAAAAATATACGAACATTAAACTTAGTATTAATTTAAGTACTTCTCCTCTTATTTTATTTCTTTTATTTTGTTAGTTCTACTTGGATCTAAAATAACTTTTCTTATTAGGAAATTTAGGAAGGAGGGAAATAAATACTAACTTTCTAAGTAAATTTTGAATTATTGTTTTCCAATATTATCAAAATACAAAATATCTATTTATATCATCATAAATAATAAATACTCTTTCTAAATTATCTTAGTATTATTATTTCAAAATTTATCAATTATTATAGAAAATATTCTGATTTAAATATTAAAACGATTGCAATTATAAAGTAAAGTAAGAGGTTATTTAAATATGTGATAATAGTTTATTATTAGCCAATATAAATATTATCATATCTACAAAGAAATAAATTTATTAATTAATAAATTCTAACTAATCATCAATAGTTGCAGATATCCAATTTTTTCCTAATATGATAAGAAAACTATTTTATTTTAATAACTTTATTTAATTATTTTATATTATTTTAATACTCAACCTTAATAAGAATTGTAAACAATATAAAAAATGAATAAGATGAGATATATCATTTCAAAGCTAGCAATAATAAATTTTAAATGATTTTTCTAATATTAAAGTTAAATTCATTAGCAATATTATATGCAGTTTTTTAAAAAAATAAAATTTATTTTGCTTATAAATAAATTTTAAATATTATATATTATTATGATAATTTCAATTATTATTAGCTTTATTAAGATAATCAAAGTACTCTCTATTTCTTCAACTTTTTATCAAAATTAAAGTCAAAATAAACTATAGTCATTATTAAGAAACTTCTATCCTTTTTTATTTATGAACTAAAAATGATAAATATCTCAAATTAGATAATTTAATAGAGATTTCTATATTTTCTAATAAATTATTTTAAAATTATTAATTATTCCTATTAGAAATTCCATATAATATCATATGTATTAAAGACTATTAAATTATAATGTTCTATAATTATCAGAAGTTGATAACAATTAAATATATTAAATAGATTAAATAGAATATAGAAAAGAGAAATGGGGAAAAATCAAAGTGTTGAAAAAAGGAAAAAGATAGAGAATAGTTTATCACAAGATTGCATTTTAAAAGAATATATTGGAGATATTCTTTATAGCCTAGAAAATTAATATTAAAAGCTGAGAATCATTGCAAATGATAGAGAATCAGTATTATTATCATATGAGAGGAAAGATAAAAAAGAAAACACTTTTAGAATATCTATATTAAATTTTTAGCTTTAGGCGTTCGATATAAAACACAACTCACTTCTACCTTTAAATTAGCATGTTATATCCCAAACCTCTTACTTATGTTAACAAAATAATCTTAATTAGAAAAAAGAAAATCCCATTACTTTCTTTGTTTAAGAACTTAATTCAAGTCTATATTTTTCTCATCTAAAAGAACTTTGCTATTAAGAATTCATTCCTCCTCATTAAATAAAAAATAACTATCATTTAATCACAAAACTTTCCTATTATAAAAGAATGTAAATTTTACACTCAATAAAGCAAACAGTAATAATTCATTTATATTTTCATTTAGTAATGATTAGAAAGATATTTTAGATATGTCTTCTCTCATAGAAAAATGCATTAACCTAGAAAAGTTAACATTCTTTTTCAAGTATGTTAGTAATTAAAAGTAGATATTAGAAAACCAATTTTAATAATATTTAAAGGAGATCATAAATCTATTTATAAGAAGTTCAGTGTATCAACTACTGTTTAAGTAAATGTGTTTAACTTTAGGATCTCAACTTGAATTTAAGGTAAATGAAATTACCCCTTATTAGGCATCTTAAATTATATAAAAATTAGTAAAAATGAAATTGGTGAACAAGGAGCATTTTAACTTAGTCTTGCTATTTCTTAATTAGTTAAACTTACTTAATTAAGGCTAAATCTGAAGTAAATCTACTTAAACTTTGATTATTTTTCAATTAAAATTATTATTCATTTTTAGGTAAACTTAAATAAATGAAACTGGTGCACAGTATATAGCTAATTCGTTACCAAATTGCAAATAATTGTCTGTCTTAAGCATAAAAATGAAGTTAATTTAATTTTAATTATTTGATTAAATTTGAATATTTTTCCAAAATAAAGTTCAAATAAGATTTAGTCATCTGGTGCTTTATATTTAGGAATTGCCATAGGATAATGCAATAAACTAAAATCATTGAATTTAAATTTAAAGTAAGAAAGTTAGTTTTAGATTTATTATTGATTAACTTTTAAATTAAATAGAAATTCAGGTGTTTAAGGAGAAGGTATTTAAGCTATTGCAATTGGAGTAGGCTAACTTAAAGAAATTTAATAATTAAGACTCAATTTATCGTAAGCAATAGATGATTTAAAGCCAATCTAATCTACTTATCTTCTTTTATTCTTAGATATAGTGATTTTTACACTTAAGAAGCTTAGTCACTATTGAATGAAATCTCTAATTGTATTCATATAACTGAACTAGATCTCAATTTTAAGTAACTGAATCTAAATTAGAAATTCTCATTTTTTAATCTATTTTTAATAAAATTATTAAGATTTACAAATATTAACGGTTATCTCAGTTTTAATAATTTATTGAGGAATTTAACCAAAATAGAAATATTAACTTTAAATTTTGAGTAAGTAATTTATTAATTTATTCTTTCAAATTGTTTTCAAATTATTTTATTTTTTTCTAAAGCATTAATAATCATCCATTTAAGAACATAGAGAATCTTCTATCTAAATTGAATTTAAATTTAAAAATAAAAAGCCTAGATATTAGTTTCACGTAAAAATTTATTCTAATATTATTATTTTTTTATTATTCGAAATAAACTAATTACCTGACTTTAAACTCAACTGATTTATTTAATTTTTATGTAGCTTAAGGGTGAAAACTTAATAGCTATTATCTTAATTTGTTTAAAAATAATAATATAATTGCAATTAATAGTTAAAAAAATTAACTTTATTTATTTTTTAAATTCATAATATTATTTATTTTCAATATAAATAATTGCAAGTTTAGTTATAGTATTAATTTTATCTAATAGAAATAATAGTATAAAAGAAGAAGAGGCAAATAAAATAGTGGAATATTTAGGTTAATTAAGTAATCTATAAGAATTAAAGATGTGTTTAAAGTAAATTTTCAGCACTAAATATTAATTTATCAATTATTTTTTATTTAAGAAAAAATTAGATTAATTAAAGTATTATTAGAATATTTGGAAATTAATTAATTAAGTGTAAAAAATTAAAATCTTTAAAAATCGATTTTAGGTAAATTTAAATTTATGAATTCTTTCTGAAATTTTTTTTATCTATTAGCAAAAATGAAATATCTCCTGAGGGTTTTAAAGATTTCATATTAACAATAAGCCAGAGCAATAATATAAATTAACTATCTTTAAATATGAGGTAGGTATTTAAAATTTAATATTTATTAGATAAACTACATAAAATTTGTAATAGTTCAAATGTAACAGGAAACTTGAATCAAGAGTTAGCTTTAACCTAGTTGCACAATTTAACTTAGATTACTTCTTTAAGATTAAATTTGGAGTATGAAATAAATTATCTTAATTAATCATCATTTAATAATTGATTATTTTTTAAATAGAGATTTTATTTAGTAAGAAGATGATGTTGCAATTTTATCATAAGAAATCTGCAGGTTAGCATAGCTTAGAGAATTATAAATAAATTTAAAGTATCGATTAAGAATATTTCCTATTTATAATATATTATTTATTATTTAAAATTAATTAATAGAGTTAATACTATCTAAAATAAGACTCTGTTAGATTTGATTGAGAGATTAAATAAATATCTCAGATAGATTTATTACTTGAAATTGGTTAATAAGTAAATAATTAACTAACTAACTAATTTTATTTCATTCTCTTTATTTTAATAATCTTTTATTTTTAAATAAGTGGATAGAATGTTCCTTTATTTCCATAGCTAAAATAAAAAATGAAAAAAGGTATAAGATATGTAGTAGTAAACTTAGTTTTATGAAGAAAGAAAAGATGCTTGCTTAACTTAATTATTTCATTTTCATTAAATTAAATTTGTATTACGTCCAATGTATTTAAATATTCTTAATTAATAAATCTTTACTGTAAGATAATAAATCTTTACTGTAAGATAAATAAATCTTTACTGTAAGATATATAAATCTTTACAGCAAGTTAAGTAAAAACAATCAAAAACTATTTAATTCTATTTATTATTGATTTTTATGACATTTAATTTAAAATCACAAATACCACTGCTATTATTAAAACGAGGATAATAAAGACAATATCTATGAAACTATTAATTTTTTAAAGTTTATTTATTATATATATAATTATAAATTGTAAATGATTCATAAAAATCAATGATCAGAAGTTGTAGGTAAACCATTGCATCTAGTATTATTAGGGTAACCAACTGAATCAACAAAGAAGAAATCATTTAGTGGCTTGTCTTATTCGACAGCTTCGATGAAGGATTTTAAGGCAAGAGCAGGAGTAATAGAACTATTATCAGGAACTTAATAGAAAGAGTTATTGTAACCTGAATTCCAAGAGAAGACATGAAGAACACAAGAAACAGCCCACATACCCCAATCTTTTTTAGATTATCCAATTTTGTTAATCAATTTATACATAAGGCTTCTCATATGTTCAATCTTATTAAGGTCTTAATCGCTGCAACCTACTAAAGCATTTTTTTTATCAATGCAGTTGACTCCAAGATATACATTGATAAAAAACTAATCATACAAAGAACTAATAAAGAACATAGGAACATTAATTTGGTCCATAATGTATTCAGTAAAGAAACATTTGTATAAATTTTCATCATCATGAATGTAAGGACAACCCTTAGGTTGGATGATATCTCTGTTACCATCAGTAATTAAATCAACCCAAACAGCAGTTTTTCTTTATAAAGCGTCATTCAACTCAACATTAAATCCACAATCTGGAGAAGCAATCATTTTAATTGATTAAGGAAGATAATCTCTTAAATATTAAGCCCAGAAATAAGCGCCCTATCCACCAGCACTACCACCAGCTAAAACAACAGTAGAAGAGTTAAGTAAACCAAATCTTTCAGAAATATCATCAATAATTTCCTTCATATTGTCATTACCTCTGAAATATAAAGTTCTATCTTTATATACAATAGGTTCAGCACTACTTTAATAATAAGTACCATCACAATATCTAATGAAAATTCTGTTCCAGTTGTAGAAAAGAGGGTTCTTTTCTTGGTTAGCATTGAAGAAACCTGCATTATCATAAGACTAGCTCCATTTGCTACTGGAACCAATATCAGTTTTGGAACGTTAATAACAGTTTTCCAAAATTTCTTCTTTAGTTTCACCATTACAGTAGAAACCACCTTCCAAAAAGATAACAAATTTATTTTGGCCTTCGTCATAACCCTATCTATAATAATAACCAGGTGCAGTACCATCTATACATTTGGCGCGTTTAGCATTTTCTAGTAAGATCAACTTCGTTGAATCACCAAGTTTACAATTAGCTAAAAGTAAAGCTAGTGCTAAGATTAAGACTACTTTTCCTGTCATTCAATTTTTAATAAAATCTAATTTTTAATTTACAAACAAAATGATTATTATTAAAGGATTTACCTGATTACTTGATTTACTTTCACATGAAATCAAATGATCAGAATACTAATGCTCTTATCTAATCATATGATCAAAAAGATTTAATTTAAATAATCTTACTATCATTAACTTATTTTATTTATAATATTAGGATTTTTTAATATAAAGGTTAAATTTAAAAATCCTTGCCTAATTTTCATTCCTTCTCTAGAATAATGGCTAGCTTTCCTTATCTAAGAAATATATTCTATTTTAATTTTGATTTTTAAGTAAAATTTATTTTCAATAACAAACAATTGAATTTTTGTACATAATTAATATAGACTAGGACCATTTTTGGTACCAGAACAACCCAGTATCTTTAGCATCTATTTTTCAAAATTAAATCTAGAATATTATGATTTGCATATGATATTATTAAAATTAAGGGATTCTAATGTGTGAGGAAAATATAGTAAAAAGAGATATTAAATTTGAATAATCGTAAGTTCAGAAAAAAGAAAGAAAGAAAAAAAATTATAGTTAATAGTAATGTTTGATTAGTATTTTTAAAATGTAATTAGTTTATTAACTACAAATTTTATAAAAAATTAAATTATATTTAAATTAATAGTTGATTCAGGGAAATATTCTATCAGATAACTAATCTTTTGATTTTAAGTAAACGAATTATATCATTCTTTTATTTCTTAAAGTATAATAGCTCTAAATTAATTAATTGGAAATTTAAATATTATAGGGAAAATAATATTGGAGATTAGGAAGCTTGTGATTTAGGATTTATATTAGGAAGCTGCTCATATCTTACTAAATTAACTCTTAAATTATAGTAAAATTTTATTAAATTTATTTTGTTTATAATATTTATTATTATTTTTTCTTACCTCTTAATAAACATTTTAAAAGTTTAAATAATATTGGAGATTTAGGTGCTTATGGATTGGGCTCAGGATTAGGAAATTGCTCATAACTTACTTCATTAACTCTTAAATTATAGTAAAACTTTAATTTGATTTTCTTCCACTTTTCTTTAAAATAGTGTTAATTAAACTCTCTTAATTTATAACCTCTGAAATATAAAAGCTTAAATCGTATTGGAGATGAAGGAGCTTCTGGTTTAGGATTTGGATTAGGAAAATGCTCATAGCTTACTACTTTAGTTCTTGAATTAATGTATATCTTTTTTATTTTTTCTTTATTTTGTTATTTTTTACTTAATGCTTAAAAATAAAAGGGGTAATAATATTGAATTTTAGGGTGCTTGTGATTTAGCATCAGGATTAGGAAATTGCTAAAAATTGACTTCATTAACTCTTGAATTATCGTAAATTATAAATTATTTTTTTCCTACTTTTTGATACTAATATATTTTTTGCATATTTGTTATTATGTTATTTATTATTAAAATATTAAAGTGGAAATAACATTGGAGATTAGGGTGCCTGTGGTCTAGGCTCTGGATTGAGAAATTGTTCATAATTAACTATGTTAAATCTTCAATTAATGTATAACCTTATAATTCTTATTTCCTCTACTTTTTATTAAAATTAAATTTTTTGATGTTTGTAATTTTTTATCTTCTATTAAAATAAAAAGCTCTAATAGCTTTGGATTATAGGGTGCCTGTGGTTTAGCTTCAGGATTAGGAAGTTTTTCTTAACTTACTAAATTAACTCTTGATTTATCGTAATACATTTTTATATATTTTCTTCTATTTTTTATTACAAATTTATTCACATTATTTTGTAATTTGACTTATTCTCTTAAAATCTAAAAGTGAAAATGATTTAGATAATTTAAATTAAGGTAGCTTTAGATCTAATATAAGAAAGTGCTAGTAACTTATTTTGTTAAATCTATGCTTGGGGTAAAATCTATATCATCTTTATTTTCATTTAAAGATTTATTCTCTCTCTCTATTTAGTTTTTTTAATTAAAGAAATATTATTTTACTAAATAGCTTTAAAAGTAAAAATAAAGTAGGCATCTTAAAATAGGATATAGCAAAAATCATAAGATTAGTTAAATTTGCTTTAAATTGGTATAATTAATATATTTTTTTAACATTAATATTATTATTTTTTTATTTTAAATCTCCTTAAGAAATTATTTTAAGAATTAAAAATAGCTGATTATCTCATGAATTCGCAAATAAAAGATAAACATTTGTATTATGAGCATTATCTAATTCTATTTGAGCAACTGAACTCTTTAAATAAATTAATATAAAATATATTCTATTAAAAAATAAAAAAATTAGAATAGTTTAATTAAATATTTAAATTGTCAATGTTTTTTTACATTCAAATATTCCACTATTAATTCAAATAGCATATTACAATTTAATTAAAATTTACTTATTTTAAATATCATAGCAAATATTAGTAATATTAGTTACAAAAAAAAACATTAATCTATAAAAATTAAATGTAAATACTTAGTTTAAATTAAGTAAACAAAAAATTTTTCATAAAATTTACCTTTTTTTAAATTAAAAGGTACTTGAAACAGATTTCAGTTAACTTACTTTAATAAATTTCAAATTGAAGTAAATCATAAAGAATTGTTCATACTTAAATACTATAACTCTAGTTTAATTGTAAGTTTTTGATTTATCTTTATTAATATTTAATTATATTTTTAAAAAAGAGGCAATACTATTCAATATTTGAACAAATAAAAGATTAAACGTAGTTTATGGAAATTACCTAGGCTCACTTCTTCTATTAATTTAATTGATTGAATTAATTTAAACATGTATGTTACTGTTATTTTGAGGTATAATCTATATTTCTTTCAGTTATTATAAAATCCTTATAAAAACTAATTATTTAAATTTTATATGTAATTTTAGTATTGATAATTTCTATATAATTTGATAATTTATGAATTTTAAACGATTGGTTGTCTTCAAATAATTAAAAATATTATTATTTAATTGTCTAGAAGCAAACTGTTTAGTTCTTTTAAAAGATATAAAGGTATTGAATAGATATCCTCAAATAAATAAATGTAGATAGAGTTAGAATCTAATTATTTAGGAGTCACAAGTAAAAATGTAAGAAGTCTAACAAAATTAATTAAGGGATAGAAAGCAAGCTTATGTTTAAATGATCAAAATTTGTTTAATGAGCTTATTTTAGAGCTTATCTAGTTGAAAAGTTTGAAAGTGATGTATTTGTCTATGAAAAGTATGACTATTAATAAATATAAACTTAAATACCTAAATTCCATACTTAAATTAATTAGTGATGACACAATAAGGCATGAATTTGAGATGAAACATCTTTTTTTAGATCTTTATAACAATGGTTTAAGAGAAAATGGCTTGAGGGAGTTAGGGTAAGCTCTCTCTTATTTTGATCTACATTCTCTCTACCTTAATATTAATAGATGTCTAATAACACACAAAGGCCTAAAGATATTTGGAGATTTCTTAACAAAAAGTTAAAAGAATCTAAAAGCTTTAAAGATACTTCTTAATGAAAAAGTTTACAACTAAGGAGTTTGGTGTTTATTTAGCTCCCTCTCTTCGTTCCAGAAATTGGAGGAGTTAGATTTAAGGTTTAATAGTGCCAATATTGATGGGTAAAGTATCTATTAACTCTCTCTTTCTATTTCTAAATTGAAGAGTCTACGGATTTTGTAGTTAAACTTCTACAATAATTAAATAGATAATAATGCTTTTAGATAGCTTTGCAAATCAATAAAGTAAATAGAAAATCTATATGAACTCTTTTTAGATTTTAGTAATAATCCTTAATTAAACAATATGGCTTGCCTGAGTCGTAGCATTTATAATAAAAAATTAGCCTCTCTAAGTTATAATTTCATTGGAAATCAAATTAAAGAAATGAATTTGAGGTATCTCTCATAGCAATCACATCTTTTGAATTTAAGTCTAAAACTATCCAATAATGATCTATCTCCAATTTTTTGCTTTGATTTCTCACAAACAATCATAAACTTAAGTTCTCTTAAAGATTTGAGGATATGGATTTTTTATAATGATAGAATTTAACAATTATTTTTTGAAATGCTTTGTAATAGATTACCTCTTTTAAGTAATCTTAAACACCTTTAATTATATATGGATGATGATATTAAAGGAAAAGAAAGGCTAAATTAAGTAATAATTAACAATCTCGACTACTTGGAATCAATAGATATATAATTTAAAAATGACTCATATTGGATTAATACCTTAAACAAATAGCTACTATTATTTTTAGAGGAATTAAACTAGAACAAATTATAACTAATTCTAAAAAATAAATTTAATTTAATTTTATGAAATTTTTATTATTACAATTAAATCATAATACTTTACTTAAAAATTAAAACTAAACTTAAAAGTAATTATAATGATTGGTTTATTGATTTTAAATTAAAAATCTTGTTTTAATTTCCTAAAAAGGAATTTTTATACATTTGAGATAACTTCAACGAGGAAATATTATATTTATTTTTTCACTCTTATTTTAAAATTATATTTTTTATTTCCTTTTATTTTTTAAACACTGTAAATCCTCATATATTAATACCAACCCCTCCCTCTATAATTTCTAAGTATTTTAAGGGTGGATGTTGATTCAATCTTTTAGTAAAATTATAATCTTTGGGTGAAAATATAGGAGGATTTAGAGTATTTCAATTGTGATTTATTCTTTTTTTTTGAGAAAAAAACAATTTAATTTTATTTAGAATTTAATAATATTTTAAATTTCATAAAGAAAATTAAATTATAGTTATTTAGATTGTAGTAATGATAACAAAAAATGTATTTTTAAAGACAGTTTTCTAATAAAAAATATTATTTTAAGTACTTTTTTAGAATATAAATTTTATTAAAATAGATTTAATGTTAAAAGTTAATTCAATTTTGACTTAATAATTCAAATTTAATTATTCAACTAAGAGCTTCTGCCAATTTTTATTCAATTATTTTTTAGTAGTTTTCTGTATTTATGTTTAAAATTTCATGCTTATGCTTTTCGAAATCGAATTCTATATTATCAATGATAGCTTTATCAATGCTTAAAACCTCATAAACGAGAACTATGTGGAAAAATAAATTCTGTTTGATACTGGGATTTTATTCACTTTCTAAATTTTTGTTTAATGCTTAGCCATAGGCAATTAGAGAACCTTTGAAGAACTCATCGAATTTAGGTGTCAATTAAGTAGATTCGATTTCTTAGATTAAGTTATAATCATTAATCTTTAAATCCTTCACGCTTTACCTTGCTTCAGCCTAAGTTATAATAATATACTTATCAATTTCTTTGGCATCTTCATTTATCATATGCTATATTCTCTCGTAATATTCAGATAATATGAAATCATTGAAGAATTTCATATTGAAAATATTCTTTCTTTCATTTACATCCCTCTACAGCTATTAGTTTAAACTTTTCATTTTCTTCTACACTAAAAATGCTGGAATATAGTGGTTTATCTTTAAATCTTGTAACTTTTTAAAAGACTATGCAAGAGTTATCAACACACCATAAACCTTTTTAATAAAATAATAAGAATAATCAATTTATGCTTTGATTCTTAGGCTTTCGAATAAATTAATTTCTGAATTTTATTAAATTAAGCTACATTTTTTTTGTGCACATACTGCTTGATACCAGCAATGATATCTTACTAAATAATTTCTTTCAACTCTGCTTATTTTCTTTTCTTTTCTTCATCATGCTAATGTGAGGAGAAAGGTTTTTGCTTGTTTTCTTCTGCAATAATTACACTATTAGTTAACTAATCTTTGTGTTATGAAAATTTCCTATTTGAGAATTTAGGATCATTGTAAATCGAAATGTCTATGTTAGAAGGGGCAAGTATCATTTCAGTAGAAACTGATTCATTCTTCATATTTTTCAAAACTATAGGATGTTGATAAATCTATGCCCAAGTTATTCTCTAGTTTCTATCAAACTTTAATAGGCGCTTCAAAAAATCAGTCATTTAATTGGAAATTAAAACATCATTTTTCTTAAAATCTATATTTTCACTTTACATTTTCTTGTAAATCTACAAAGCAGATTCTCCAATAAAAGGATATGCATTGAAAAGCATCTTATAAAGAAGGACACCTAGGCTATTTTATAAAATTACAAAATTTATCTACAAACAAATCGATATGTTTTAGAATATTAATCAATATTGTTTAGCATAAAATATTTTACCTATAAATATCCACCTCGAAACCATACTCTAGACCTTCTTATATTTCTGGAGCTAAGAAATAAGGAGTTCCGATTTGAGTTAGAGCACCACCTTAAGAATCAATTTAGGCACTCCTAGCACAACCAAAATCAGCAATCTTCAAAGTTTGACCCTTAATAAAGATATTTTGAGGCTTGATACTTTTTACATAAAAATATTCTGTTTCATTTCATAATTATATTTATTAAATACTTACTCTCTATGAATAATGGATTTGGAATGAATCTCCCTGAATCCTGCAAGAATTTACATAAGAAAGCCAATTGCTTCTTATTCAGGAATAGGCCCTCTTTTCTACATGTATCTATCTAGGTCACCCCCCTCACAGTATTCCATTATAAGCATGTAATAATCTTCTACACTGTAAACTTTATAAAGTTGAACAATAAATGGAGATTGAAGCTTTCTTTGAATATCAATTTCTTAAGCAAAGAGCTCAGCCAACTTTGGATTCTCTTTCAATTTCTTTTTTGAAACTATCTTGCAAGCTATATGTTGGTTGTTCCTTATATCTAAACCCTTGACAACAGTGGCAAATCCACCTTTTCCTAAAATATCTTTTCCAATCAAGTATTAATCATCAAAGTTTAATACATCACTCATTATCTCTATAAAAATATTGATTTATTTATCTAATCACAAATTCTATCTATCTACTTAATCTTTTAATTAATAAATTCTTATTAATATAAAATTTTATTTTGCATTCCTTCTACTATTTTCTTATAGATAAATTATTATTACTTCCTGATCACCTTCAACTTTGCTTTTCTTTTTTACTACTATTTGATAATCCTCCCAAGGCATAAGAAGTACATCAAAAATATCTAATAATCTATCTTATCTAAATATAATTAATAAATTTAAAGGCAATTTCGAGATATATAGAATTCTTTTTTTCTTACTGATAACAATTTATTTAAAACGAACGTTCTCAGTCTTATCATCAATTATAAATTTATACATCTATTGTTTAGTAATATAATTATAACAATAATTTTCAATTTAATAGAATAATTAGTTATAAAAATAAAGCCAAAAATCTTCTTTTTAGTTACAAAAATTAGTATTATTTTTAAGAAAATAGAAAATATCTTATCATGATATTAAATTAATATATGATACCCTAAGATTTTGCTTGGAGAGATTAAAATCTTAGTTACATCTAAATCAAACAAATTTTGTATTTTAGATTCTTTTTACATTTAATTTTTATAAATTAGATATGTGCAATTAGAATGGAATTATAATCAAATATTATAATATTGTAGTTCTATATAGGATGAGAAATACATTTAAAAATGTTTAATAATTACAAAGCATTATTTTTACTCATAGACTCTCAAGTCAGAATATTATATATATTGCCAGATTTAATTCTAAATACTTTTAAAGAATTTCTCTAAAAAAAGTAAAATACTAATGTCTTTCAATCATACATTCTTAAAATTTAGATTAATCGAATTTTAACCTATATTTGGAGTTTAAAATAATTAAACTTTTCTATTAGAGTAGGAATTTTGATGTTCATGCCGTTTTCTAATCTGAAAAATGTTATTTAATTTTGAATCCTGAAAAGTAAAAATCGATTGTTTGTAAGTAAGTAAGTGAAGCCTATTTTTTATATTTCAATTAAATTAATAAAAAATACTGCCTTTCCTATATAATTAACAAAAGAGTAGTTCTGTATTAAAGGTAATAATTTTGCATGAATAAATTTATTAAAATATAAGTATTATTTAGTTATGATAAAAAAGGATGTAGGGTAAAATAATTAAAAGTGAATATTTTTTATAAATAAATATTTAATATTCAAATGAAGGTAAATATATATACTATAAGAGAGTTAATTAATTATAAAAAATTTATTTTATGTCATTTTTTAATCCTAAATATACTATCACTTCCAAAAGCAGGAGAGGCATTATTTTATTAATACTTCTCTTCAGTTTCTAATAAATTTTAGTATCTAGAGCTCATATGTTATTCTTCTTTATTTTCAATTTTAAAGTCATATTAGTTACTTTTCTTTTATAGTTCATCAAGTTTGTTTTAGTATTCCTTTATATCAAAATATTCTTATTTCTTTTCAAAAAATAGATCTGGAGTCAGAGATTCATTTGTTAGGAGTGCTCTACTTATTCTGGTGTTATTATCTTTCTGCTTTCCAAGGAATTCCATAGCTTATTTTTCATACTCATTAAAGTAATCTTAGCTTTTTTAATTATTATTAGGTTTGGTAAAGTAAGATGATGTATAATTAGATTGCTATATTTCTTCTTAAACTTAACAAACTGATGTATTATTATCATTAAAGACATATTCTAATAATTGTTTTTCGATCGCTCTTCTCTTTACAAGACTACAGAAACATTCAAAATCTACAAAACCTCCTAGATTCTCTACGTCAATCAAAACATCTTAAATCAACATTAATATAGTAGTATTTAGTTTTGAAAGATCTATACTGTCAGTACTAATCTACCCATCTTAATCGCTGTCAAGTGCTAAGAATATATATTCTAAAATTCTTTTGATTTTTTCATCACATTAATAATTTTAATCGGATTTCTTTACTTAAGAATAAGAAGAATTCGTATTTATTTTGTTAATATCAAAAGCTATGTTTTATTATAAAGATTGATAGGTGTTATCTATTGATTAGTCTTTTGATCCTTTAAATTAATTTTACATTTCCTCTTATAATTATAATTATTTGAGCTAATTTTAAAATAACTGAGTTTCCAATCTATTTTAATTCTAATTTTATTCACTCATTCTTCTTGAAGAAGCCTAACTATTGATAATAGAATTTTGAAGTATATTACTAAAGTCTTCTTCAGCCTCTTAATTATCATATGTTTTATATCTTGGAGATACTTTTATATGTTCTCTTTCAGTTTAAACATTCTTCTTTTGGAAAATTAACCCATCAGGCATTGTCTTTAAGATCTTATCTTATTTAAAGTGATCATTATTTTATTAGTTAGATCCTAAGTCTTCTTAAGTTCTACAGATATTCGATAGATTGATATTCACTATCTTTTCAGTTTATTTTTATTTCGATTAGTTATGACTGCTATTCTAATAAAATGAAAGTAATTCTTATTATTATTTAATCAGAGAATCGTGATCAATTTAATTTTCATTATTCTCTTTCTAAAGTGTAACTTCATTTACTAAATTATTATTTTATTTTATTTCTTATTTATTGTTAGATTTACTATCTAATTACGAATTCTAACCTTCTTTTGCTTGGAACAAAAGCCCTTGAGAGTTACATTTTGAATACTTCTACGAGGCAATTTTATTTTCATCTCTTTCAGAGGATACTTCTCCTTTCTTTCCTTTGCTTATTTCGGGTTCTCTGGGTTTAAATGGACTATTATTATTTTAATAAATAACATAATCCTTTGGTTTACTGATCCCTCCCTTTCCATTTTAATGAATACTCTTTAATTGGAAATATGCCAATTGATTCCCTTCTTTATTCTTTTAATTAGGAGTTTAATTTTAGTTCTTATTTAATATCTTCTTTAATTATAAATCCCACTACTCCTTTTTCTTCAACTCCTTCTTAGCTTCATTGTAAAGTCTTTCATGAATGGCTACTCCCTTTTAGCGAGATGCAACAGCTAGTTTTTTAGACTACTCACTTATTTAAGGTTAGAACTAATTGTCTCCATTCTCTTCATTAGCTTTAGCTTAATGAGGAGTTTTAGGATTATTTTACAAATCTTTTGTAGGTGTTTTTGATACTATTTTTTCTTTATTAGGAGTTCTAGTGGCATTCTTTACAGGAGTAATACTTCTTCCTTCTTTCTTATTATTATTATTATTATTTTCGTGTTCGTGGTTCTTTTCTTTATTTTATAATGGAGTATTAGAACATGTTAAATTATTAGAGCTGATTTAGATAATTTTAGACTTAGATATATTATTATTTTCTATAGATTTCTTTCTTGGATTGCTTATACTTCTATCTAATTAAGTTGTTTGAATAGGAGAACGACTTCTATTCTTATTATTATCTTTTGACTTATCATTAATCTTATTTTATTAGGAAACGGTATTTTTATAGTAGTTTTTATTTTAAATATTAGCAGTATTTTAATTACTGAAAGGAGAAATAGATCTTTTCTTCTTTTAATCTTCGTTCTTTGCATTTTTTTATTAGAATTCTTCTATTGGTTAAATCTAAGTCTTATTCATTAATAATGCAGAGCTGCTCTTTTTGATTACTTGAGTGTTATTAAATAAGTCATTACAACTAGAATTCTATGAAAATTAAAATGCCATTGAGTTATTACTAGATTATTTCTAATTAGAGCCTTAAAATTAGTTATTAGCTTTAGAAATAGGACTGTTTGGCATTAATTCATTAATATCTTATGATTCAGATTTTGGTTAAGTTCCCATCAAATCTTATTTCTTTTAATTATGATGATGAGCATTTGTTTCTATTAAATTCTAGATTTTAGATTCTTATTATTTATTTAAGTTGGCCGAACTCTCAGCCTTTTGTAATTTTACTTAGTCTCTTAAATTCTTCATTAGATTAGATTAAGAATTTTCTTTCTTTAATACATTACTAGATGATGGATCTTATTTTATCAGTTTAGCAGGAGATATGTCAAATTAATTATTTTGTTAATCATTCTTAAAAAGTTAAACACTTGGTCTATCTAAAAGAGGAGAAATAGATCTTTTTTACTCACTTTGCATACTCTAATGCTCATTTTATTAGTTAGGACTTGCACTGACATCTCTTTACCATTTCTTTGTAGTTTTTTTAGAACTTAGCATTTATTAACATATATTCTATTAACCTAAGCTTTCATTTAAGCTTTAGTTCTTATTCTGCACTTTATCTAAATTCATGCTTTTATTATTCTTATTCTCTACCTAGAAAAAGCTTTTTAACTCCTATTACTTTTTATTATATAATTCACTGAGTGCTTCTTCGTGAGAATCATAGATGTTGTAAAATTACTTTTAAGAGATTATTCCATTTTTATTTTCCTTTTAACTGTCCTTCGTATTGAATTTATTAACTCTTTCATTCTAATTCTGTTCCTTAAGAAGAAATTCAGAATTAAGAAATTTATCTTATTTGTTTGAATTAATTTTATAATAGTTATTATTTTATTAAATACTCTCTTGATTTGATTAATTATTTGTTATAGATTTGTTAAAAATACTATCTTAAAACGATGGTAATTAATTCATTTAATTATTAATATTATTTTGTTCATTATCAGAAAGATTATTGTTTTCAGAATCTTGATGCTTTTTATTCGTTAAAACTTTAATTTATTGATTGATTGAGGTTATTAATTAAGGCACACATTCCAAGCTATAGTTATGTTTGATACAAAATTGTTTTGCTTTCTCAGGAACTTCATCCTCATTTTCGATAATTATCTTATCTACTCCATTAGGTACTTCAAGAATGATAGTTAACACTTGTTACTAATTATTATATCTATTATTAAAGATAGTCTTCTAATTGCTTCTTTCATCTTTGCTACTACTTAGATGATAACTAATTTTTTAGCTCAATCTCTCACTCTGAGAATTATAATTATTCTCCTTTGATTATTCAATTTAATTTGAGGAATCACAACTTAAATTAAATTCATTTTTATAAACTTATTATGGCTTAGATGAACTCATAATATTTATTTTATTGCTCTGCTTAAGAGGAGATATTTTAAAGTTACTATTATTATAATCAAGAATATATGAATTTGAAGCAATGTCTGCTTTCTTATGGATTTCCTACTTCTTTAAATCTTACTTTGGGTTATTGCTTAAAATATCCGAAAAAGTTTTCTTTCCACTTTCATAAGGTTGAGGAGGAAGAGCTCTATTAGTGTCTTCTTCCTATGAAAATATCTTGTTTAATCGCTCACTTAGGCTACTCTATTTCTTTTTTAACAGCTCTATTGTTTGAAAGCTATTATTTTTAGGCTTTTCAATCTTATAATCGAAGTATTTTTGAACATTTTAAGCCTCTAAGTATTGCACAATCTCAATATTCTCCAGTGTATCATTTTACACTTCATTGCTAGAAAATTTAGTTGACATCTCTCAATATAGTATCAAACCAAATTAATTTATAAACAGCTATTTATTTTTCACTTTTCTTAAATATTTCAATGATTTCTTAATTGCTTTAATTTTTGTTTTGATATTTTCTTTGATAGGAATTGTAATTAACAATGATAATATTACTTTTCGTTTTTCTTAACTTTTTGATTGCTAACAACTATTATCCATTGCCCATTAAAATTCATTTTTCAGATATTTAGCTAGACTAAATATTATTCATTTCAATATTACTAGATTCTTATTGTTGTTTCAACCTATTACAAGAAGATTTACAACATGAAAATTTGATATCGCTTTGATTAGTCAAAAATAATGAAAAATAAATCTAAAGTAGAATATCCATACAATAAAAAACAAATAGGGAGGGATTTACAAAAAAAATTATTAATTTTAATTATTTAATTTAAAAAAAGTTTATGATTAATTATTAAAAAAATAGTATTAAAAATTTTAGATTTTTAAATCCCTTGATTCATTAGTCAATTTTATATTTTTAATTATAGATTATGATTACTTTAATCTATAATTCTTTTAAATTAACCTTTAATTTTATGAATTAAAACAATATTAATAAATTCATTTTTATCAATTAATTTTACTTTATATCTAGTCATTAGATTCTTTCATAGTAATTGCTTAACAATCCAAAGACTCTTTAATTTGATTTAAAGTATCCTTTAAACTATCATGTAATACTTTATGATCCTCTTCTCTGTTTTTCTTAACTTCGTCATCATTCTCATATTCATCTTCACTGTCTGATTCTGCATTTTTTTTAATTTACCTCTCTCTATTTGATAACTTTTCTGTAAGAATAGCAGTTTCTTCTACCTTCTTTATGATATTTAGCTTACTTTCTCCCACAAACAACTAATAGGCTAATAGAGTATTATAGATTGCTCTATTAAAATATGAATCAATAGTTAAAAAAATAAATATTAATAAATTACTCAAATCCATTTAAAACTTCTTCTGGAATCTCTAAGCGGTCTAGTTATGAATAACTTTCCATACACTCCTCAAATTGATTTTCGTATTTCTTGAGTTCTTCTTTTATCAATTCTAGATTTTACAAATTGCTATTAAGATTTTTCTATTCAACTTATTATTCAGACTATGATTTTTATAATTTTTAATTATAGTTATTTCTCATTATTTTAAGCTTTTCAATTTGGCCTTAATAAGAAATTATTTCTGTTTATTTATTATTATTTTCTACAATTTGTTACTAAATTACGATTTAATGATTATTTTATTCACTTTCCAATAATTTAATAGCTTATTCATAAAGGGAAATTTCTTCATTAAATTTATTTATCATTGGTTATATTTCTTTCAGGTATTTATTTTAGTAAACTGCTAATTCATTAATCAAAACTTAGACACACTATTAAAGATAATTCTATTATCTTTATAATGAATCTACTTTAAAATTGCTCCAATCCCAAAACATTCTCTTTTCTTGTTCAATAGAAATCCTAATATTCTTTATTTGATTTTACATTTCTTCAATTTTTTTTAGATACTCATTTCTTTTCATATTGTACTCCGTCTCAAATTTTTATTTTATATTTAAAGCATCAGCTTTTCTTTATTCTAAATTTTTTTTTTCGATTACCATCTCATTTTAATTTTTTTAATTGATCTAAATAAATTTATCTTAAAGAATAATATTTTATTGAGTTTAATTGATGGAAGTATTTTAATCAATGATTTCTTTATCAGCATTGATAAGACAGCTTTCTATTTCATTAATCATTTATTAACACAGTTTTTACTTATTTTATAAACTGTTGATATTATTTGTTGATAACCTTATTTCGTCTTATTTTGTAATTATTTTATTTTACAAATCACTTATTTTTTCTAGAACATCTTTAATGCTACCTTTTACTTAGTAACAAAATGTAGATATTCCTTTTTAAGCTTTTTGAATTTCATCTTACATATCTTTAAGCTCATTTACTAGTGTTTTAACACTTTTTTCAGCAATTTGAGATTTTTCTTCTTAAGTGCTTATCAATTCTTAGATTTCTTTGAAATATTTCTTAATTTTTTTCTAGTTTTTCTCAACTTTAGAAGCATCTTTAGAATATTTAATTAATTAAGAAGAGAAGTCATCAAATTCACTAGTAAGCTCATAACTCTTCACTGCTTTATTGAATTTTAAGTCTATATCATCTATAGCATCTTTCAAATCACGGTTAAATCTCTTTTCAAAATCAGGAATCTTCAATAGAGGCTAAATCAAATTTTCTTAGGCATTTAATTTTTCTAGTAAATTTTTACTAACACATAGCGAAGAAGATAAAGTATCTAATGTGAGATTTGTTTTCAAAAGAGCTCGTAGATTTACTTTTTTATTTATATCTTACAATTTTTACTTTAGATGTAATGGCAGTTTCTCCATCTATGTTTTAAAAAAAAATTTAAACTTAATATTAAAATTTTAAATTATTTAACCTTGCTTCTATTGTAGTTTTCAATCAAAGCAACTTAATTATAAACTTCCATTTCTTATAATTTGACAATAGGCACAAGAATTAATTATTTATTTAATATTATTTTTATATTTTATTAATATTTATTAAAGATATTTTCCAAATTTATACTAAAATTACTAACTTTATTTTAGAATATTAATTTTTAGAATTAATATTTGCAATATACTAATTTGTTAATATAAAAAAACTATTAATAGATAGTAATTAAGAGATATTCTAATAATTAAGAGATATTCTAAAACAAAATTTTTGTCTTTAATATACCCTGTGTAATTTATTCAATATTTAGTATCCCAAATAGAGAAATCCCTAACTGATCATAGGGAGGTTTTCTTGTATTTTAATATTCTAATATCAAGTTTATTTATTAATAATAAAATAGTTTAATATGAAATTCATTTAACAAGCATGTATAAAGTTTCAAATATCCTCTTTAAAATGAAAAACAGAAAACCTTTTTAAGCTACTAAAATAGCTCCTAATAGAGGTTATATATTTCTATTATTAAAATAACTTTAAGCTGCATATAGATAATACCCTAATTTTATCTGTAAGGGATAGTGATTGAAATGTATCAATAGATATTCATTTTATATAATAATTTTAATAGATAAACTATGATAAATTATAGATAAAGACTATCAATTTATCAGAGTTATTTTTATCAGATACATAGAATTCATATTTCATTATAAAAATATATAATTCATTATT
This sequence comes from Tetrahymena borealis, assembly GCA_000260095.1. Classification (NCBI taxonomy): domain Eukaryota; phylum Ciliophora; class Oligohymenophorea; order Hymenostomatida; family Tetrahymenidae; genus Tetrahymena; species Tetrahymena borealis. Next base: position 255,649 of record AHAN01000964.1, read on the forward strand.
TTTTAGTTTTTGATATTTTGTTAATAAAAAAGCAAGCTATATTTTTAAAAATGAGCAAAATAGTAATAGGAAAGCTAAAGTTGAAAGGCTCTTTCTAATAGAATTTAGAAAAGAAAGAAGAAAAAGTGAGAAGATAAATTGAAGAGGATTAGATTAAAAAGGCAGAAGATATATTTAAAAAGGAACATAATATTAAAGAATCTGATCTTAAGCCTACTATTTTAACATTTGAGCCAGAAGATGGTGAGGGTAGAATTTTAACTAGCTCAACAACTATTTAAGGAGAAGGAACAAGATTTACTACTTAAGTTAAGAAAGACGATTTTTTAATATTACAAAACCCTCAAAATCTAACTAAAGAAGAAAGAAAAATTGCTTGCGTTATGAGTGATAAGAGTATATTGCTTTATAAACCATTTAGTTGGGATACTATGAGTTTCTCACAATTCTAATTTAGAAAGCAAGATTAGGTAAAAGAATAAGAAGAAAGTCTAGAAGATGTCTATAAAAATAAATTCTTAGGATTAACAAAGAAAATTAATAAAGAGAAAGATACTTAAGTGCTTGAATATCGTGAGAAAAAAGGTATGTGGGGATATAATACTGTCAGAAAAGAAGTCGGTAAGGACCTATCTAGAGAAAAACTTCTAGATTAAAGAGCAAAAAAGGGTAGAGATAAACACTGCTGGATTTGAAAAGGAACTTAAAAATGGTTGATTTATATATAATTAAATAAAATAATAATAGAATTTATGAATGCATATGTATTTTTATATTTTTTAAGAGAGATATTCCAAGATAATTATAATTTTTCGTTTCCACTAAGTGTCTATTAATTTATAAGTCATCAAATAATCAATGAAATACTGTCTATATTATATTATCATAATATAATTGTCTTACAAAAACTAATGTTAGATTAATGATTATTTAACTACATTATATTTAAAATTTCTAAATTTCTCATTTTTTGATAATAATATTTTATTTTTAAAATAATAAATATTTCAATCATTAAAATAGTATGATTTTGGTTAGTATTTCAAACTAAAAATTTTTTATAAATAGATTAATATTTAATTATAGAATGAGAAAGAGATTTTCAACAACTAAAATGATAAAATTAAATGAATGAAAAAATATTGAATAATTAATTACTCACTTAATTGCTAATTTAGAAATTAATTTCTCATAAATTATTACTTATTTTAATTTTATTATTGGTTTTTACATTTTATAAAACCAGTTTATAAAATAATAGTAGCCTTAGAATTTTCATAAGCAGATTAGTAATCTATGGATTTGATAGACTCATATTTAAATTTTAATCAATTGCTTGAGTAAGAATGAAACGTAGAGTATTAATTAAATTTGAATGAAATTGAAGATTTAAAATTGGGTTGAATTTAATTATTGTAAACCTGATAGGATTTAGATTGACAAGAATTTAATTATTTTTAGTCACAATTAGTAAAACATAGTAATCTTAAAATCTAAAAAAGAATTTTGATAATCAAACTCTTTGAGAAATTAACTAAATCTGAGGTGTAAAAGCTATCTTATTTGTTAAACAAAAAATAGTTGATCTGAATCTTTACAGCCAAGTAAGTAATAGACTCAGTTTAAATTGGTTAAAATCCTAAAATTAATAATTATTTTATAGTATTTAAGAAGCATTAAATATTTTCATAAAATGTAACTTTATTGAATAGCCACTAAGACTTATAAAATACGACACTTATAGTATTGCAAAAAGAAACAATTTTGAATGGTAAAGAATGAGCGAAGAATTGATAAGAATACTTCTAGAGAAGATCTATAAGTAAATTTGGGAATGGAAATTGATTTAGTAATAAATAGCTGTGGAAAGTTGTGAAAATAGCTTTAATAAGTGTATAAAATGTTCAAAATCTGTCAGAAAGATGAATTGAAATCAAAAAATAAATTAAAATAATTAATTAGAAAAATAAATAAAGAAAAAAAAAGACTAAATAGGAAAAATGAGATCCATCATTCTTTTATCAGCTTTGTTCGTTTTGGGAAGTTGCATTATGATTCCCCATATCGGACCTGCTACCGGTAAAGCCTTACCTATTTATGATGTTGATATTAATGCATCTTTACGTGATTAATGGGCTCCCATCTTAAAGGATTTCAAGGCTCCTTTCGCCAAATTTGTTCATGATTTCCGTTTTATCCTTCGTTTCCCTGACTCTTTCTACTCTTTTGTAGGTAAATATGCTAAAAATGGATTCAAATTCCAACGTTACGTTGAAGAAATCGAAATCTTTAGTGAATTACTTGAAGTTGATTTCAACATTCTTTTCGCTTTGAACTTACTTTACGAAATTTAAAGTGGTAAGGCTTGCACTTCTATTGTTTTCCGTGATGAAAATGGCAGAATTATCCATGGCCGTAACTGGGATTTCGAATTCTGGTCAGAGTTGGCTAATATTTCCTTCTAAATTAATTACCACAAAAATGGATAATTGTTCTATCAAGCTCAAGCTATTGCTGGTGCAGTCTTTTTCTTCACCGCCTAAAAGCCTGGTAAATTCGCTGTTAGTATCAATGCTAGACACACCAAGACTTTCTTGACTAATATCTACGAATTGCTCTTTACCACTAACACCCCTGCCTTATATTTGGTTAGAGAATTTATGGAAACTGTTGACAATTACGATGAAGCAGTTTTGAAATTCAAGACTACACCAACTGTTGACCCCGTTTACTATATTGTCAGTGGTCCTGGTCTTTACGATGGTACAGTTATTGAAAAGGATAGAGATTTTGTTAAATAATCCTTCGTCTTAACTGATGAAACTTGGTTCTTAGTCCAAACCAACTATGATAGAGACATTCCTGATCCCAAGCATGATGAAAGAAGAACTCCTGCTGAAAAGAGAATGGCTCAATATGGTCAAAGTTTGAATGAATAGCAACTCCTTGACGATGTTTTGGCTGTGTTCCCTAACTTTAACATTGCCACTATCTCTTCTACCTTAATGTCATCCCAAACTGGCTACTTCAACAATACTGTTTGGTATTGAGCAGTCTATAATTACATTAAATTATATAAGAAATTTAAATAAAAAATAAATTTGTTAAACTTGAACTATGTGTTGGGTTAAAAACAGTAATAATTTTAATAAATTTTCGCTCAAAAGAATCGATAAATCTTTCAATTCATTAGAGCGAATTGAATAAAAGAATTTCTTTTAATTTATCAAATCACAGTATTTTCCAATATGTAATTGAGTAAACAAATTAAATATATTAATTATTGACGATTTTTACTGTAATCATGGTAAATAAATGTTAGTAATTGATATTACATCTAGATTTCTATCAATTTCTGAAGTAATCTTAACTGATAATTTAACACTCAATTTACCAAATAATAAATATAACCAAAAATTTACTTATCACTAAAACAAAGTTCTTATTTTTAAATTGTCAAAATTTTTTAATTAATTGAAAACTAATCACACTGAAGGTTTAATAGAAAAAAGTAAAGGAAGAGGGAATGTAATAATAATAAATATTTTCAATGCTTTTATGTTTATGATTTTAGATATTACTTATCTGAATTATCACAAATATTAAAAAGAAACCAGACATATAAAGAAAAACACACATCAGAATTAGAATTGAAGATTTAAGAAAAATTTACCTTGTGTATTAACATAAATTAATATTTTTATGGATCTAATTGCAAGATTGAAAATACATAAAAATACAACAGAATAATTAGAATAATTAGGGGATTTAAGATATTTAGTTTTGAGATAATATATTTTTTAAGCTTTTTATTATTTTCTTTATTCCTATTTTTCAAGCAGTTCTGATTAGTTAACGAATTTCAACAAAAGCACTAATTAAAGAAAGAACTTAAATTTTTTCATCGCAATTTATGGACATTCTATATTCAAGATCAGCTAACCTCTTGACTAAGAATTCAAGAGCTTTGCTGGGATAAGTAGTATTCATTAAATACAAGTTAATTTCTTTTAACATGACTTATAAAGAAATACCTTTTTCAACTTAATATGTTTATAATACTAATTTTTAAAAATTTTAATTAAATTATAACTTTTGATCTAAACTTTATTTACTTTTAAATGATGCCTAAATATCTTTAGTTAGTAAAGTTTTTATAATATTATCAATATCTTTAGGAGTAGCATTACCAGTAAATTTATAAACTAATTCATCAGTAATTTCTACTGTTTCACCTCCAAAACCTTACAAGGATAATGACTAATTTTACAAAATTATATTTTGAATATCATTAAAAGATAATTTAAATTAATTATTTATACTTAAAGCATATTCACAACTCTTCTCATATCACCATCACAAAGCTTAAATACAGCTTCAATACCATTATCTTAATATTGTAAATTTTCTGCTTAACAAATTTCTTTGATTCTTTTCTTAGCATCTTCATAAGGAATGTGCTTAAATTTAAATCTTGTGCATCTTGATTAAAGAGCAGGGATAATCTTTGAAACATAATTACAAATCATACAGAATCTTGCATTGCTACTATATTTCTCAATAACTTTTTATTTATATTAATTCATTTTTTATTTAATCTTTCTAAAAGTATTTATAAATCTTCTATAATTTCTTTACTTCTTCTTAATGCAAATTAAGCTTAGTTTGTCATTGAATCTGCTTCATCCAAGATGATCAATTTAGTTCCTTTACTATTTAAATGTTGATTATTAATAAGACTTCATTTGTTTTAATAAATAATGAATTACCCAACAGTACCAAAGTTTGCAGTACTAGCAAAAGTTTTGATTTAATCTCTAACTACATTAATACCTCTTTCATCAGAAGCGTTAAGCTATTTTCATAAACATAAATAAATTTCTTTTCTATTTTGAAATTTAATAAGTTGATTACTTCAAGGACCATTTATTTGTAATTCTTTCCATATAATTATTTAGCAAGAGCTACAATCAAGGAAGTCTTACCTATTAGAGTTTAAAAATATATATTATCCTCTTAGAATTTATTGTAATCATTTAATACCTGTTCCTGGAGGGCCATAAAATAACAAATTAGGAAGTTTCTTATCTTCCTCAATAAACTTAGTAACTATATTAATAAATTGCAAAATAGATCAGACTTTTTTAATTTAGATTCAATCATTTTTACTTGTGGAGACTATATATTAATGAGAAATAATATTATTCAAATTATCAGGTCTGTATTTTTCAACCCAAGGAATATTCTAAGTCTTAGCTTTGCTTTCCTTTTTTCAATTAGATAATTTTAAAATATTTTTATGTTATCCCTTTGCTTTCTGTAAACTAATTAATATGTATTACAACTGTAATAGGGATTTCTTCTTCCATTTTTGCTTTTACTATAATTTACTATATGTTATCTATTAAATGATATTTTTGATATCTTAATATATTAATTTTACTTTTTGTTTGTAATTAATTATTTCTATTTAAGATATCAGCGCCAAACCCTCGCCTATTATATACAACATCAAATGAAGATTTTGGTATAACAATTAGTGAGCGCGAAATAAATATTTCTAACAACTCTATCTTTAATCATATTTATCAAAATAAAAAACAAAATATCTAATCTTTTAATCATTAATATTAAACTAATATTCAAAAACAAATTATCTAATAGGTTGATAACAAATATAATCTACTGAATATTTTTAAAATAATTGAAATACTAGATTATTAATAATCTGTTTTTATCTGATAGTAAAAACCCTTATACACTTCTTAGTATTTTAATGTTAACCCTACTCTTAAAATTTCTAAAAAAATTATTAACTAAAACAGAAATTCATCATTATAGAATTAAAAATTAAAATTTAATTTAATAAATAAATGAAAAAGAGAGAATTCTATTTTAAATTTATTTTTGACTTACTTATGTTATTTAATAGTTATAAAGTGGAAATCAGTGAGAGAAGACAGTTTATTCTGAGTGATTTATTTGATAAAATGTAATATAAATGAATTGCTTTTGATTAAATAACATATTAAAGAAATGAGATCTATTCATTAAGCTACTAAATTATTTAAAAGGTAAATACTAGAATTTTTCTATTAGTAATAAAATAATGCCATTTAAATAAATAGGGATATTTAAATGCTTTAAAAGATCTATATAATGATCCTCTAAAGTACATAAATAATTTAATTATCAAACAAATTGTAAAGGGTATATAGCCTAACAATCGAATAAAAGAAATAAGTAGTAAATATTTACTATTTGATAACAAAAAAACAATATTTTATTTCAATTACTATAAATATAAGAAATGTAACAAAATATTTTTTCTTATGTAAGAATTTATTTCCTTTAAATTAATAATTAAAGTAAAAATAGTGAGACAGTAGATATAAGTCAATTTTTAGAATTAGATATTCTGTCATATTAATCGAGTTTTGTAGTTGACGTATTTAAATATTTAGAAAGTAGGAATTTGAAAACGAAGATATTTTATTTAGTGGGAGTGTATATTTGATAAGTAATGAAAATTAATTAGGTGCATTATTGATGATATTTAGAAGTAATTACATTAAAAATAATAAAAATCTAATCAAATTCAGCCAAATTAATTAAAAAGTAAGTAAGTAAGAAGAAAAGTTTTAAATCAATTATAAAAAATGGACTAGGAGAAATAGTAGGAAAATAATAACAAAAATGAAGAGGAAATTGAAGTGATTCACGCATAAGAAATGTCTTAATAATAAGAAGACAAAAAACTGCTTGAAAATAATTAAGAAATTAAGAAAACCAAAAAGAAAGTTTAGTTCAGATATAAAGAAGTTTAATAGGAGAATTTAAAAGATTTAAAAGAACATTTTGGTAAATTCTTTTCAATGTCGATTGATGATCTTAAAAAATCCTTTGAAGAGATGAGCCTATTACTTTTTAACATCAAAAGAATATTGCAATTATTTTAATGGAATTAATGTAAGTCATTTAGTTGCGTTTTTAAATATAGATTATCATATTTTCTATTAATAGAAATCAGACACAAATGGGGTAGAAATCATCCATCCTTTCTTTTCCTATTAGTGATCCTATAAATCAATATTGCTGTCTGTTATAGTCTTTTCATTAAGTAAAATGGTTAATAGTTTAAATTATTTATGAAAACATTTAAATAATAATAATAAAATAGATAAAGTTTGGGAGAATATCTTACTTGCATTTATAAACTTCTAGCTCAGTTTATAATATACGGAGTCGTTTTCACAATATTACCTAGGTAATTTCATTCTTTTTAAATGCTAGTGCATATTAGTTAATGCATTATTTTAAATGAATAGATGGATTGTAACTAAATTTTTGATGAAAAGTGAAGTAGAAAATCATATTTCTTACATATATTCCCTAGATGTTTTTCTTAATGGCTACTTTGTTTTTCTTGTCTTCAACTATATTTGCTTAGTAACAAACATATTATTAATTGTAATTATTAATAATTCTAATTTTAATAAATTATAGCTTATTCTCACTCCTTTCTTCAAGGACAGCAATTCTTTCATAATTGTAATCATTAGTTCAAGCCTCAACTTATTTGCAAACTACAGATTCTATTATATATTCTTTAAGTTCTATTCAAGTAAATTTTTTAATTTTGAATTTAATTCTAAGTTTATTTGCATAAATAATAGTTTTACCAGATGTGAAAAAAATTGAATCTTTTTTAATACCAATTGGCTTACAAGTTTTAATAAATATTATTATGGTTATATCTAATCACAATTATTATTTATTTATGACTAATTATTTTTTATGATAAAAATTAAATATTTCCTATTTATTTGTCTATATTATAACACTATTTTTATGTTTATTTTCACCAGTCATCAAATAAATTATATATAATTATATATGATAATTCAAAATGAAGTAACAGATAGTTTAAAAATTATAAAAATCTTCAAAATTTTCCTAAACAATACAAAAAAATATTGATCTGTTATTTAATATTTATTGATGATAAAAATTTATTTATTTGTATTAATTAATAAGAAGTTTTAATAAAAATAGAAATAAACTTTATTACACTCAAATAAATATTATTTAAAATAAATTATTTGTTAATAAATTTAAAGTTAATAATTTATTTATTGTTTTTCAATGAGTTGAGAGAGCTTCTTCAATTCCATTAACTAAGGGATCAATGCAGTGAACCAAGAAGGGATTGGCATGTTGTAAAAGGAGATAAGCAAGCTTCAAAGTTGCCCACTTATCATCGTCACTTTGAGGATTTAAAGCTGAAATCAAATCAGAGATATCCTTAGCAATTTGTTTAACTTGATCAATGCACTTACCAATCTTTTCAATAGGAGTGAAATTATTCCAGTTTTCAGCAATACATCTACCATCAATATATCCAACACCTCTTCCATAAGATTATTTTTGACAAGAAACGCCAATATCAGTCATGCTTGAGGGACAATCAGGAGAGCAAACACCTATTCAAATAGTTTTAATTTATTATAAAATAATTATACTAAATAGATAATTTACAGCAGGCTACATTGTGGAAATTAGCAGCACACTTAGGATAGATAATAGCACCCCACTAATTAATTTAATGTAATTAAATAAATGTAAGGTATATTATTAATTTCAAATTACTTATTCACAGCCAATTTATTAATTATCACGTTAACATCTAGATCTAGCCTATTAATATTAAATGAAAAGGATATTGTAAAGTTAATAATATTATTAATTTATTACATTATCAAGATTGAAACCATCACCAAATTTCCAGGGATAACCAACACCTCTTCCATAAGCATCAGGCTTAGCACAATATAAGCCATCATCTCTGAAGCCTGATGGGCAATCTTGAGCACAAACTAATAATATTATTAATATGTATTACAATAGATAGTAAATAAATAATAGAAGAATATTAATTTATTATTAAATATTCAATTTCTCTCTTTTTTAAGAAAAGATTAAGTTTTTACCACAACAGCCAAAAGGGTGATAACCTGCAGAACACTTAGGATACCAAATAAGACCCCATTTTTCACATTCTCCTGACTTATCATTTTGACATCTCTTTTCACCAGTCATCCAACAAGTGGCATCAGCACATTTTTCGATAGCCTTATCAAGGACCTTTAACAAAGCACCTAATTATTAGAAAGCTTTTTTGAAATCAAATCTACTGATATCATCGATAACAGCCTTCAACTCTTCAAAAGTTCCTTTGACATCTGTAACACATTAGTCTAAGTCAGATAATCTGGATTGAAGGAAATTGTCTGCTTAGACTGTAGAAGAGCTTAGAGCAAACAAGCAAATTAAGAATACAATAATTGTTTTATTGGTTTTCATTTTTAAGTTGATTCTTAATTATTTTAAAGTTTTACAATTTTTGTAAATTAATTCATTATTAATAATATTCTGAATTATTTTGAAGATTCAATTAGGATTCCTTTCATTCATTCATCCTTTATAATTATTTACACATTAGATACTAATGACATTACTTCAAACCTTAATAAAATTATCGCTTTCTTGCGCTTTATTTTATTAAAGCCATCGAGATTACTTCGAAAATCTAAATTAGAATGAAACTCATAGTAAAACTAGTAAACTAAAAATAGTAAATTGTAACAAAAAACCAATTTTTTACAAATATTTAAGAATTTTTAAAAAATTGACTCTGTTACTTTTTATAAGTTGTTGAAATTAAGTACCATTATAAGAAATTAATAAAAGAAATAAAGCAAAAGAAAAAGATTTATTTTTATATACATTATTGAAATAACTAATGAGTTATAAATAATATTTGTTTATTGATTAACATAGTAACTATGATAATTTCTTTTATAATAAAAAAAATTGTTAGAAAAAGAATTTTGTTTTAAAAACCATTAAAATAAAAATATTTAAACATTTTTCTATTATATTATTCCATATTATTAGTAATTTGTGTATTGTTCAATAAGAACTAGTATTGTGTACTAAAGGATCAATACAGTGCTCTAAGAAAGGATTGGTATGTTAGAGGAGAATATAGGCTAGCTTTAAAGTGTGCCACTTATCAGATTTATCTTCTACAGATTATATTAAATCTTCGATGTCTTACACAATTTGTTCTACTTATTAAATACACTTTCCGAATTTTTCAATAGGAGTGAAATCATTCCAGTTTTCTTCAATGCACTTACCATCAACAAAACCAACACCTCTTCCGTATGTTTCTTTTTAGCAAGATACACCAATATCGGTCATACCAGCAGGACAGTTGGGAGAGCAAATACCTTTAAAATATTTTAAATTAAGGTGAAGGAATGATTTATTATTTGATATAATTCATTTATTAGTTTGTAAGTAATTAAAATCTTACAGCAGTCGAAGTTATGGAAGTTTGCCTTGCACTTAGGATAGATTACAAGTCCCCACTTATTTATTAAAAATTAAATTATAGATAATCAATTATAACCATATGATTTTTAAGATTTCAGTAATGTAATTAAGTTGGTTAAAATCACAAACTTAATTTCAATTTACAAAAATATTAATTCAATTTTATTAAATTTATTTACTAATTCACAACCTAGTTCTGGGTTATCTTTTAAGCATCTCTACATAGCCTAGAATATTTGTAAAATAATATAAATTTTTATTATTTTAATATCTTGTAATTACTTTGTTGAGAGTTAAATCATCACCAAAATCCCATGGATAACCAGCACCTCTACCATAAGAAGAAGGCTTAAAACATTCTAATCCATCATCTCTGAAACCTGAAGGACAGTCTTGAACACAAACTTATTTAATTATGGTAATAAATTAATAACAATTGTACACTGAATGTTAATTTAAAGATGTAAAGAAATGCAAATATATATATAATTTATCTAATCTAAAATATTATTTTACCACAACAACCGTCAGCATGATAACCCTATTTGCATTTGGGATACCAAATCAATCCAGATTCTTCGCATTACCCTTCAGTTTCGTTTTCACATCTTTACGATCCCTTCATCCAACAAGTGGCATCAGCACATTTTTCAATAACCTTATCGAGTACCTTCATTAAACTTCCTAAATCTTCAAAAGCCTACTTGAAATCTAATTTTTTGATTTCAGCAATAATCTCTTTCATTGTACCAACAGAATTTTCAATATCACTGAAACATTGCTCAATATCAGAAGCACCCTTCAAGAAATTCTTTGGATAGGCAGCATATGAAATAGCAAGCATAGAGCAAGCTAAAGCCAAAAATATTATTTTATTCATTTCTTATTTAATTATCAATTGTTATTTATTTTAATAATTTATTTATAATTTACTTCAAAGTGCAAATCTCCCTTCTTATCTTCTGTAATCCTTTTCTTTAAGATTTTTGTTTATCTTACTTGAAAAACATGACGGCATTTTTTGTTCTCGTGACGTCCAATATATTGATTATTATATTGAGGCATTTCTTATTTCTTTTATTAATTTTAACTATATTTTAAAGAAAAACTGCTCTTTCTATCATTACACATTAACTTATTGTATCAAATAGGTATTTCATGCATCATTTTAATCGTTCAAAATACTAATTACATCCAAATTTAAATAATATTTGCCTTGTGTTTTATAAGTAATTTATCATCAAATAAATATAAAATTCTTTCATATTTCAAATGGTCTTTTATTACTTAAGTCTATTATATAATAAATAGTCATTATAAAATAATGGCAATGAATTTTACATTTTTTAAATTAGAGAAAGGTTTTAGCAGTCAAATTATGAAAATAAATAAATGATACTCAAGTTATTAAAAACTGAAAAATAAATAAAAATATTTCTAATAGTTAAGAAATTTAGGTAAATCTAATATTTAATTTCAAACTATTAGCCTAGATTATTAACTTATTAAAATCTTACTTTTAAAATATAACTTGTCTTTGAAAAAATAGAATTTCTTTTTCATAAATTTAAATTAAACAAAAAATTCATGAATAAATGATTACTAAATATTTTTCAATAATATTTGGTTATCATTTTTAAAAATATATAAAATTTTTAATAAAAAGTAATTATTTGAATGATATTAGTGCCAGTTAATTGAAATGTTTAGGTTTAATTTTATAATTATTAATATTCTATTATTTCGTATATTTCTGAAAAGATTAACTAGAATGTAGAATCTTACTGATACTTGCTTAAATTAAATTGGAGAGTTTAAATGATTTGATATCCTATGTTAGTAAACCTTTTTATTACTTCATTTTCTATTTTTTACTTTTTCTAGGAAATAGGCTAGATAGATATTAAATACAATCATTATTTATTTCTATTAAATAAAATACAATATTATTTCAATTGAATTTAAAATTAATTAAGCATATTTATTTTTTGAAGAATATTGCTGTTTTTTATAAAGACATAAATAAAATCTTATTTTAAGAAATAAGAAAAATCATAGGAGAAATAAATGCCATTATACTTTTCATTTTTTTTAAAATTGAAGTTAAAATTATTAATTATTATTAAACGAATTAGTAATAGTTAAATTTATTTATGCCTATTATCAATTTAAACATTATTAAAAAGCTCTGATCAGGTAGTACTTCTAATTTAATAATTTAATGAATTCTAACGATACTTACAAATTTGATTTAATTAAATAAATTTTAATAATGATGTAATAAATGAGTGAACATCAAAATGATTCATGTAATGATAATTGTACTCTAATTTCAGATTTTAATTTAGTGATTAAATTCCTTAGAATAGAGTATTTAAATTTGAAGGAATAAAAGTCTATAGAACCAAATTAGATATCATCATACTTAAGAAGATATTTAATATAATTTGAAATTTAAATATCCTAAAATGAAATAGATAAATCTTATTTATAAAATCAATTTTTTTAAAAGAGGAATATAAATGTAATTAAATCTAAAATAAAAAATACTTATCAAAATTACACTAAAATAGGAAAAACTAATTTAAATAAATGAATAAAATTTAAATTCCCTTGACCTTCTGTTTACTTCTTATTGTTTGCAATTGTGAGTATGAATTAAAATTAGAAGAAATCAATAATCTTACTTTAAGGTCAAGAAGGTTTGAAGCATGTAGAGAACTAGACCCAGATGCATGTTGCTTTAAAGATAATGTGAAACTTAAAGTAGCCTATGATGAAAAAAGTATTTAATATTTCATGTTTACTGGTACTTAAGTTGGCAAAAACTGTGATGATACTTTAGTTGTTTTTCCAACTAAATATAGCTCCACTTAAAAAACTATTAAATAAGGTAGTTTCTCAGTAACTGACATCTAAGGAGTTTTCTCTTACACTTTCTTCTCCTCTTACAGAGAATATAAAGAAGATGGATTCATAAAAGCAGATTGTGAGTTAGATGCTAGAGCTCCTAGCTAAAAATATCAACTTGATTAATATTTTGTTTTTACTAAAACTCTTGGAAAGGCTCCCCCTTCAGATTCAGATTCTGAAAATAAAAATGACTAAGATAATTAAAATAACAATTAAAGTGCTTCACTCGGCATTATTCACTAATTTAAAACACTTTTATTCTTAATAATATCTTTTATTATTTTTTGAGATTATATTCATTGTATATATTTATTTATCTTTCACTTTCTATGAAAAAAATTTATAATCATTCTAAGATTTTCATTTTATTTTAGTAAAATTGATATGCAAACATAACAATAAATTATAGTGTGAATTTATATAAATATATTATCATTTTCTTGAATTTATATAATTTCTAATACAAATCAAGCTAAATAGTAATTATTCCTTTAACCTATTTTATAAATAAATCTTTGATACATTTTTAATTTTTTATTGTAGCTAATTAGTTAATGAATCAATTGAATACATAATTAAATAAAACGAAATCAGTATTTAAGGAATAATTAATAATGTAACTAACTATGAATAATTTAAATTGTTAGAATATTTCAAGATATAATTTATTTTTATGCCTGATTATCTATTCTTTATTCTTAACACCATTTTTAGTATCACAAAAACGAAATTAAAGAATAAAGTTAGCATTATGAATAACATATAAAAGAATTATGACATCAATCAATTCAAATAGATCAATATAATTTGAATTAAAAATATAAGGTAGGTTATTAAGGTAACTAGAACTATCTCAATATATTTAAATACAATAATCCAAATCATACTTTTAAAATAGATTTGAAATTTAAAATTAACCAATAGCTCTATAGAATCATATTAAGACGATCAGAAATAAAAAATTCAAAATTTAAATATTCCCTATTTTATTTAGCGAGTTTAGCTAAATAATATATAAATTCCAAATAGACGAATAGAATATTATGATAAAAATCAGATCATTAAAAATTCACTTGTTTATCATTGATTTTTGATGTTGCCTATTTCTATAAGAAAAAAATTAATTCTATCATATTTAATTTTAATATGTTGTGCCTCTTATTTAAGTACTTTAACTTCACATTTTAGAGAGTAGATCTATTTTGAATATAGATAGTTGCTCACAAATACATTTTTTTAGTGATTGAGAAAAATTTTTCAAATCCAATTTATTTGAAAATACATTTAAAATTTATTGAATTGAATCAAATCACTTAAATAAATAATATATAAAGATATCCTTATGTACTTCGTTTATGATATTGTAAATGAATATTTATTTTTAAAATAAAATAGAATAAAAATATAATTTATCCTTATTTTAAAATGTTATTACATTTAATAAATAAAAACACATAGAAATAAATTCTTTGTCATTCTTGTTGTAATTAATAAAAGAAATATTACATCAATTAATTAGTATTAACATCAATACGTTTCTATCAAAGATTGGTAAGGGTTTACATTAGCTAGAACTAATACTCTTTTATGAATAGAAATAGTTAATAATAAATTACAAAAGTAAGTCAGCAATAAGACATTTACTCTGACGTCTAAAAGATGATCAGGGAGATATAATGGTAAAATTTTTTAATTTATTAGCATATATATGATACAAGTATACCTTAAATCATATAATTAAATATAATTATGAATAATAGCAACTTCCTTAATAAAAATCTTAAATGAAATTCATAAAATATTTACTTATTTGTCTGATCATTAGTATTCCTGCTAAAGCTTCACACGAATCCTATAGCTTAGAAGAATTAAATGGATTAAAACTAAAAGCTAAAGTTAATAGATGTGCTTCATTTGACACCAATGCATGTTGTTTTACCGATGACGTTATACTCTATGTCTCTTTTGATAATGAAAAAATAAATTCCTTCACTTTTAAAGGAAATCAAGTTGGGAGTTTATGTCCTAATTCATTAACTGTTTATCCTACTAAATTCTCCTCAACTTAAAAATAAATAACTGTTGGATAAATTTCTGCAACTGATTTGAGAGGATTCTACTCTTATACATTTTATACCACTAATGTCGAAATTGAAAATAATTAAACCTTAATATAATTCCAAGCTCTGATACCAAGTAAAAAATAAGTTTTCTATTAAGATTTTGAGATAATCTATTAAAATGGTGGTTCATCAAGTATATCTTTTACAAATATTTTAAAAATTAAATTTACTTTTGTATTATTCACATTTATTTTAATCTTTATATTCTGATTTTTAGATAAATCAATATTTATACAAAATTATCATTCACATTTTAAGTTATATAAAACATTCATAAAAGATTTTACTCATAAAATAGAATTTAAATTATTTAAGTTATTTTATCAATTATCTTGAATTTTATAAATAGTACAATAATCTACCATCTCAACATCTTATCTTATCAGCAATATAAGCTGGCCTAAATATAAATTAGAATATTATAAAGATTTAATTTTGTAATCAAAATTATTATTTATTACTATAGATTGTTAAAACAAAGGTATTCTTCCTACCTTTAATATCTCGCATTTAATGCATTTTTTGTTGTACTACTACAACTAAATAAATACATAAATTTAAAACCATCTTTTATTTAAGTTAGTACTTAATGATAAGACAATTTAAGATCATTTATTTTTTTTTAATTTGGAGTAATTAAGTTTCTTTAAAGTATTCTTACTATCTTTAATATTTCATATTCAATGCATTTTTTGTTGAACTTGATAATTAGACAAATAGTAAATTAAAAACTAACTTTTATTGATATTAGGATCTAATTAAAAGACATAAGGAGCTCAATTCTTGTAGAAAAGGTAAAAATATTTTTCACTTATTAAATCTGACTGAGAAATCAAAAAAGTAAAAGAATTTAATAAATAACTAATTAAATTAGATATCAAGTATTGGATGATCAGGCATATAATGAAGAGTAGATATTTACTATTAAGATTTGAGTATTTTAAGTGATAATATCCAAATCTAAATTAGGAGTATAATAAATTGAATTAAATTAAATCATAAAATGGATTAAATTAACTGGGCAACTCAAATCACCACATTTTCTAAAGTTATTTTAGAATACATTGAAAAGAATTTAGTTTAGTAAGGTTATTCAAGCTTTGAATTCTTACAAAGCGGTGTCTAAGGTGAAATAATTAAGGCTTTTTCAGAAAAAGATTAAAGATTGGTTCAAATATTCCTTTAACATAAGAATAAAAATGAATACTAATCAATTAAAGATGAATATGACACCTTAGTTAATTTGAAGGATTGCAAATATATAGTAAAATATCTTAGAGTATTATATTTTGAGGAGATATTTATTTGCGCAATTGTATCAGATTACTTCAGCCTTTCTCTTTAAGATGAACTTTAGTTGCTAAGATAAAGTGGAAGTTGGCTTAATGATGAATAAATTGTAATTCTTACTTTGAATTTATGCTATATACTTTAGGAATTACATTTAAACAATCTCTCTCATTTTAATTTAGATCCTTCCAAAATAGTGAAGTCTGATGAAGGAATTTATAAAATTAATGATTTAAGCTTATCAATAGCTTTAAAATCTGATAGACACACTGCAATTTCTTTTATTAAATCAAATTCAAAGTATTCATCTCCAGAATTAGAAAAGTTAGTTGAAAATAATAGTATAGCCTTGACTTAGAAGTCGGATGTCTTTTCTATGAGTTTAATCATTTTTGAAGTACTTGGGTATCCTGTTGATGATATTACTATTAAATAAATATAAAATGGGCATTTTTTTAAAGAAAAAATGATTGATGGGTTCAGATTTAAAGATTTATAAAAGCTCCTTATCGAGTGTTTTTATCATCCACAAGTTGACAAAAGAGTAGAATCTTATCAAATGGTATATAAATTACTCCCTTTGCTTCCCTTTTCTCAAAAAGTATTTGAAATGATTTATGAGGAATTATAAACAATTATAGACGAAGACCCTTACTCTTATCCTAATAATATTCCTTATATTTAAAATTTAAGAGTTCATAGTTAGTTAGCTTAAATCGTTATCTTAAAGGTTCTACCAAAAACTACTGCAGAAACTATCACATAGGCTGAAGAAAAGGCATCTGACTTATTATATAAAATCAGTGATTAAAAGAAATCATTACAAATGAGACTTGAAATTCTTTCTTTTTACAAATAAAACTAACCTTCAAATATTATAAAGATTAGTGAATTAAATTTGAAAATATCTTAGTGTTACATAAAGTAATTAGATTATAAAAATGGTCTATTATATTCAGAAATTGCTTTTTTACAATCTGTTTAAATTTATAAAGGAGCTTCCATTCAAACTTCACAATGCTTATACATTTTAAGTTGGAGTTACTTTGGTTTAAATGAACCACAAAAAGCAGTAGAATTTGGGTTGAAATCACTTGAAATGAAAAGAAAGGTGTATCCAGAAAATGATTTGAATATTGCCACTTCATTGAATGCAGTTGGATCTATGTATGATAAATTGAATTAAATAGAACTTGGATTACAATATAAGTTAGAAGCTTTGGATATTCGATAATATTAGGTTAATTAAGGAAACAAAGAAGTATTACCTCATCTTATCTTCTCCTATCTCACTCTTGGATCTACTTATACTTTATTAAAGCAATACCAAGTTTCACTAGATTATAACACAAAAGCTTTGGAATTGAGAAAGAGTATGTTTGGTTACTATCATCAAGAAGTTGTTGATTGTTTAACAAAAATCAAGAATGTATACAGATACATGAAAAATCGTAGTGAAGCAAATAGAATTGATCTAGAAATTAAATCCATCTAAAATAATATCTAATTTTAAAAAGTTTATTGAAGTATCTTTAAAATGGAATCAATTAAACTTTTCTGTTTCATTATCTTATTTATTTATTTATTTTTAGTAATTTTTATATCAGTTTTCCTTTCATAACATAAAGTTTTTTTTTTCAAATAGAAATAAATCTCTTTGATTTAATCTTTTTTCAACATCATTATCAAGATATAACATGAAATAAATTTACATTTGTAATAATTTAATATGTTTATTTTTGATGTCATTCTTTTTTGAAAAAGAAATCAACAATCCATTAGAGAATCTTGAAGAATATCTCGAAAAAAGCTGTCCAGCCATTATTATTGGCTTGGGGTTCATCGGGATTTTCATCAGTAGCACTAGGCATGGAGTTTACTGCTTCAGTGCATTATTCTAGGAAAGGATTAAAGTGTTAGATAAGAATATATGATTTTTTAAGAGTTTCCCACATAGTATTATCAGAATCTAAGCTCAATTTTTCTAAGATCTCCTTAAGCTCAGTTTCAAGTTAAGATAATTAGTCAGCACATTCACCAAATGAAGAGATAGAAGAGAATTCTGACCAAGCTTCAGCAATGCATTTACCGTCGGTATGACCGAAACCCCTAGCATATTATTTTCTCATACATGTAACTCCATTATCTTTCATATCAGCTGGACAATCAGGTTTACAATTACCTATAAATTAAATTAGAAATATTAATATTAAAAATATACATAAAATTAGTAAGTTTCTTACAACAACCAGAACTGTGATAATTGGTGAGACACTTAGGATAGATTATTGCACCCAACTATTTAATTAATTAAGAAAATAAATTAATTACATTACCTACTATATCAACCAAATAATTTAATTGAATATATATTTACTTATTCACATCCTTGAGAATTATCTTTACTGCATCTTTATCTGGGCTATATTAATAATAATATTAATTAATAAACCTATCATAATATCATAAATAAGATAAAAAGATATATTACTCCATCTAGAGTTCCAAGTCTATCACCAAACTTCCAGGGATATCCCAATCCTCTATAATAAGAGTCAGGCTTTTCACAATAAAGTAAGCCACTTTCCTTGAAATCCTTAGGACATTCTTGTACGCAAACTTTGTAGTTAACGAAAATAATTTATTTTAATGAATGTAAGTCTAATATGAAGTTATTTACTGCTTTGCTCCTTTATTTTATAACCAGTCTTGCACTTAGGATACCATAAGTTGTTGATAAATTCACAGGGTTGGTCGTAAGTGTATTCACATCTTTATTGACCATTCATCCATTAGAATTAATCAGCACACTTTGGGATAGTTTTATTGAAGGAAGTGTTGATATCATTGATCTTATCAATTACTCTCATGTATTATTTCTTAGATAAGTCATTAACAAGAGATCTGACCATATTTGTATGAGTTTTTAAATCATCGATACAAATTGAGGCATCAAGAGATTTAATATTGGCTTGTAAGAGAGTTTCGCAAGCAACGAAACTGAATAAGACCAAGCAGGCTAATAATGTGTGACTATATTTCATTTTATTAAACTCCTTTTAGTTTTTAAGAGAAATCTTTGTTTTTAATTTTAATAATATATAAAGTTTGTAATCTATATTCTTATTAATTTCAATTTTTTTTCTTCTTTGTGATAAAGAATGATCTAAATGTAGTTGAGATGTAAATAGAGTGGAGGTAGTAAATAGATAAAAAACATATCTAGCCAATTAATTAATTAATACTACTGATCCTTCATGTGGCTAATTTTTAATCCTTTTACTTTTATAATTTCAACTAGTACTATATCAAGATAAAATGAGAAATTATAAAATTTAATCATAACCTAAAATAAGATTATTGATCTACAACAAACAAGGATACTTTTATTAACATTTCAATCTAACCTATCTTAAATTAATTCCCCCTTTTATTTTTCTACACCTTAATAATACTAAACCTAATAATTGAATCCTAGAATTGTGTTTATACAGTAAAAATAATCAAATTATCCTTATTTTAATAATATTCTCAGAGTGTAAAAAATAAATTATTTCAATTTTATCAGTTTTCTTAAAGTTTCATTTCTATTATTCTCTTAAAAAATTAATTAGAAATTTTTTTTAATTTTTTATCTTTTTAAATATTACAGTATTAATCATTAGAACTTATTTATTTATCAAAATGGTGGAAGTTATTTTTTAAAATTTCTCAGTGACAATTAAAATTGTTATTTTCTATTATTTAATTATTTCATAGAGTAATATGTAGGAATAAATAGTAGATTTAATAAAGTTTTTTTTAGAAAAATATTTTCAAATATTCTATTAAGACATTTTAATTAAATAAAGTATTTAATTTTTAAATATTTAATTATTGAATTATTTAAATGATATGAAAGGCAGGCAGACAAAAATTGAATAAGATATGATAAATTTCAATTTCTTTCTTTTTTCATTATTAAATTATAATACTGCATCTAAATTAATCTTCTACCAATCAAGATAATACCAATGTATATTGTTTTTTCATATTATCAATTTTTGATAAGATTTTTTATTAAATAATTAGCAAGAAGAAAGAATGTTTGCTTGCTTGCTTTCTTGTTTCTTTTTAATTTTTTTTGTTTTCAAATGAATATTGAATTATATTCGTTTTATTTTGTGTTGAATCAAATTGATTATTATTTTTTTAAAGAATCATTTATAGCTCTATATAATATTCAAAGTAAAGGAATATAAATAACTAATAATAGATAGCAAATTTAAAAATAATGGCAGAATAATCAGCCTTTGAAGATGAGGCAGAAAAATAAAAATTCCGCTAATATTTAGAAAAAAGAAATGAGGTACAAAAGTTTAATATAAATTAGAATGGAGGGTGATTATTAACCTTTTGTATTTAATATATTAGGGTGCTGTTAGGAAAGTTTTTTAGAATGGAAAGATGATTAATGGTTGTACATTAGAATTTGATACAGCATTTGGTATAAATTGCAGATAAATACAAGGATAGCTATCTATAATAGGAGACGGTAATTAATTGGTTTATGAAGAAGAAATATTGATGATTTCCTCATACTATTAAATTTAAAATCTATTTTTATTTTAGAATATTTACTAATAGATAGGAATGGAGAATTTATATTAAATTTACTATTTTTATATGATTATCATTAGGTTAGATAGTTTTTAATGCAGCAAATATGATTGTTATTAAGGATTTAACTACCAAACAGTATCAATTCATCTAAAAGGAAAATAGATTCAAAAATGTTACTTGTATGACTGCATAATAGCTTAAAAATAAAAGCATAATTATTGCGGTGGGAGAATCTTCAATGAATGACGACAAACCTGCCATGGTGATTATTATAATTAAATTAAACAAAAGATTAATAACAGAGATCGTTTTATGAAAAAACCTAATAACTTTTCTTTGATTTTTAAATGAAGAAAAATATAATGATTGCAATAGAAATTTTATAAATCTACTTGTAAAAGTCTATTTTGTTTGAAAACTAGACTTATCTCTCAGTTTACTTGAAAAGAAAAACTGTTTCATAATGAATAGGAAAATAATTATTCTAATTTTAATAATAGATAGTAGTTACTTATCAGAATAAATGGCATATTTTGAATTAAGGATAGAAAGGTGTTGTTAAACAAGTTTGTATTAATACAGAAAAATCTTATTGTTGCGGTCTGATCTTACCTCAAGGTTCTAATCAGCCAATTCTTAATTTTTGGAGTTATAAAAAAGATAAATTATTAGCTACTATGCCTGTTAAAGCAAATTTAGCTAAATTTTCTCTTCATCCCTCAAAGTCATCTAATGTAAAAACTTAAAGGGAAATAAATATTTATTAATAATCCTCCATTTTTTTATTAATCAAGATTATTCTTACTGGATAGAACTATTTTAGAATGTGGGAGGTATTCTTCTAAGAAAAACAACTTAAGGAATCACATAATCCTTTAGTTCCTCTAAAAATTGAAAAAGAAAATCGCTTTTTAGATCATGTTTGGATTACTAATACTACTGTTCCTACCTTGGTCGTTTTAGCAGCAGGAAATTTAATTTTGATCCTTTAAAATGATTAATTAAAAAGAACAGTGTAAATTGATGTGGCTAATTTAAATATTGTAGATGCACCTGTTACTTAAGTGAATCTTGGAGAAAATGAAATTGAAGATGTTTATGGTTTGCATAATGTCCTTGATGATATTATCAGAGATAGGGGAAATAAAGATGGAACAAATGAAAAAGTAGTTTATTAAAAATATAACTGCCAGATATCTAATATTAAAAAATAATAAAATAGGCTCCTATGAAATAGTTGTAGAACAACACATAATTAGAATTTATCAGCATAACTTCTACTAGAAGAGGATTTATTTTAGGAGGTAATAGAGGGTGTATTTGCATTTACGATATAGAAAAGAACTATTAAATTGTCAATATTATGAGTTTTGAAATGAAATTTCCAAACAATGATGATCACAAGATCTTCTTTTTATCTAGTTCAAGTAATGATAGTATTATATCTATTGCTTCTTATGAACCTGCTGGAAGCATTACATATCATCTTTTAAATACTTATTAACTTGATACTGAAGTCTCACCTATTTAGCCCTTCTTCACAGCTGGTTTCCATACCAAGAAAATCAATGGTATTTCTACATCTATTACAAAGAATATCTTTGCAACATGCTCTGAAGATAACACTGTTAAAATTTGGAATTATTATGAAAGCGAAAGTTAAGAAAAACGTGGTATTATAAGTTAATATTTCAAGGAAGAGCCTTTAAGTGTCAGTCTACATCCTTTTGGTATGTTTATTGCTGTAGGTTTCACTAATGGATTTAAAGTACAAATTTAAAGTTATTTAATAGTTTAAAAGTTAAAACAAATAAATTATTTATTAGATTTTTGCTATATTGAATGATTAACTCTATCCTTTGAAAGAGGTTAACTTGACAAATTGTAAGTTGGTAAAATATTCTCATGGAGGTCATTATTTATTGACAAACGAGAAGAATACAATTATTATTTATGATACTATCTACTATGAAGCTTTATAAGTAATTTTTCTAAATTTACTAAATATATTTTTTATATTTTTGATTTTATAATTGTTATTAGATTCTAGAAGGTCATCCAGCTCTAATTAGAGATGTTTGTATTACTACAAATGATATTTACATTGTATCAACTTGTATGAATGGATATGTATTTTGCTGGAATATATTAGATTCTACTCAGAATATTTAAAAAACATTTGAACACCAAGAAAACTCTATTTATAATTGCATTTATTGTGATTTAGATGTCTTGAAAAAAGAAGGTGAATAACCTGATGAATCAAATTTATTTATTGGCTGTTCTAATGAAAAATATCTTAGCATTTATAAAGAGAGATGGAAAAAGTTAGTTGCTGAATTCCCAGTTACTGATTGTTATGTCACAAGTTTAGTTGTTTCAACTTAGCTTAAGTGTGTATTCTTAGGTATAAATTAAATAAAAAAAATTAAAAACTATAAATCCTTATTAATAATTAAATTCAGGAACCAATAAAGGAAGAGTAAGAGTAAGTGTATGGCCTTTGGATGATGATGCTATGGAATATGAATAAATAAACCCTAACAGTGTTTAAGTTATGTAGAAGATTCCTGATTTCTTTGAAATTGCTGTTCATTCTTCTGCTATCACCCATATGGTTCTCTCATATGATAATTAATACTTATTTACAGGTGATGAAGATGGATAGATATTTATGCTAAAAATAGCAGATGTTTTTGAAAATGGCGAATTAATTGATTTTAGAAAAAATACTTCAACAAATTCAAAGAATGAAGATAAATTGAGAATTGAGTAGACATCTAATGATTTATTCTTGGCTAAAATTTCAAAGATAATGGAAAAGAATGAATTAAAAAAGAAATTGTAATTTGAAGTAGTTAAATTAGAATAAACGAAGAAGATTGAAACTTAAAAGTTGGATAATATGTATAAACAGAAGATGGATGCGATCAACAAGGTATTAACTATAAGTAAAGATTTATTTATATTTATTATTATTCTTTTCATAATAGGACTTTTAAATCACAATGGAGAGTGATATGAAAATGAAAGACACATTTGTTTCAAAATCGAATGATGAATACAATAAATTATTTGAATAATATACAACTGAATAAAAGAAGTACAAAGTTGATATAGATGCCTTAGAATAACTTCATAAATAGAAAATAGGTAGCACCATTTAGCAATTTATTTTGATTAGTTATTAATGTCAATTAACTAAATAAAATTAGAATATGAGAATCAAAGAAATAAAGATCTGGAAGATGAAATTGAAAGAATAAAATAAAAACATAAAGATGATCTTTAGAATTTACTCAATACTCACAAGGATGATTTAAAGAGATTAAAGGTAGTTCATTAATTTGTTTAGATTCTCGTTTTAATACATTATTTAAATATAAAGATGAACTTCTATGAGAAATGTTAGAAGGTGTAGGTAAAGTATTCTAATGTGGTTGACAATACTAAAAATTTTGGTAATGCTTTCATTACTCGTCTCGAGAACTAAGATGTAGAGTATGAAAAGGAAATAGATGAGAAAATTAAAGAATTGAAAGAAGAAATATCTAAAATAAAAAAGGTCAATGAAGATTTGGAGAAGAAGAACTAAGATTTTATTAAATAATATGAAAAACTAAAACGTGAAGATGAAGAATTATAGAAGAAGATTGATGAATAATTGAAACGTCATAATGAAATAAGAATGGAAAATTTAAAGAATGATTAAGATATTTTGAAGATGTAGCATTAATTATTAGAAAGACTTTAAGTCATCGACAGTAAAGAGGAAACATGCAAGCAAGCAAAGGATGAGTAAATAAATCTTGAGAATTTTAGATACATGCTTAATCAAAAGAAGAGAAGCTTACAAAATGAAAAAGGAACTCTGTTAGATAAAATATCTAACAAAGAAAAGAACCTTAAGAATATGTTTAATGAACTAATTAAAGAATCCAACCAAAATGAATAAAAATACCAAGATCTTAAAAAATTAAATGCGGAAATTAAAGTTTTAGAGAATTCAATAAAGAAATGTGAAGTTGAGATATTCTTTAATACTAATAAACTTACTTCATTCTAAAATGTAATTAGATATTTAATTTTTTTATTCATTTAATAAATTTATAAATAAATTCAGCAATTACAAGGCATCATGAAGAGTTAAGAAAGTGTTACTGTTGTAGGAAAGAAGCTCTATGATATGCTTGAGAAATCTAAAAATAATGAAGAATTTAATAAATATTCCTCTAAAAAGGTTATTTCAAGTAATATTTATTTATTTAATTTTATTTTGTTTAATGACTAATATTATTCCTAAATAAATTTAGACGATGATATTAAAGAGATTATCAAAATGAAATAAGAAAAACCAAATGAAGTTAATGATGAACTTTTAAGATAGGGAAGATGGATGACTAAGAAACTTCATTTAATTAAGATTACTTCTGATAAATTAAAATAAATCAGAGGAGATAATATTAATACAATTTTGAATCAAAATACCAAATTAATAGAAGAATGCAATTTATTAAGAGGTGAAAATGAAAGGTATAGAAAAGAAATGAAAAAGATAGAAAAATTACTTGCAGAAGCAATCAGAAAGAGACAAAAACTCAGAAATCAACAATCACAAAATCCCGCTCAAATGAAAAAGCTGCTTGAAAAATATGATGAAAATCAAGAGAAACTTAAAAACTAACAATAAAAATTATCTAATATTAAGGTAAATACAAGCATTTTGAAATCTAAATTCTAATGAGAGCTTTATTGTTTTATAATTAGGAATCAATCGAAGAAATGGTAAGTAAAGTGGATGATACATCATCTAGTCGTTTACCAGCTATAAATAAAAAGTAATTCTTATTTAAATATTTTATTTAATAATTCTAATAACTTTTTAAAAACAAAAGGGGTGGAAACTCTATGACTGTTAACTAGAGTGGCCTCTCAACAGATATAAGTTCGAGTAGAATTGGTTTATAAGGCTTATAAGTTTCTAATATAAAAGATAAATCGATTCTCTCATAATAAGGTAATAATCAATAAATTGCTAATATAGGATTAGGATAATAAGTACAATTCCCCGAAACAGTGGTAGAAAATCCCCTTGAACATGATAGACCTACAACTTCTGAAATGAGAAGAAAGAAAAAACTTAATTGATTTTAATAACTTTTTATATTACTTTTACTATGATATAAATATTGTAATAGAAATTGAAATAACCATATAATAATTTGCATTATGATATCTTTATATTTTTAATTATTTATTTATTCATTTAATTATGGTTCAACAATTTTTTCTTGGTAGATTGAGTTTCATAAATCATATTTGAACACTTATATATTTTAGGTAGAATTAAAATGTGATGATGATAGTAAATCCAAAATATTATTAGAATCTTTATTTTTAATTTAATTAAAAATTCACTTTAATTTGTGAAGATTTCAAAATTTGTAGAGAGTAATATTATAAAGGATACCAATTTATTGACAAATGAAATGTAAGATTTAGAAAGAAGTTGATATTACATGCTTATCAGATTTAACATGTCATAAGGATTTAAATACTATTGATACATTCAGAATATTCAACTAAGAGTTAGTAATTATATTCTTTACAAAAATAATCCCTAAATTTATCTTTTAATGTGTTCAATAGTAAAGAAATATTTGAATATTTGAAACAACATGTTTAAAATCAATTTGAAGGAAAAACCATTTATGTTGACACAAGATAATTTAAATAAGATTTAAAATATGATGAACTAATGGGATTTCATGAATTTAATGCTCAAATTGCCGATTGGTTTTATCTTTATGCCAAAAATTTAACACATCTTTTTATCTTTCTTGATAAGTAAAAACATATTTAATGGGAATAATATAGCTATTAATTGAAATTCATTTGCTATTATGAAAAGAATTGGAAGCTAATTAACAGCAACTGATGTTCAATTTTATACAGGATCTTTCACATCTTTTTTAAATCTTAAAACTCTAGAATTTTCAACAGGTGGTAAAACAGCAATGGATGTAAACTTCTTATTAAAAAAGAGAAGTATAATTCTATATAAATATTATAATTAATTAGCTTTGGAATAGTGGTAATTTTGAAGATGCACATTTCTATGTAAAAAAGAAAGTTTAAAGTAACTTCAACAAATCAATGGGATTAGCAGCCAAATAATTAGGCAAATAATTAGAAAAAATGATCTTTAAAAATAAATTCACACTTGAAACATTGAGTTTAGATCTTTATAGGTAAAATAAAATTAGTAAGGTAGAGATTAATTTAATTAATACTATTATTAGATGGTCATCTTGCACATCTGGAGATACCACATCACTATTTAAGAGTTTAAAAGAGACATTCCTTTAATGTGTGCACATCAAAAATTTTTATCTAAATTTATATGGGTAAATAATATTTATTCATACAGTTGCTTTTACTATTTATTATCGTTAAAAATATAGATGGGTTGGAATTATTGATTATAAATGTTTTGATGAACTAGCAGAGGCTTTTAAGGCATGCATGAGCCATTGTAGACAATTAGAGAAGATAGAACTACATTTTCCATGGTTTAAAATTATATGTTTAAATTTAATTTAATAATTTATTTTAAAATTAGGTGTTAAAGTCTCACTTCGTGGTAGGCATCTATCTCCCTAGCTGAATCTTTAAAATATATCTCATAATTAAATACAGTTACAAGTTTCACTTTAAACCTAGGAGGGTAAAAAAGAAAGTTTACTTAGAAAAAATTTCAATTTATTATTTATAAAAAGATGGGGTTAAGAATCTTCTGTTGTACCTGAAACATTTTTTGAAAATTTAGCAGCTATGATACTAAATAATCCTATACAATAATTAATGCTAACATTTGGAAAGTAAAATAGTACATTAATAAATAATTTATTCTTTTTTGATTCATTGATTTATTAATTAGTTGGAAAAATCCTCTAAAAGTGGAGAAAACATTGGAATGCATGGAAGCTATGCTGATGAAATTATGCAATAAACCTAGTTTTTACAAATTAGGACTTGATCTATGGGGGTAATTCAACAAAAATAAGAAATAATAATTAATAAGGAAAAAACTTATGATATTAAAAATAGATGGACTAATGGTAGCATTAAAGGATTAATCCATTTAGCTAAAGCTATAGTAAAGATTAGATAAACATCAAGTCTATAAGATTTATCTTTGAATTTTTGGGAGTATTATAAATGAATTTGTTCTAAATTAATCTATGTTGATATTTTGAATTTTTCAAATAAACAGATGGTCAGGAATTATTAACCCAGAGTGTGCAGTAGATGTTATTATATAGATGCTAAATCCTCCATATAAAAGGCACTCTTTAAAATATGTATCAGTTAATATGAATGCGTAGGACATTAAATTCAAATAAAGTAGTTTTTATATATATTTAATCTTTGGTTATTAATTAACAAATAGATGGTACATGAGTAAAGAAACTAGTTTAAAATTTTTTGAGTGTATAAGAAAGATTGAAAATGAAAATCATATTGAGAAATTAAATTTAAGTTGCAGATACGAGCATCCTTTAAAAAAATATAAATTTAATAATCCAAATGGAAGAATACATGGTAAAAATTTAATTAAATTAATAGCTTTTAAAGATTATCAGTATAAGAAGGCATTACATATATGCAAAGCAATCGATAATATGTAACTCTATTTAACAGATAGAATGTAAAAAGATTTCTATAAACTATGTTTCATTCCTCATCTGAATGAAATTACTTCTATAGAAATACCTTTTTCATATAACATATAAGGCTGAATATATCTGAAATAAATTACTTAAATTCAAAGCAAAATATATTCTTATTCTTTTTAATTAAATGTTTGTTATTGTAAGTTAATTAAAGCAACCTTTCAAAAACAATTCTGATCAAATGAGTTAAATCTGATTATTTAATAGAAATCACACGTAAAGGTTTTTAAAATTATAAAATTTAATTTTGATCTGGTTTAATAAATTATATAAATTTCTCTTTCTTAATATTTCGGTTTATCAATAGTAATAGCTCTAGAGATGGAAGTATTATATATATTTAAGCAGATTTTACTTCCTTCCTTCAATCATTTTTATAATTTTTTTGATTTTTACTATTCATATATTATTGGTAGTTTTTACAAATTAACATTTATGGTAGAATAAAAATCTAAAACTTTAATAATGCCTTGAAATTTGTTCTATTTTATTGAAATAAATTTTTTCCTTAATAGTTTAACTCAAAAGAGGTACCTATTATATAGGTCTTATAGTTTATTGCATGATTCAAATTTTTACTATAAATTAGAATTTAATTTTGAATTCATACATATTTTAGGAGTATAAAAAATGAATTTATTTTTTTAGAATTTATAAATTTGAGGAGCTAAACAATAATATTATAAATAGAATCATTCAACTATTTTACCAAAAGTAGTAACTTATTCTTATTGATTTATAATTTCTTGATGCAATTAAAAAATGAGGAATTTGATTATTTTAGTTTTTGGAATATTATCCAGTAATTATTTTTTCCCTTTCAGTCTTAAATATTGATTTTACTAGAAGTAAAATATTTAGAATAAATATTATTATTGCAATATAGATTTAAATGTTAAATTGAATCTTTTACATTAAGTTGAAAAATGAATAGTTACAAAAGAATTACGTAAGATATAGATACATTATGAAAAGGATGATTTAATAAAGGAGTATTCATGGAATACTAATCTTTTATTTTGTTTTGTATATTAGGTAATAATATCTTTGGAGAGTATTTATTTATGCGAAATCTTTGCAATAATATACAAAGATTTTGTAAGTAGAATCATTCTAAATTCTTTGATTAAGGTAATATAAATACATGGATATGACAAAGAGAAATGTGATTTTAATTATTAATCAAAATAAACTTAGATAATTACTTAAATTTAAAATTAAATGGATCGCCTAAATTCATTAAATGAGTAAGTGAATAGCACTTATAATAAAAATGGCTATTTGATTGTTAATTAACTTCCTTTTTAAAAGGTGTAAGTAGAATTAAACAATCTTAGAAGAAATAATGCAATTAATACAGAAATGTCTAGACAATTAATGAATATTGTTTAAGATCCTAATAATAAAATAATTATAATTAAAGGAGTTAATGAGAAAATATTTGGATGTGGTGGAGATGTTAAAGACTTATATTCTTATCTTAATTAGAAGGATAAAACCCTACTTTTTGATTATTTTCTCACTGAATTCTAAAATAACTATTGCTACTATCTCTTTAACTAAATGAATAACTGTGGATCAATAGCAATTTACGATGGATACACAATTGGAGAAGCCTTCTTATTGACTTGCTACTCAAAAATCAAAATATGCACTGAAAGAACTACTATTTTTATGCCAGGTATAATTTACAATTTTATCTATTATATCCCCCTCTTTTTCAAACTTTATTATAAAAATAAATTGTTAACAAATATAATTTATTAAGAAGGTATCAAATTATATTAAGATTTATTATTTTAAAATTAATAGAATGCAAAAATGGGCTAGTTATTTATACTCCTCAATATTTCTATAGTTTATAGAATAATGTTGGAACTTATCTTTGGATGACTGGAGAGTAGGTTAAAGGATATGATTGTGTTAAATTTGGTTTGGCAGATTTCTACATTTAAAGCAGCTATTTGAAATAGCTAGAAAACGAATTAATTTATGCTCATGATATTAATCATTGTAAATAGATTTGTGCAAAATATTCTGATTTATCAGAATAGTATATTCAATATAATGAAAATAATAACCAAATTATTTCTTATATTAAGAATTTGTTTTAGTTAGATAATTTTAATAAATTTTGGAATAATTTACATTAAAGTGCCCATTAAACAAAAGATATTGGGCTCTAAAAATTTTCATAAAGATGCCTATAATAAATAAATGCTGCTAGCAGAATTTCAATAAGATTCAATTACATGCTTCTCTAAAAATGTTCTAAAATTTATGATTTAGAATAATTCAATTTAATGTAAATAAAATCAGCTTTAAATATGACATTCCTATATAATGATGCTATTGAAGGATTAAAGAAAGCTGTAATATAAAAAAATTATTAGCCTTAATGGGCTCATGATTCATTCTTAGATGTAAGACCATCTGAATTAGAGTATATCTTTACAACTGATGAATTCTTTTAAGGATAGAAACTAAGACTTGATTTACTCATGCAAATTGCAAGATAAGTCATGTTAAGAAAATTATCAATAATTCAATAATAAAATTAATTTCATACACCTGCTATCTGTATTTCATCTTGAATTTATATAATATGTAATTTACTTTTACAATAACTAATAATG
Source organism: Tetrahymena borealis (assembly GCA_000260095.1). Lineage (NCBI taxonomy): Eukaryota > Ciliophora > Oligohymenophorea > Hymenostomatida > Tetrahymenidae > Tetrahymena > Tetrahymena borealis. The sequence continues at coordinate 287,350 of AHAN01000964.1, forward strand.
TAAAAAATAGGCTATTCAAATGATAACTTTTGAGTATTCTTCGAATTTTTGCATATTTTAAAGATAATTTTTCTTTTGAGTAGCTGTCCACCCAAATAAAGAAAGTAAATCTTCATCAGTCTTCACATAATCCAAAAATCCTTTTATAGATATATCTTACAAAAATGAAAAGGTTTTTTAGATTTAATTTTTACTTAAACCTACCTCATTTTCAAGGATTTTAGATAATCCCTCTCTTCTAACTTATTTGAGTATCTATTCCAATAAAATAATTTAAATTATAAAAATTGTAAAAAATAAATTACTTTGTTTTATTCTTTTTCTATTTGATACTTGTAGGATTTTTGTGAAGATTAAATTAGATTTTATAGTAAATCATCTATTTATTCATTTTAAATGAAGATTATTTATCCTGTTTTGGATTGTGATAGTATCCTAAAAATAATTTTTAAGTCAAGATTCTCTAAAGGATGAATTATGATAATAAGAATCATCCTATTTTCAATATTTATAATGATAATTTATTTTGATGTTGATAATCATACTTATTTGAAATGAAACTCAAATTCTGCAAGAATTTCTCATCTTCTTTATCTTTCAAATTGAGAATCTTTAATAAGAATAATATTTATTTAAGTTCTGCCTCATATATTGTAATATCCTTTCATTAAAATTAGAAATAATGTTTAATTTAGTAGTAAATATATTTAAAATAAATACCCAATCCCTTTAAGTAGTATTTAATGTCTAATAACTAAGTTTTACATTTTATAAAACTACTTAACTTATATTGCAGTTCACTTTTACTTCAATCATTCCAAAAAACTATAAATTTTTTATTTATTAAAGAATTTAAAATTAACAAATTTCTAGCTTTAAGTAAAAGTTAAAAAAGAGAGTGATTTTCAGTTAAAAAAGCAGATTAATTTTTACAATTTTAGTAATTTATTAATATTTATTAAATTAATAATTTAAGCATTCAAATAGATTATTAGTAATCGAATAAAAATTAGAAAAAGAATGAAAATGATAAATTATTATATAACACTTATAATGGCAAATAAGAATATAAAATAAGTAATTAATTAGATACAAATAAATCAATTAAGGAAATCATCATCTATAAGGTCATCATTATAATCAACGATTTCTTCAATTTCTTCAGATATTGTTTTATCTTCATCTTTATTATCTATTGTTGATTTTTCTTATTTTAATGGAGGCCAAGCTTATTTACTTTCAGTTTTTTATTATTTATTAGTTGATGGAAGAGAGAAATCATGCTTCTTAGATGAAAAAGGATCATCTTTCTTTCCAAATTTATCATCTTTTTTACCTAAAGGATCGAATTTTTTACCATAGATATCTTCATTTTTATTACTAATAGGATCTTCTTTCTTCTTAGAGAATGGATTAGATAAATCCTTTTTACTAAAATCATTATCTTTAGGTTGAGCCCAAAAATCTTTTTTATCATCTTTAAATGGTGAAGATGATCTTTTATTTTTTCCAGTAAAATCATCCAAATCATCTTCGAAATCATCATAATAATTCCAATCTTATTACTTAGGTTTAACTGTAGCAGGAAGGGAAGTTAAGGGAGATGTAGAAGGTTTAATATCTTTTTTAATTTCTGCTAAAGGTTAAAGTGGTTATTTCTTTATGTCCATAGAAGATTCTTTGGATTTCTTATCTCCTTATTATTATTAAGTGAAAGTCTAAGGGATGGAAAGTAAAGCATCTTTAGGAATTACTGTTATACTTTCTTCTTTCTTTTATTTAAATTGTTATTCTGAACTGGAATTGTCATATAAACTACCAATTTATTATTTAGAGAAAGTACTCTTAGTCTAAAGCTTTTCATCCTACTCTTTTGTATTCTTAGTTGGACTTTAAGTAGTCTTCTTAATAGTGAAATTTTATTCTTCATTCTTTCCTTTACCAATATTTACACTATCTCTTCTAGATTTCTCTACCTCACTCATTACTCTTAATCTAGAGCTATTATTTTGGTCTATTTTTTCAAAGGAGTCTCTAAGTTTGGCTTCATATTTGGAATAATCGTGTTCTTCTCTGAAGGATTCCTCAATTAAATTAGCACCTCCAATACCAGTAAATCCTTTTCTGTCTAAACCAAAATCTTAATACATTTAGGATTTGCTTAATTCAGCCTATTAAATAAAAAGTTTTGTTAAAATGAGTCAGCTTAAATATGATAATCTACCTTTTCTAAATTAAATTTATCTTGATTATGTTTCTATTTAATTTGTGAGAAATCAATAGAAGTATTAGAAATATCCCAAATATTATCAAATTTAAATGTATAGTTCTTCTTTTCTAAAACTTCTGTATCTCTTTAGAACGAAAGGATTTCCTATCTTCTTTTCTCTTTTAAATCCTATTTAGTTATAATAAATTTGGATGAATTAAGTTTTAGATACAACTTTATTTACATCTAGCTCCTTTTGGAGTTAAGGTTTAAGGAAGCCTCCACCAGTTCCATTACCAGTGTTAGAACTCTAAGCAACATTCTAATGATAATGATGGTATTCTAGAGGTTAACGATAGTTCATTTCATACCTTTATTTTCTTGCATCATCAAGCAAGTCTTCGTTTTCTTTATTAATTTTTCTGAGTTCTTTTATTTTCTCTTCAAGAACTTCAATCTAGTTTTGGTAAACTTAGATTTCATTATTAAATTTCTTTAAATTATCAACTTAGCCCTACTTATATTGATCCACTAACTTCTTTTATTCATCAAGAGCATTTTTATAGAAATTAATTTCTTCATCTTTAATCTTCAATTTTGATTCTATATTCTTTGAGAAGTCTTAGTCTCTCTTGTAAGAATCACTAACTGTACGTATATTATCTCTCAATTAAACCAATTCCAATTCTTGTTCTTTCTTTACACGTTTTATATCTATCAACTCATCAGTTAATTTTCTATTATCTTCTGATAATTTTTTATTTTATTCAGTGAATTAAGCGACAGTATCCTTTTATTGAAAAACAGTGATTAAATATAAAAAAGAAAACTTGTTATTTATTTACTTTCATTTATTTGATTTTGTACATATCTTCATCTAAGATTCGCTTCTTTTCAATGATTTCTAGCTTCTCAGCTTCAAGATCACGATGAGCTTCAAGTTTAGTGTAGGCTAAATCGTTTTAATATTTCTTTTCAATAATTAAAGCAGATTCTTCAGCCTTTTTAATCTTTTCCTTGAGTTCTTGCTCCAAATTTTCTATTTTTTATTTTTAGAGCTTGACTGTTTCTTCATTTAGATTTCTCTATTTGTCGATTTCATCTTCTCTCATTCTAAGAAGTTCAAAATCTTTTAAAATTCTCTATCTATGATCATGATTAATAGTTTCAATTTCCTTCATTTTTTAAGTACATTTCTCAATAGTATCTTTTTCTCTATCTCTAAGCTTATTAAGTCTGTCCATATAGTTCTTTTCCAATTCTTCTCTATACTCACTCATTTATTTACGATATTTCTCCTATTCCTCCATTCTTACAGTAGACATTTCGAATTCTCTAATTCTTACTACCTCTGCATTCATTTCAGCTTTCATTCTATTATCATAATCTCTCTTAAATCTATTAATTTAAATATCAAAAGAGTTCGCTTTATTAAAAGATTTTTCAAATTTATGCAATCAAATTTCAATAAAACCTATTGAATTTATATAAATCTAACTAAATATACCTTTGAAGCCTTTCTTCAATTTCGTGAGCAGGTGTATGCATTTCTTGAACCTTTTCACGATATTTATTATCAACTGTATTTAGACGCTATTCTAAATTGAAAATTGCATCTGCATGTTCAGTTTAAGTAGAACAATTCGTTTTTGGAACATTTTTTACATTATTCAAATATGTTTCAACCATTGATTCTAAAATACTGATTTAAGGATTTTCTAAATTTTTAGCATTCATAATATCAATAATTTCATATCTTTGAAGCAATTTATTAGAATAGCCGCTTTCAGGTTGGAATATGCTATTAGAATAGGTCAACTCGTGCTTATCAAAATATTCTGAAACAACACTAGCCATAACTCTCTTAAGTAATGCTTTATGTTGATTCTTTTCATCATATATCTTTTATTAAACTTGCTATACTTTTTGAGATTTAACTAGCTTTTCAATCATTTTATGCCTCATCTATGCTTTAACTGAATTGAGCATACCAGTATCGCTGAAAAGATGAAATAATTTTTCTTTATATTGCTCATTATTATCCTCTCCTTGCTCCATTTTAAAAATATTTCTTTCTTATTGTTAATTAATTAATAATTTATCTTATTTAACAGAACTACTTAATTTCTTTTTGAATTTTAATATATCTTTACAATCCCTTAATCTTGTGTATATATTTCACTGTCTTAAAAATCAAAAATTTATTTCCATTCAACTTTAAAAGCAATAATTATTTATTGTTAGGTCAAATTATTAATAAACTATCAATTTATCTATCTATCATTTATATTCATTGAAAAACAAATGAATTGATTGACCAATATATTTCAAATATTTTAAATCCATATTTAAATATCTATCAATCCATTTTTTAATTGTTTGATGAGCTCAAATTTATTTTTGAATTATTTTCTTAAACACCAAACAAATTAATTATTACTAATCACAAATTTAAATTATTTAATAAAGATGTTATTAATGTTTATATTTATATATTAATTTAAAATGGTTATCTCTATTTTAATTCTAATGAAAAAATAATCCAAGAAGTAAGATAGGAACTTCCAATCATTTCTTTCAATAAATCAGTTAATTAATTTTTATTTTCATAATAAGTATAATAAGTACTGTTGCTCTTCTTTAAAAATTAACCCTCTTGAAACCTTAAAAATAATTTAAGAGTAATGAAAAATAATAAAGAAAATGATACAAAATATAAAATATAGAAATATAGAATTAAAAATATTAATACTAAATAAAATTTTCAAGTATTTTATTATATTTATTATAATCCAATTACTTAGAGAGTCTTTTCATCACGCTTAGTCATTGATTTAGAATCTATTACAACATATCCTTAAATAAATCCTGAAAGTCTTGAAAGATCATCAACTATCTTATTGGTACCATAATATTCATGCTATGCTACAGGTTCTGAGAAGTGGTGAGCCAAAGTAATGCATTCTACTCCTTCTATGCTCATTGAGTGACCATCTTCAAGTAAAAAGCTATAAACTGCATCTGCCTATGAGTAAATTGTTCTTCCTAATGATGAAGGGAATTACCATTATTTTTCACTTTAAATGTAGACAGGATGCCATGGGGTTATTAAAAGATCTCCTAACTTGACAAAGCTATGATTATTATTCTCACAAAGAGTTTTTACAACACATAATACCTTCACAGGCTTATTTCCAAGTCTAGGGCAGATTACCATGTCACCTTATCTTATATCTTCTACATTCTTGTACTAATTATTTTCTAGTTGAACTTTACATTTTCCATGAATGCAACCACCACTAATATCATAAAAATCATTTAAATCTACCATATCATAGAATTTAGCATAGAGTTATTTATCATCATCAATCATTTCAGATTTAAATTTATTTCCACAAAAAGTTTTATCAGTGGTTTCTCTGATCTTTTAAAAGAGTATGCTTCCATAGTTTTTAATACCAATATCTTTAAAATTGCTGCACAATTGTAATAAATGAGCTTAACATAGAGAAGGTAAGTAATGAACTCCCCATCTTTTAAAGTACTCTTCATTCTAGAAAGAAAGAGAGACTTACCCTTCTAAATCTGCTAATATTCCTTCCATGAAAGTAACGACTGCATCATTTTCTTTCATTTTATTTCTGATTTCTGTAGCTAGATCAGTAATATTTTTAATTGCTCTATCAGCAAAACCAGAAGACATTCTCATAATACTTTATTTAATTTTTTCAACAAAAACCATACGAATGTAGTGGCATTCATCATCTGGCATGGCATTCTTAACAACTTAGGCTTCTTGATTAGAGACTGTTTCAAAGTCCTAAGGGTTATCTCCTACAAAAAGCTTATAATTAAGTGTGTAGGATATTTTTAGATCTTCTAATTTTTTATTTAATTAAGGTTTTACCTTTAAAATTAAATCTTTTGTTTATCCATATCTAATTTGTCCTAAATTAAGAGATATTGTTGAGTTTTTATTTAATTTTTTAGCAAAGAAAGATTAACTCTACATAACTCCTTCTCCATCAAATGTATATCCCTCAGGTAACTAAAGAGTGAGATTACATTAATGAGTAAAAGTTGATAGCACATTAGCAAGGGCATTTGAAAAAACTGTTCCAAGCATACTAGAATCAGAAATGAAAGAATACATTCCACCTTGTTCTTAAGATAATTCTAACATCAATTCTGTATCTAAGTCATAGCCAAACCCAAAAGTATGCAAAGAGAATTCAATTCCTGGATGCTATTCTTTCCATCTACGGAGCATTTCTAAATGACCTGTAGCAGGTACCATGGTAGGTCTACCATCAGTAAAGAGGAATATAGCAACATTTTGATTTGGAATAAATCCTTTTTTTATTACTTCTAATCCAGCTTCAAGACCTATCCAGATATTGGTTTAACCACCAGCCCACATCTTATCGATTTCTTTTAAAGCAACTTGCTTACCAGCTTCATTCATTTCAGTAAGTTCAAAGTATGTCTTAAAGTGAGTACTAAATCCTACAAGAGATAACCTATCCTTTTCATTGAGAATGCTAGCAATTGTTTTGACAGTATGTTTTACTAAATCAATAGTAGTCATAACACTTTCTCTCTTCTAATTATTTTTAGATTACAAAGTTAATTTAGATCCCATAGAATGAGATCCATCTACTACGCATACTATACTACAAGGATGTCTTTCATTAGCATCTGGAGGAATGATGCTAGCTCTGATATAGTTATTTGTTTAACTAAATTAAACATCTAATTTATTATTAATTTCCATTTTAAGTTATTTAATCTACCTTTGTTTTATTTCAATTGTTTATTACGAATAATTTCTTTATGATATCTTCTACTTGCCAAGTAGTATATAAACTGATGATCAATAATGAACTAGAACTATAATATCTATAATATAAACAAATATTCATTCTAAATTAAAAGAAAAATAATATTTTCTAATCAAAAATCTGATAAAGACTAATTCTTTTATTTCTTTTAATTACTCTTATCAATTTTTTTTTTATCGATAAGAAAATTTTTTATCAATTTATCTATTTTTTCTAATTGAATTAATAAATTGAAATTACAATTTTAATTTAATAATAAATTTATTAATTTAAATCTATTTCAAATTGTAAATCTTTCTGTTTATTAAAAATGAATTTAGACATATTATAAATTAATTACTATTTAAATATCAATAATTTAATCTTTAATGAAATTAAAATATTATTTTAAGTTAATGTAATCAAATACTTTTTTGTTAATTGTTATGAGAAAATATTTAAATTGTGTTGGATTCATAATCTTAAGATTAAAAGCAAACATTTAGAATCTATTCCCAAAGTTTAATATTGAATAAATATTATAAAACATATTATTTTTATTAATTTTTAAAATATAAAAAGTATATATTATTTAATTACAAATAATTTCTATAATATGAAGATTTTACTATATTAGGTTATTTCATTCATAATATTTTTTAGAAATATTTTTATTTTATTTAAATTAATTTTTTATTTTATTAAAGAAAATATAATAAATTTAAAATAAATTAGACATTAAGATTAAAATTTTTAAAATAAAATATTGATTTTAATGATTTTTAATTATTTATCATCAATTTAATAATATTTTAAAATGTCTATTATCAAATCAATTTCAATTAAATTTTGAATTCTATAAATCTTTAATTTTTACTAGCCATATAGACAAGATCTAGTTACCAAATGAATGAAAAAAAATATTTAAAGCTACTATGTAAGCAAACAAATGAAGAGTAAAAGAAAATCTTGTTAGATATAGATGAAAAGTAAGAGAATTAAGAGACCTTAAAAGATGAATTTTAGAAGATTCTGATAAATTGGTTCGATATTTATGGAGAGAATAATAAAATGACATTTTAATAGTTTTTTTACTTCTGGATTAGAAATACAGATAAGTAGGCTAGTAGAGAACCAGAGAATATATCAAAAAATTTCTTCACTCGCCATATTTAAGATGAAAGCTCTTCATGGAATTTAAACAGTTTCCTATCATATTTTAAGGAAAAAAGCTCTTAGCGCCCAAATTTAGTTTTGAGGATGCTACTTTGTCATGATTATGATATAAATTTAAAGAAATTAGTAGGCACAGCTTCTCTACTAAATACTTATGGGTCAATTAAGATTTATGAAGAAAAAGATATAATAATGCTAAATAGGAGAGTTGATTGTAATAAAATAACTTTTATTTCTAAGTAAATTTTATATTTTAAATATCATTTATATTCTTGTTTTTGGTTTTTATAGAATAGAAGATTCATCTAGATATATTACTTTTCTATCAAATATCTAAAGCTTAAGCTATCTATATGAAGGATATTAGTAATATTTTATTTAAAGCTAACTTTAATAATTGATTTTAAACTAATAACTTAGTGGAGTATTTGTAATGTATGAATACTTAAAACTCTTAAAATACCATTTGGAATTCATATAAAGAATAGATATTAAACCTTTAAACGTTACAAGTTTTATTAGAGTTAAGTATGAAGAGATTAATGAACTATCCTTGCTTTTAGTAGGGAATAGAAATATCAAAATCTATGAATTAATATTAAGTATTAGTTTTGAAAAATAAAGGTAGATTATTATTTGTTATTATACTAATATAATGTATATATTTATTAAATAGATCTTAAATGAATACTTAATAATGGGAAATATACTAGCAATGTGCTTAGAAATCTATCTTTAATCTACATAATATTTTAAAAATACTCTTATTGTATAATCTAAATATCATCCACTTCAAATATAGATTGAAAATATCCGAGTAAATTTTATAAATTATTTAAAAATAATAAATTAAATTATTATATTTTATAAAGTGAAGTATTCTCAAAGGATGAGATGAAGTAACTGGTTAATGAGATGCAAAAAATCCCTATTAAAGTAAAAATGCTATTTTTCTTCAAATCATAGTAAAAATGCTAGACTCAATATAGAAAAGAAATCATTTGGGATTGTTTTAATATTGTTTTTGGAATAGGGAATTTAAATCTAGCAAGCAATTAAAAATGATTATTTGTTTAGTTATTCTAGATAAAATAAATATATTACATTTAAAGTAATTTTAATTAATTTGATTGTAAAATAAAACTATTCAAAAAGAAAAGTTATTCAAAAGGTATTTAATAATATTTAATGTTTAAAAATATGTAAAAACTTTAGTAATACTTAATTATTATTAAAACATAGTAGATATAACAGATTTTAAATTATTATTGATTTTTATATTACTACTACTTATTGATTTCATTATTTCTGGGAATTACTAAAACAAACAACTTTTTTTGCTTTTATATGATATTTTTAAATAGATTCAAAGTAGAAATAAAGTATCATATCATATCAACAAATGAATTAGCACTATATTTAAAAATAAAAAGAATTTCAAGATGCACAAAAGCTTACCTAACAAGAGATTCATGAGTTATAAGAAAGATAAAAATTTGAACCAATTTACTCTCCAAGAACATCATTAAAAAGGAAAAAAGATGAGGAAGCTAATCTTCTTAGCGAGCTTCTACTTAAGCTTGATCCATTCACTATTAGTATTTTAAATAATGATTTTGAAGCAGCAGGAGGGGAGTTGAAAGTTAATGAATTTGTGATAATGATGAGACATCACTTATCTGACTGGAAATAAGATTTAACAAATCGAGAATAAAAATTAAATATGTATTCTTTTAATTTTCTACTTTAAATTATACACAAATTTATATTAACTAAATTAGATGTCTTATAAATCTATTTGAATAGATGGATTTGAATCTCAATGGGCTGCTTGAATGGGAGGAATTAGCTAATTATGTAATGGGAAAAGCTACAATAATAAATAACAAAAGAAAGGATGTTGTCAAACAGTATACAAAATAAGATGTTGAAATTAATTATAAGGTGAAATCTTCTCTTATTAAAAAAGTCATCTTTATTACAGATATCGATAAAGTTGCTTTCTTTGAAGAAGGGTCTAATGTCATTCAAATCATGAACCATGAAAATGGAACAATTCTTCCTAAACCTCTTAAAGTGGAACCTGACGACTATTTGATTAACTCTACAAGCATTAAAAAAGATAATTAAGATTTCTATTATATAGATGAGAAGATTATTGAAATTAAGATGCAAACTCATATCCTTGATGCAATTTACATTACTGATAAGAAGCACAAATGTTTAATGGTTTCTACTACTGATAAGTTTGTCAGGGCATATAAGTATATATTAATCACTTTAGATTATTCATTAATTATATAAACTTCCTTAACATGGTGAGTGCTTTCTCTCTTATTAACCATTTTTATTTTTAAAAACCCTTATTAAGATTTATCAATGGTGGCTTTGTTCCAGCAACTGAGTTAAAGAATAATTAGCTAAGAAAAATCTAAATGATTTTTAGACATGAAGTAAATTGCATGTCTTGGGATGAATCAAGAGAGATTTTGTATTGTGGCGAATTAGATGGAAGTATAGAACTATGGAATTTAAATTCATTAGACAATGAAAAGGAAGAGAATAGTGAGAGATTGAAAAAGAAGGAGGATCACAAAAACATTTATTAGTATAAAAAGAATGTTGTACTTTCTGGAGGACATTCTGATATTATCACAAGTATTCTTAGTTTACCTAAGCTCTAATTCACAGTATCAGCTGGGTTGGATTGTAAAATAATACTATGGGATACAATAGAAAATAAAATGAAAATTGCCTACAAAGGGCATACTAGAGGAATTACATCTTTAGCATATGATCCTGCTACTATTCTTTTATTTTCTGCTGGATTTGATCATTGGGTAATTTCTAATATATTTTATTATTTATTTATATAAATATTTTTTTGGTTAATTAATAGATTGGTGTTTGGAACCCTTATACTGATCATATGGTGTACAAAATTGCTGATTACAGAAATTCACTTTAACATATTTTAGTCATTGAAGGATCTAATTAGTTAATTTCATTAGATATTAAAGGAAATATTAAAGTTAGAGATATTTAAAAATTTAAAGAAAAGTAAACCTTTTCTTTGGATTAAGATGAACATGGTTTTAATTTTAATCCTGTTTATTTTACATGTGTAAAAACAACCTCATTAAAATTGATTTTTTGTGGGTAATCAATTGCTGCATACAATTATGATTATGGATTCAATCCAAATGTCTGTGATGATTTAAAACCTCTCTGCTGTATTATGAATACGAGACAACTTAAATTTTATACTCCAGCAGGTAACTAATTGTATCACCTTAAAACTAATATCAATCACTCACTAATTTGTTAATCTAAGGACCAAGAATAAAAATTTGGTGTGCTCTCACTGGTGAAGTTGATAAAATTTTTTTGGATATGAGTCATGAGAACACTGAGATATCTGCATTCTGTTTAGATTTTTACCAGAAAAGAATTATAATAGGTGACAAATAAGGATATGTGAGTTCTTTTAATTGTGAGAATGGTGCCAAAATTATGGCTTATCCAAGGCACTCAGCTCCAGTGATTTTTATCAAAGATTGTCTGGAGCTTGAAATTGTAGTAACTGTTTCAAGCGATAATACTATAAACATAGTAAGTAACAACTACAGTGATGAAAAAGATTCTCTTCTAAGATCAATTAAAATAGTAGAGCATTATATCACTTGCATTGATTTATATGTTGAATATAGCTCTATTGTATTAGGATTCTATTCAGGATAGATTGGATTCTTTGATATGACTTCTGGTAAATTCCTTGGCTAATATTCAGATTCTCTTCAATCTTCATTTTAAATTACCGATGTTCTTTCCCTCCCAGATATTCCTTTTGTAGTCGCTTCATCTCAAAATGGATCTGTAATTTTAATGAATTTTTTTAACACTTATATGAATTATGATTTATTAAATAAAATAAACAAAGATAAAATTTATATCCGGACCTCCATTGTTTTATCGATTTTAAGTGGTAGAAAGTTTTTAAAATATAGATTAAGAACTCTATAATATAGATATGGAACTAGAAGATGTTGGAGTTTCTAAAATAAAGTATTGTAAATAAAATTAACATCTTTTTGTTGGTGACTTTAAAGGCTATTTAAAATGTTATGATATCTCTAAAATTATTAAAAATCTAAATGAAAACATAGAATAATCAAAAAGAAACATTAAAATGAAGGAAGATAAGCACACTTTATATAAGAGTATGAGAGAGTATTTCTAATTCAATTTATAGACTGAACCAAAGGTTATTTGGAATGTCAAAGCAACTTCTGATTAAATTACCTCTCTCGAATACAATAATACCTACAAGTTGCTTTTTATTTGTACAAGTGAAAAAAATGTAAAAATCCTTTTCCTACTATTTATATAAAAATTCAATAGAATTCCAAAACTTAAAAAATATTTTTTTCTTGAAATAATATTATTATTTCAATGAGTAATTGAAGATATTGTAATGTATTTTCTATTAAAAGGTAATGATATTTGATTCAATAAAAGGATAATATATCGAATAATTAAGATAAAATGAAGATAATTTTGTATAGAAACCTATTGGATATAGAATGAAGAACACCATAGATTTATATGACCACAGTTTAAAATTTAGGATTGATCGAACAAAGGAGGAGGATGAATAGATTGAGAAATAGAAATAATAAGAGTATTTAAGCTAAATGAAAAAGAAAATTAAATAATAAAAAAAGATGGAGATGCTTAGTGGATCTATTTAATCTTCATAGCTTGGATAGAGTTACCTTGACTCTGAAAGCTCTAAAGAAGATAGAAGCACAATATCTAATAGCAAAGGCATTCAAGCTAGTAATAATTTGAATAGTTAAATTTTATAGAATGGTATAGCTGAAATAAAGGAAGAGTTAAATGAAAGTGAAAATCATGAATTAAGTGAAGAAAATCATAAAAACATTTTTATCACAATTTCAGAAAAGAAATCAAAACATTCTGAAGTATCCCCTATTCTTTCCTAGCTTATGGGTGAGGATAGCATAAGATCCATCGAAGAAGTTAATAAAAGTGAGGAATCTGATGAAGATGAATAAAAAACAAAAAATGAAATAAAATCACTAGATGATAGAATTGTTTGCTTGTAATATCCTGAATGTGAATTTGATGCCTTTTTCTTTTGTAATTTAATTAAAAAAGAACCTTATACCTCTATGAAAAGTAAGCCCTAATGGAAATTAGAACTTGATTTTAGAAAATATTATGATAAATACTTAGATAAAATAAGAGATGTTGAATCAAGTATTATTGATCTTGAAAAGAAAACTAAAGTAATTTAAATTAGGAATTAGAAATTTAAGATTGTAAGGTTTGAAGTTGATTTATAAAAATTTGATCCATAAAAGAATTTTCAACCAAGGATAGCTATTAGCTAAAAGGATGAAGTATTATAAGCAGAAGAGGAGACTCTTGATGCAAAAGCAATTGCTGCAAACTATTAAAAGAAACTTTAAGAGAAGTAAGATAAAAAGGAAAAGAAAAAGGAGGAATAAGAGATTTAAGTTGATTAATAGATTAAACAAAAATTGAATTATAATTAAGTATGGGAAAACCTATCTAAAAACAAAGTAAATTGTAGGAACTATGATAGTGAACATTTTCTTTAAGTAGTATAAAAAAAAATTAAGTTATCTAGAGAAGAGTAGTAAAAACTGATAGAAGTATACCAAGCTCTAAAAGATATAGAAAACTTAGAAGGCAAAAAAAATATAGTGATCAAGTAAAAGAAAATAAAAAAAGAAGAAACTAAAAAGGAAGAAGTTGCAGTTCAAAAACATTAATAAATTGAAAAGAAAGAGTCTAGATAGTCTAAGGAGCTAAATAAAAGTTTATTAGCTTCATAAGTTATTTAAGGAAGAAGGGGATTGATAAAGCTAAAATAATAATCAAGAGAATAAAATGAATAATATTCTTCTTTGAATTTATCAAAGAGTGACAATAAAATAGCATCAAAAAGAGTTAGCTTATTTAACGATTTAGAGTAGTAATAAAATCAATCTAAAATTAAAATAGAACATAAAATTGTTGATTATGTCTCCACTGTTACTATTAATGAGGAAGAAAACTAAAAATAATAAGAATAAAAGCTCTTATCATCTTTAAGTATTGAGGAAAAATTAGTAAAAAGTTAATTTCCATAAATTTAAAATTATTTGAAATTGCTCAAAGAACAATAAGAACAGTAGAATGTATTGTAAGGGAGTTAATAATAAAACTCAATAAAAGTATCAAATAAACTAAATAATACTCAAATTTCTCATGTTCATTAAAATTCTGTCACAAACATGATATCATAAGCTTTTAGTATAGATTAAACTGAATTAGATTTGGATTCTATGGTTAAAAGAATAACAGATAAATTTGATTTTAATAAAACAGCAAGTAAATTTAAATGAGAATGCTTCTTACTTGCTGTTTAGAAAATTTATAATTAGTATTTTTATTTTTTTTCAATAAATATAGAAACTAGGTTATTGTGCCATTTTAATTACTAGTTTGTTTGGTGGGTGATCGGTCATTTGGTTTATAAGGAGTTTCATTGTTTTTATTTTGAATTCGATAAATCTTTATTTTATTATCTTTTAGATTAAAAATATTTTGCTTTCTTTTATTTCTTTAATTAAGAAAAACAAATTTTTATAAAATTTTCGGGGGGGGGGGGGGAGGTTGTTTCTTAGTACGCTCTGCATGGCAGTAGTTAATAAGCAGTACTCTAGGAGGTTTTTATCTAGTACCCATATAATGCAAGGAGCTTTTTCCCAGTACTTTATATTCTAATTTTGAATATCAAGTACTAAGTAAAATCAGAGTACTGTATAAAACCCCCCTTTATTTTCTTTATAAATTGGATAAGAATTTTATAGTACTGGATAAATAGAGGAGTACTAAGTAACAACCCCCCCTTCCCCCCCCAAATTTTCTAGAAAAATAGTCATATACATTAATTATAATAATCAAAGTAAACCTATTATACAATTTAAGTTATTTATAAAAGGAATAATTGGATCTCTAATAAGACTACAAATCCTATAAATATGTCACAAAAATCTTTATTAATCTAAATTTATTCTAATATTTATAATATTTATGCCTAAGATTTAATATTCTTTCTACCCATAAAATTTCTACATTTCTCAATTCACTTTTATTTGTCAATCAAAAATAAATATATTATCAACATTGAAATCCTCTACAAATTATTTATTATTAATTAACATTCTCAAATGATTTCTTTCTAACCATCTAACTCCAAGAGTAATATATTTGGAGGATCATATGCTTTACGTCTTTTAAAAAATCTTAGAGGATAATAGTAAAGATTAGTATTATTAAACTATTTCTACATTTTTGAAAATGACTACTTTATAAAAATAGTTAATATTTACGACTTTATAAATTAAAAGATTCCTAAAAGTATCTCGTTACTAACCTTCAATACTCAATTTTTATTATGAATATAAAAATAATCTTGTGATTTTCAATATTCTTAAGGGTCAAAAAGTGAGAATAAGAATTTTATGGATATTTTAAGATTTTGTAATTAGACCCTAATAGTTTCTAAAATTTATTTACACTTCTTGAAGTAAAAATATAATATTAATCTTTTTTAATATTAATTTTCTTCAATAAAATGAAGGTTAGTACATCATTCTGATTTATTTCAATTGTGTGATGCTAATCTATTCCGTAATGGGATTTTGCAAACATACTTTATAATTATAATATTGCTATTAAGAAGCGGAAGGGGAAATAAAAAAATCCATAAATTAGAAATGTTAAAGAAAATATTTTTAGTTGATTCCTCAGATTAGATTTTACTAACTTAAACCTGATTAGATTAAAAAATCAAGTTCCTAAATTAAAAATCCTTGTAAGATAAAATGAAATAAAAAATTCTATTATTAGATATCCAAAAATCTTACATTTTAAATTTAATTTCGTTTGATTTTTCAAAGTGATATTACTATTAAAAAATTTATATAAGATAATGTGCTAAAATATTTTTAATGAATTTTTCAGGTAAATAATCAATTATTTATTAAATTATTATTCTATTGGTCTCAACCAATATCTATAAATTAATCTATTTATATTTATCTATCTATTTAGTGATTTTAATTTTGTTAATTCAGGCTTGTTGTTGGATGAATTAGAATTTATTTGCATAAAATAATTCCGTTTAAAATAACATATATATTTTGATAATATTTTAGTTAATAAATGGTAAAAATATGAATATTATATTATATGCTTTTCCTATTTATAATACCATTGAAGGATAATTTAATCTAAAGAATATGAATAATAATTACAGTTAATATATTTTTAGTAAATATGTGGTAAAGAATTAATTTTCTATTCTTTTTCTATTTATTTTCTAATTATATGAGCTTACATATATCTAAATTTCTTCTGAAATAAATAAGAAGATACTTTATTCTATTATCTTCTCTTTTTTATAAAGAGGAGGATAAAAATGTAATTCTATATCAATTTTCTAAATCTACTGCCATTTATAACTTCAAAATAAATCATTAATAGAAATAAATAATATAATAAATAATAAAAATAAAATTATTAAAAGAAAAAGTTGCCATAAAAAAAAATAATGGAATAGTATATAGAATCTGATGATGGATAAGTATCATCAATATAGGCATATTATAGAGAAGGTTTATAAAAGTTTGAACTCAATGATCATTCTTAACTTCAATAAGAAATTAAAGATGTTGAAAACTAAATACAAAAATTTAAGATTGAAGAAAAGAAAAAAAAGCAAGAATAAAAATAAAATGATTTATACGAATTAGAATTCCTCAATTGTGTTTTCTATTTATTAAATTATCTTAATGCTAATTTAGAGGATAACTATGTTCTTAAAGAAAATATTAATTTTTACTAATTAATGTAAGATACTTTGAAGAAAGGGCTAAATTATCATAATATCTAATAGCCTTCTTAGATAGTTTTAGAGATTAATGTAATAGAAGAAGAAAAAGTAAAAATTTCAAACAATGAAAATGATTAATAATAATAGGAGTATTAGTAAAAGTTAAATTAATTAAAAATCCTTTTTATTATATCCCAAAATTTAGAAACTATGATTGATCAAACTTCTAAGAAGTTAAAAGATTTAGAATAGAAATTATAATAAGGATTAGATGAATAAGAGATAATGGATGCTCAGTTTTTAAAAAAAGAAATTATAGACAAAGTGGCTGAAATTTAAAAATTAAAAGATGAAAAAAAAGTTAAAAGAGCAATGGAAAGAGTAAAATCTCTAGAAAAGTTAAAAAATCTTGAAGCTATCTATTTTGAAATCTAAAATTTATCAAATAATACTGATAATAATTAAAAAGATAATCCTACTTAACCTTAATAGATAGCTGATAATTAAAATAATTTAAGTATAAATGAAAGCAGTAAATCATTTAATGAACCGTTTGAAGAAAAAAAAGTAAACTCTACTTAAAAGTAGCATGAACAAAAAAATAGTTTATTATCTGAACTAAAAACCGATAAAAGATAAAATAGCAATAATTCTATTCTTACTGATAATCGTTTCATGCCCGATAACTAGTAAAGTTTTAATTAATCATTTGACTTAGAATAAAATAGGTTATTGAATTAACATATCATCAAATTAATTGACTAATTAGATCTCATAGATGAAGAAATATCTAGCTTACCAAAATGCTCTGAAAAATACTTGCTTTCCATAATTAAGAAAGCTTTGGAATAAATAAATGAAGAATAAGAGTAAAATGAATAGCCTGCCAGTAAAAAGGAAGTATTAACCTAATACTTATTAGAATAATTGAATTGTTTCTAACAAAATTTTAATAAAGAGCTGAACTCTAAAAAATTAAACGAATTATTAAAAACGATTCATAAGAACATAAATTAATTCAATTTAGAAAGTATCGCCTTAGATACTGAGAAGTTGCTAAAACTTGTAAGACCTTTTAATATACGAGAACTGACTCGCTTAGTTAAAAAATCAACTGAAGCTGCAGGACTAATTAAAGATTAAGATGTAGTACTTTTAATAGGAGGAACTGGATCTGGTAAATCAACCACTATACACTTATTAGCTGGCTCAAAAATGATAGAAATAAGGTAATAAATATTGCCTGGAGAATATCTACCTTATATTGGACCTGACCCCAATTTTATAAAGAATAAAGATCTATAGAATATTAAAATAGGTTTTTCAGCTGAATCTGAAACAAGATATATAACACCTGTCACAGTAAATTTTAAAGATATAGGTATACATTAAGAAGGAGACTTTATATTGGTAGATACTCCTGGGTAAGGGGATACATCAGGTGCAGAGGTAGATATAGCTAATGGACTTGGTATAATAGAAGGAATCAAACACTGTAAAAGTGTAAGACCAGTTATTTTAATAAGCTTTAAGAGTGTAGGAGATAAAGGGGAAGGTATAAAAAGGCTTGCCCATACTTTAGTAGGCTTCGTTAAGGAAATTTAGGATAAGATAAGTTCGTTTACCTATTTTTTCACAAAGTATCCCTCCAATCATCCAATTAATTAAGAATTAATAAATATAAAAAATAGTGTTCTAAATAGCTCAGAAGAAGGTTCGGATGAAGCATTTATTGCATTATTTGAAGACATGATTGATTAAACTAAAAATAATACTATAATCATAGATCCAATTAATAATTAACCTTAAGATATCATAAAATTACTATTAAGGAAAAAAGCTATAACAAACCCTGAGGATGTTTTTACAACTTCGATAAATGAAGCTTCAAGAAATACTTTGCAACAGCAAATAAACATTCATTATTAAACTATTAAAGATGCTACAACAAGAGGAGATTATGAGGTCATTGAGTACAAACTTAATGAAATTAAATATCTTTTAGATCTATTAAATGAAGTTTTCATAAAATAAATTTACAATTAAAGTATAGATTTCATTATTGAAGATTTAAATAGGGACTATACAGAGACTACGAAATCATTTAATAGGTAATTAGTGACCCATATTAATCTAAATGAAGAATGTATTCATCTGTATAAAAAATGTGTTGAGAAATTTGAAAACGTTGAAAATTTGCGTAGTACCCACTTAGGAAGTAAAGTTGTGTAAAAGGATTCTTTAATTCAAAATTTAGTCAATTAAATTAATTAAATAATTGAAAGAATAGAAGAGGAAAGTGACATTTCTCTAAAAATTACTTTACATAATATTTAATAAATTGCTCATAATTTTATCGAAACTTAACCTTAATATGAGAAGATTTGTTCAAAGTTAATCGAGAAATTTAATAATCTAATAGTGAATGCAAATGAATACTTAAAATAAAATGACTTTGGTGAGTTAGTAGTTGTACTTTATGCTATAAAGTAATTGGTTTCACTTATGTAAATTCATTAAATGGGAATCAAACTAGAATAGGAGTATGATAAATTTACGGAATCAGTAATTAACCATCTAGATGAGATTTGCTGTTAAGTAGATTCTATACTTTTTAAAGAAATGTTAGATGATAATGATATCACGAAATTAAAAACATTTTTTCAGATTATAGAAAATGCAAAAGAAACTACAGAATTGAAAATCTATATTAATTTTGAGAAGCTAAAAGTAATGTAACGAAATCAAAACGATAAACTTATTATTTATTTCGGATAAGTTAATGAAAAGATAATTGATAACTTTAAATCTAATAATGAATATTAATTTTAAAAGCTTGAAGAATTAGTCAAATAATTGGATATGATAAGAACAATAGGAACCGTTGAGCTATAAACTTCGAAATTGTACTATAAAACCATCCAAGAAATTCATGGATATATGGAAAGGTAAAGAAATGAAGCAGAAAATATTTTAAATTCTTTAAGCTAAAATTAAGAAATATATAATTACAATAAAATATTTGAGTGCCTTAAATGGTTGTAAAATGCTTAGTGGATGGAGAAAGTTAAATCTGGAACTTATACAGATATCATGAAAAAATTAGTTGATATTTTAATAAAGCATTCACTCTGTCTTTAAGGAAGGCTTTTTGAAATTCACTTAGATATTAATAATTTTAATAACATTAAAATAGCCTATTAAATAATTAAGTAAGCTGAGTCAATGCGTTAGTTAGAATAGTTTATTCCTAATCTTGACAAAGAGCTAAATAGTATAAAGAATGAGTTTGTTAAATAAATCAAAAGAGTTTGTAATATTATCTTTATCAAATTCAGTTTTGCATTTTCACCTGATTAATATTTAAAAGAAGAAGGTTTTGAAAATATTTAAACATTATTATTAGAACTCGATAATTCAATAAATTTCATAAAAATAAAGGAGCAACATATAGAAATTAAAAAGTAGCAATTAAATAAATATTCTGAAGCTAAAAATTAATTAGATTTGATTATTATTAAGGGGAAAAAATAATTAAAGGAACAAAAATAAATTTTGAAGAAAGTAAATTTGGAAAATATTACTGATCTTTAACTAATTTTTAAAAATTAAGAAGAAACAGTTAGACAGCTTGAACAAGATGAGAAGTTTCTCTAATAAAAAATGGAAAGAGAAAGGCTTTAGAATATTTAAAGAACTTATGATAATTTATCTTCTTAATAAAATTAAAAACAGTCATTTTAAACACTAGATGGCAATTATTCGGAAAATGCTATATTATTTTTAGAGGCTTGTAATCATATAAAGTTAGTTAAAGATGTATCCTTTGAAGCATAATAAAACCTAATAAGATATCTTAATTCTTATGGTGAATGGATTCAAGCAGAAATTAGGAAAAACTTTAGTTTTATCTTTGATTAAAAATCTAGAGAATTTAATGATATAATTTGTAGTGTTCAAAAGATAGTAATTTTCTATATTGAGATTAATGAATTGGAGTAATAATAATACAAGTTTACTTACTAATTTATCAAAGGAAAATAGATTATTGAAGAAGGGAAGGTAGTTTTAAAAGAAAATTTTATCTCACTATCTAGCAAGATGAATGAGGATTCAATTTAATAAAAGCTATTAATAGTAAGAGCTTTAAGTAAATTAGATTTCATCCTTGGGGATAAAAGTTACTCCGATTTATATGAAAAAATGTAATAAGAATTATTTAAGGAATCAAAAGAAATCTATTAAACAATAATAGAATTAACTAAAAATTATGATTATTAAATGATTTCAATAGAATTATTAGGATTGGATATTATAAATGTAAGTGAGAAGATTTTAGGAAAGATATTGCATATTATCATTGGTTCTATTATTGAATTGATAGAAAAGACTAGAGCTTAGTCTATAACGTTAAGTAATAAAAAGGATCTTGATCTAATTTCTTCTATTAATAGTAACTTAACTAGGTTAGATAATGCCTAATCAAAAATTTTAGATTATTACACTAAAGGAAATCAAGAAAAACTCAAAATTAATAAATTCTTTTAGGATCATACTGTATAGATCAAACAAAAGATAAAATAAATTAAATAAATAATTTCTGAGAATATTAAAAACTCTATAAAAGGAATTATGGCTAGAATGAAAACATATGAATTTTAAGAGGCCGAAGAATTAAGAAAATATATTGTGAACGCTTATTAATTGATAGGTAACTAATTGATAAATAAATAAATATAAGAAGATATTGATAATTTAGAAAGAAATTTAGAAAAAGAAGTTGAAACCATAATTTCTGACTATGATAAAAAGAATATTGAAGATTTTATAGTGAATCCCCCTAAATAAATTTAAGAGGGTCTTAAAAAAATTATACATCTCTCTAAAGAATATGAAAAATAATACAAAATATTTTAATCTTTAATATCTATGAAGATAAAAAATTAAATTGATAAAGCTTAAAATTAAGAATGGGATTAGAAAAACATAATTGTTTTATCTATCGAAAAAATTTTACCTTATATTAATGAAGAGATGAGTTCAGGTATAAAGCTTGAGTTGGAGTTAATGAAGTAGAGTATTAGTAAAGAAGAAAATGATTGCGAGGAAGATGTTAAACATAATATTAAAAGTGCTAATGTTGAATAAATATCTTAGCTTATTTAAAAATACGAAGATAAAAAAATGTATAAAATAGTAAACAAAGGAAAGCAAGAAATCATAAATTAAGTAAAAGAATAAAAAAACGAATTACAAAATTGTCTTCAAAAGGAGGATTTAAGATCTGCAATTACTATTTCTTAGAAATTAAAAGAGTTTAATTAATATTTTGGCTAGCATGTCAAAGAAATAGAAACCTCTTTTATTGAGTGCCAAGATCTTTTAAATAATAAATTCACTAAGCTATCTGTATACCTAAATACAATAGCAGCTGTAGAAGATAATAAAGAATATGTCAAACAATTTGAATTTTTTATTGTTTTTATTGATTTTTGTAATGAACAATAATACAATTCTCCTAATCCTACCCTATAAAATTCCCAATAAAAGAATGTCCCATAAAATAATACTTCATAAACAAATAATAGATAAAATAATACATCAACGAAAAATCAAGGGATTTTTGAATTTAAAAATTTATAGGATTAGATATCTTAATTATTTGAAAGAATTTATAATTATTTTTTAGATAATTAATAAAAGTTTGACTAAGCTATATCCTCTAAAGTTTATTAATTCCAATAGATTAATTATTGTTTAGTTCAGTTATAAAAATGGAATGTTCTCTATTTAAAAATTTAAAATATTTAAGAATAATAGAAAGAAATAAAAATACCAATTAAGTATTTAGAAGGATTTGCAGAAAAAATTAACACTTATTAGAAATAAGTATAACATTTAAAAAAAGTTATTGAAGATCTAAAAAAAGAAATTCTTTCCTTTAAATTTACTGGTAAGTATGCAGATGAAAGATAACAAATCTATTAATAGATGGAAATTAATTTAAATGCAATCCAAAATACATCATATGTGAAAGATCATTTTGATGAAAATTTTAATCTTATAGCTTTTGAAGAAGAATGTATTATGCATATAAATACCTACCTATAATAGTCTAAAGTAGACTCTATTAACATTATTTCTTATAATAACATCCTTAGTAATAGTTAATTAGACAAACTAAGATTAATTTATGAAAATAACCTTTCATTTGAAAAAAATGTTCCTTTTTATAGAGTTCAAGCTGTAATATAGCACAGCAAGTAAGAATTAAAATTATAAATAGAATAAAAAGTTGAATAGCTTAGAAAAAAAATATAAAATACTCAAGAAATAAATTAAATAGGTGAATATCTGATCTAAATGAAATAATTTCCTGCAAATATCCCATCCTTAAAAAAAGACTTGGACTCAATTATTGATCGTTCTTTGAAAGAATTTGTAACAAAAAATAAAGCTCAAGTTGGTAAAGCTTTATCAATTCTATTTACTATTTTAGAATCTGATCCAAATGGAATTGGGAAAATGATTATTACAGAACATCAATGCTTCTAAGGTTAAAGAATATCAATATTTAATTAATAAGCTCTAAAGCATGATATCAATTATATAATTGATAAACTTCAAGGAGACTAGATTAATAAAAAGGAAATTAAATAACACTATACTAAATTTAGAGAAGAATATGATAAACTTATAAAGGAATCAATAATAAAAATAGAAAAAAAATAAATTAATTTGCCCGAATTAATTAATGTTTTTATTTCTAATATCAAAATAATAACTTAGCCTATTAGAGAAAGACAAAAATAGGAAAAAATAGTGTGGGATTATAAAATAAGAAATTAAATTACTACTATTTTAGCTTAGATTTTTTCTATATGGACACTTAAAAATTATTCTTACTTCTAAAATATGAAAGGATAAGAAAATTAAGACTCCTTCCTCATGTAACCTCATGCAGGCTAAATTGTTTCCATCTTACTTTTATTAAACATAGGATTTGAAAATAAAAAATCTGGGGATTAATTAAAAAATCAATTAGTTTAAATATGTACTGGCGAAGGAAAATCAATTACATTAGCTGTTACAGCTTCTATTTTAGCCTTACATGGTATGGAAGTTAGCTGTGCTTGTTACAGCTAATATCTTAGTCTTCGAGATTATAATTATTTTTTAGAGATTTTTGATTCTCTGTAAGTTACATAGTACATTAAATATGGCACCTTTAATTAAATTTGTGAAAATTTCATTAATGATTAAGGAGACATTCGTTAAAGGACTACTAATTTATTATTTAATTAGTCAGATAAAGAAGAGAATAATAAAAATTAAATTTAAAGACCAAAGATTTTATTAATTGATGAAGCAGATGTATTTTTTAGTGAAGAATATTATGGAAGTAACTATACTCCTCTAACATGCCTAAAAGATCCATGCATTACAAATTTAACAAACTATATATGGGAAAATAGAAAATTTTTGGAAAAATTAAGAGAAATAGAGGAATCAAAACAGTTTAAAGATTGCTGTATACTCTTTAAAGGATGGGAAGAATTAATAAAGGAGTCAGTAAAAAATATGATAGCTGATGTGATAGATTTTAATCACGAGTACATAGTTCAAAATGATAAAATTGCTTATAAAGGTAATGATGGAATATCTTTCAAAGTCAATATGGGTTATAAAACTTTATTTGCTTACTATCATGAAAATGAAAAAGAAGTTATTAGTGATAAAAGCCTCTAAGAATATATTTTTATAGGCATTAGTTGTGGTAATTTTTCTTATGCCTAAATTCCTTTTGAATTCTAATGTATTATGGGAGTTACTGGTACCTTAAATACTTTAAGTAAAGAAGAAAAATATATAGTTGAAGAACTATATTAAATAAAGTGTAAGACTTTTATTCCTAGCGTATTTGGAATTAACAAATGTATATTTGGAAAAGTAGCTGATGTTTATGTAGAAAATAGTGATGATTATTATAAAAAATTGAGACAGTAAATAGATTTTAGGTTGATGAATAATAATAAATAAATTAGAGCTGTTCTCGTCTTCTTTGAAACAAAAGAAGCTTTAAATAAATTTTATGAATCATAAGAATTAGCATCAATTAAAGAAAAGGTTTAAATAATTACTGAAGAGAACACTAGTTGCGAAAATGAAAAGGATTTATTATTCAAAAAGGCAACAACTTCAGGTTAAATTACCTTTTTAACTAAAATATTCGGACGTGGAACAGATTTTATATGCATAGATTAAAATGTTAAAACTAATAGCGGAGTTCATGCAATTTAAACATTCTTCTCTAAAAAATATTCTGAAGAAGTTTAAATTAGAGGTAGAGTTGCTCGTTAAGGAGATGATGGATCTTACAGCTTGATCCTATTAGATGAGGATCTAGAAAAGTTTCTTGGTACTTCTTATAAAACTGATATAGAAACTTACAGATAAGATAAACAAATTTATGAATAGCTATAGAAATCTCGTGAGAAATTATCTGAGGAGTTATATAATGGGTTGAATCAATGTGTAAAGATATCAGAAGAAGAACATAAAAAATCTAAGGAATTCTTGATAAATCTTAACCAAAAGAATATGTAATCTATCAAACAGTATTTAATCGATTAAAATTTGGGTAGAGATTTGGTTTATCAAGAGAATTCAAGGATTATTTGCTTAATGGATGCTACTGGATCTATGGGAAACCTATTATAATAGGTTAAAAATACAGTAAAACAAATGTTTGAGAGGGCTTCTAGCATTTTAAAAGAAAAAGGGATGAGAGAAGATTCTTTTCAAATGCAGTTTGCCGTTTATAGAGATTATGATCAAAAATAAGAAGGAATTTTATAATACTCATCATGGGAATCACAGCCAAAAAATCTTGTTACATTTATGGAATCTATTTCTGCAAAAGGAGGAAGAGATTATGAAGAAGCAATAGAAATTGGTTTATAGCATGTAAATATAGAAAATGATTTATAAAAAATTACATAAGTAATCTTAATTGGTGATGCTCCAGCTAAATCCAAGGATTCTATCAAGGAATACAGAGAGAAGCATGGTGGAGAGGAATACTGGCAAAAAAGTAAATTTAAAAAGATGACACACTACAAAGCTGAAGCAGAAAAATTAAAGGAAAATGGTATTCCTGTACATGCTTTTTATTTAGCGAAAGGTGATGTAAAAAGAAATTTTTAAAAAATTGCTTCTGCTACTAATGGTAAAAGTTAATATTTAAATATTAACTCACCAGAAAGCTCAGAAATTTTAACAAATTTTGTTACAGAAGAAATTTTGAGTAGTATAGGAAAACAAAAAGGTAATACTGATGAATTAATATAAGCTTATAGGAGCACATATGTTAAGAGGTATATATGAAAATGGAATTTTTAAAAAAACATTAATAATTTCTAATTAATTAGCTAACCTATTTTTTTATAATTTACAAATTATTTTTCTATAATTATATAAAAATCTATTTTTGTGATTGATATCTATTAAATATATCTTAAAATTTGTTTAAATCTTATTTATTTTTGCTTGTTTTAATTACAAATGAAAATCTTTACTATTTACAAAAAGTATTCTCTATTTTTCTCTTCAAAAAAATCTAAAAGATTTTATATTAATCAATTTAAGAGATTTTATTGTGAATAAAATCATTAATTTTCAAAATTAACCAACAATATCATAAATTTAATATTAAAGGGAGTTATTTTATTAGTAAAAGTGGTCTATTAATAAGGTAAAATAAATACTATCATATCTCTTGAATTAAGATCCCATATAATTTAGGTAAAATAATTTTTTTTATAAAATAGTTAGTATATTCTATTTATATTTAATTTTTTTCTTTCATTTTTAATCATAACAAAAATATTTTTTCATTTTTAAATGAAATTTTTCTCTTTTCAGTTTTTCAAAAATTTTTGTCTATTAGGTCGATCCCTAATAATTACATAACTTTAGTTTCTATAGATACTTTAAGCACAAGTTACTAAAATTGAAAATATTTTAATTTATAATTAAAACTTTTTACTTTTTTAAATTATACCTCATATAAAGATATAGAAGCATAGAAATATAAAAATAGTTTATAAAGTTTAATGATAATTAAAGTTATCCTTATCAATAAAAATAGATGGATTTAATCACCAGAAATTGTCTTTGAAATAATGAAGAGATTCACTAATAGAAATGTTCTTTTTAATACTGTTTTCAGCAATAAAAGATAAAATTTTAGAAAATAGTTAGAGTTCTTAATCATTTTCTTAGCCTCTAAATGAAGAAATAATAAGAGAATTAGCACTATCAAGTTTTACAGCATCCTGAGAATTATCAAGAATGATAGTTTGAGTAATATCTCCAGCATTTTGTAAGTCCTTAATATAAAATCCAAGACATTTCATGCAATCGTCCCTATAGAAACGTTTAACAATAAGCCTATTAGTGTCAATTTTATCAACAATAGCATCAACGTATTGCTTTTGAGCAGAAGAATAAATGACTAAATTATAGAACTTACTCATTTCTAATAAGAATATGTCTAGGCCTGGTCTTTTTTTGAAAGTAAATATTTAAATTTGCTGTTGTGTAGGGTGAATAACTTAAAACATATCTGGGCTGTTTTAAATATCTACTTTTTCTTTCTACTTTTGATTATATGGTTAAGTATACACAAGGGTTTCATCTAGATCTAATGCTAAAGTGAATCTTTTTTTCTTACCTACTAATAAATTTGAATCATATCTAAATACTTCATCTCTATTTGCCATATCATTTATTCTTTTCATATTAGCATTATTTGAAGATCTCTTAAAAGGATCTTTCTTGTCATGTTTCTTTAGTAATATGCTATTTAAGAAGGGGAAAACACTAAATATTCCCTTCAATATATGATAGAAGACTGTACTAATAACTATCCAAATATATTTAATAATCAGTAAAACTACTTAGATTATCAACACTATTAATGCTAAGGATTTAACAGCTATCCATTGAATAACTCTCAAAAAAACTTCCCAAGATTTCTAACTTGCTTATTTTAAGTGCCCTATAATTTCATTAACATCATCTTTTGATGGTAGTTAAGTTGTTTCATATCTTTCATCATACATTTATAGAGCTTTTTCTTACTTCTTCCCTTTCTTCTTTTATTTTTTGCTGCTTGATTATCCTACTTCTGATTAGTTTTAATTTGAGAATCCATTAACTTCACTAGTATTATTGAAGTCGGTAGAATTTCCATAATCTGTGGGTGGTGATGATTGCCAACCTGAACTTAATCTTCTTATACTAACTCCTCCTGTAAACTATGAAATGCTATCAAGCTCATCCAAATTATCCTTATCAGAATTATCATCTGAATCATTTTTATCAGAATAATTATCAGGCACAATACTAAACTATATTTATATTTTAAAAAAGTGGATAACATATGCTTTATAATCTCATCAAATTTTTTTTATTTTAAAAAGATCTTCCTCGATGTAATTATATATTTCTTATAAGTATTTGTAGAATTTAGATGTAAATTCAAATTTTAAACTTCATAATTTCTCACTATTACTTAGCAATTATTAAAATTGCTCTAAAAAAATAATCTTTGATAAATTACTGGGTTAGTTCCTCTCTATCCTGAGAAGGAAACTGATCTCTTTACATTCTTGATTGGCGAGTTGTTACTATCATTTTCTTCCTCTTTTGTAAGATCGGAATTGCTATGAATAGAAGATTTATGCTTCCTTTTATTCCCCATTTTTATATACAGTTTGCTTACTTGATTAAATTTTTTAATTTAAAATACTTATTTTTTAATTATATTTTACTTGGTTTCTTGTATTTAAAAACATCAAAGTTATTATGAGTCTTAAAAATCAAAATTCTTTGATATTTTTAATAGACTTGTTTAATTCATTTAATCTGAATTTATTTATCTAAATATCTTGAAGAATTTACTTTCAAATGATGCCAAATTAGATCATTTCCTTTTTCTTTATGATGTGTTGAACATTGATGCATTAAACGTATCATTTTAAAGATTCGTTGGTGGAAGTACTATATTAATAATTTCCATCACCAATTCCAAACTTTTAAAGTATAAACATTTTTCTTTATTCAATTTATTAATCAGAATTAAATAATATTCCTTTCTTTTATAAGTTAATTCTCTTAATAAAATTAGTTTATTATTATAGTAAGAAATTAGGTTTTAATTATATATTTTTTAAATCTAATTCAATTATTTGAATTTTTTAGATAATAATCTATATCATCAACTTAAATTAACCTATTATTTTATTATTTGGAAAAAATATTTAATTCACAATAAACTATTTTCCTAACATAATTTTAAAGGGATGTTATTTTATAAAAAATATATTCTTGATAGCAAATTCAAAATAACATAGAAATAATTAATTTAAATATATTTTATCAAATTCAAAATAAGAATGATAAATCATAATAAAAAATCATTATTATGTGCTTACTCAAAATAGCTTAGGATTTCACCATATTTTAGACTACTTAATATTTTCATACTTTATGATTTTTATTATAAAATCAAAAAAATTGAATTTTAAATAATTTTAACATTTAAAATGATGATTGATTGATAATATATACCTTTAATTTGTTATGTTTATTTGTCTTAACATCGTTTTTCATTAAAAATAATTCTTAATTAAATAAACATAGTGAAGCAATTAATTTAATGCTTATGGATGGATTAGATGTTAGATAAATTAAGATAAGATATAAAGAGTATCAGGATTTACTGATAAGAATATTTTAAATTAAAATATAATATAATTGATTAGATCAAAAAGTAGATTGATCCTTTGTTAAATTAATAATCAAAGAGTAGATACTTATGGACAATAGTAATTAATAAGTGTTTTGATTGGCTAACTCTTCTTATTAAGCAGCCTATTACATATTATTTATTGTTTAATAAGCAACTTAAAAAATAGAGATTCAATCAATAGTTGTTATTAGAAAGAAGAAATCATAGTATTATTAATTAAATAATAAACAATTAATTTACATTAATATTATAAAAAGCAAAAGAAGGAGACAACTTTTATAAGAAAGTTTTTAGAAAAGTTATAATCGAAAAATAATTTGTTCGAAACTCATTCAAAGAAAAACTCCATAGATAAAATATATACATATTAGGCAAATAAATGCTCAAAAAAGCATCAAGGGATTATTCATTGAATAAATCAGAGGATTCTTCTGATGAATAAACTACAGCTTCCTCTTTGAGAGGATCAGATTATTTGGCATTTGATATTTAGGAAGATTTGAAAAAGGGAATATTATCTGATGAGGAAGGCCATCATATGAAAGAAGGAGTTGATTTTTGCTGGTTATTAAAATCATGCGTTGAAGAAGCCCTCTCTTACTTCTTAGAATGGGCTCCTTTAACGATTATCTTCTTTTTCATCACAAGAACTTATTCATAATAAATAGCTAATGGATATGGTTTAGGTTTAGTATGGTTAAATTGTATGGGATAAGGATTGTATTATGGTTTAGGCAGTGGATTAGAAACAATGGCATCACATGCTCATGGAGCAAAGAACTATGAATAAGTAGGATTATTATTTTAAAAGACTCTATTTGTTTCATCAATCATGTTTATCCCAATTTGCTTTCTAATGATATATGCTGACTCAATTTTGCTTCTATGGAATGATAACATTGAATTATGTCAAATAGCTGGCTAATTATGCATATTTGCCATTCCAGGAATTGCTTTTCTTGCTGTTTATTATGCCTATAAAGGTATTGTTTTTATTTAATTAAAAATACTTTCGAATACTTAAATAGCTTTCTATTATTATTTAAGTGAATCAATAAATAAAAGATTTACAAAACTACATGTAATTATTAAATTTATAAATTTAGAGAGGTTTATCTCTACTAAAGATAATAAAAAAGATATTTTTAATAAATTTTGGCAAGGAAAAAGAGTGATTCTTAATTAAATAATACAATTGTTATCAACTTGGAGAATACTAATAAATAAATATTTATATTAATGTACTATTTAATCTTTTTTTATAATACATTATAGCTACTTTGAATGCCTAAAACGAATACAGGTTATAGGTTTATAGCAGTGGTATAAACACATTGCTAACAATAGTCTACTGTTTCATTTTCATTTCCTGGTTAGATATGGGTATAATTGGTGCTGCTACGATCTTCTCCTTATCTGAATTTTCTAACCTTCTTCTCTGCTATTTGTTTGCTAAAAGAAAAGAGCACTTAAAAAAATGTTTTATCCCCTTTACATTCCGTTGCTTTTAAGATATTAAACCTTTCCTTTATACAGCTATCCCAATTGGATCATTAGTATCTTTAGAATGGATCTTATAAGAAATTAACTCAATAGTAGCCTCTAATCTACCCGAAGAATAATATTCAGCTAATATTTCTTTGTCAAATCTAGCAACTACTAGCATCTAATTCCCTTTAGGATATGCAACTGCAGCTTGTACTTTCATTGGTAATGAAATGGGAAGAGGAAACGTAGAAAATGCTAAAAAATATGCTCTTTATAGTAGTTATATTGTTGGTACTCATCTTTTACTCACAGGTATACCAATAATTTTACTTAGAAACAGTATTGCAACAACATTTGCAGTTGAAGAGAATGTATAAGAGTAGATTTTAAGACTTATCTTCTTCTCCTTTGGTGTATATTGTCTTGATGCTATTTAGTGCCTTATTACTGCTTTTATGAGAGCAGTAGCAAAAGAAAAATTTAGTAGTATTTCATTTGTTATTTGTTATGCTTTAGTTGGTTTAACTTCCAGCTATTATCTTGCATACCATACTTCATTAGAAATAACTGGTATATGGACAGGAATTATGATAGGTAATTATTTACAATTAAACAATTTTTTCAGCTTTTAGTGTTAATTTTTCTATATAAAATAAAAGTAAAAAATTTTACCCTTTACATTTTGTTTGATTAGAAAATGGTTGAGATTACTAAAACATTACAATATTAAATAATTCGTTTTGAACATATTTTATTTAACTTTTTATTTTAATTAAATATAAAGGAATGTCTCTTTACCTTATCCTTCAAATCACAATGCTTTCTATTACTGACTTAAATAAGATGGCAAATAAAATATAAGATAGAATGAGCATCACTGAATCTAGTGAGCAAAAGTTGATTGACAGCTCCTAATTTCAAGATACATGAGTATCTAAAAAACTCTTACTTTTTAAATTAATCTCTTAAACAAATATCAGATGGTAAAAATCAATTTATCTACTGATATTATCTTACACAATTTAAATAATTTTTGAAATCTTACTAAACAAATTTTAAAGCTATAATAAATATCTATTTAAGAATTAAGCATTTTTTGAACTCTATTAAATATCTAGCAAAATATATATAAATTTATGTTTATTAACCTTTGTAAGTTAAACAAATATATTCTTTCTATCTATCTATTTATTAGTAAATCTATTTACAAAATCAAGTTTCTCAAATAATCAATTTTTTTCGCTGATTCTCAATCATATAAAATCTTTCTTTCTTTTGTTTATTTTTTAATTACAATTCAATGGATTAATTTAAATATTATTATTTTCAATGACATATTAAAGAAATTATTTGATAAGATATGATAGAATCTTTATTACAAACAGTCAGAATGAATGAATGATAAATAAAACGATTAATGCTTTTATTTCAAAATCAAATCAAATCAAATTATTTAAAAGAAATATAATACTTTGTTATTAATCGTATAGATATTACTGAACTTAATAAATTAATTAGCATAGAATATTAAAAAATAAAATGTTAGGTCTTTAACCACCCAGGGTATAAACAAGCTTAGATGATGTTTTAGATATTGCAGAGGATGTAATGAAAAAATTCATGTTCGAATTCAGAAAAGCTGCTATGAAAGATTTAGAAGACATTACTAGATGTGAAAAAACTACTCATAGAGAAGCCATTAGAAATATTGCAAAATTTAAGTTTTAAGAGTTTGCTCTTGTTCTCAAAGAACCTCTCACATCAGTTATTAGAAGTATTAGGGAAGATGCAGCTAGAATTGAACCTAAAAGACCTTTAGATGCTAATAAAGTTTTATATCCTTTGAATGTAATTATTTTAAGAATTATAATTGGATTATTTATATTTTTGTTATTATTGTTGATATATCTATTTTTAATTTAGGGTCCTAGAAGCCTTTAAGATAGAGTTTAATCAGCTCCTAGTGTTGGCAGAGAAGTTAGAATAGCTTAAACAAATGAAAGAGGATTAGCGATTACAGAATTAAAAGTAAAATATAATTTTATCGAATTGGAATCGTTTCTTATTAGAGAACAATTATAAGATAAATAGAAAGAATATTAAATCAAAAAAATAGAAGGAATTAAATTTAATTACTTTTTCTTTTAAAGTTCCATAAGTTAAATGAATTCTTGACTTATCCTAAAGATGTAAGAGGAGTTTAAAAGTTAACTGTTGATCTTGATAGCCAAGGAATTAGTGATAATGGATTACCACATTTTGGACGTATTTTAGGAATGTACTCTGGCTGTAGACAACTTATGCTAAACCTTTCTACGTATATAATTTTTTAAATAATTAATATAATATTTTATTATAAAATTAATTAAAAGAAACTCAATTACTTAAAAAGGAGCTGAATTACTTGGTTAGGGAATGTTTGAATTAAAAAATTTACTCTCATTGAATCTTAATATGTATAAGTAAGATTACCATTATTTATTTAAAGCTATTTAACAATACTTTTTTTAGCAATAAAATTAAGTAGAAGGGTATGAATGTTATTATAGAACCTATTTCAAATAATTGCTGTTAGCTAAGAGACTTTAGATTAGAATTAGCTTGGTATAAATTCTCTTATAAATAAAAATTAAAATTTATGCAATTTTATATGATAATAGCAACTAAATTGGATCAGGGGGTATGACAGATCTCGGTAATCATTTATTAAATATAAGAAGCTTAGACAAACTTTGGTTAGGATTATATGAGTAATATTACTTTAATAGATAAGGAATTAAGATAAATCTAAAAATTATAAAATTTAAAATTATAGCAATTAAATTTATGATGATGGTATGAAGAATTTCTTAAACAGCTTTGCTAAATCATAAGCTTTCTCCACTCTCACAATAGATTTAAGAATGTAGTTATTTTATTTGAAAAATTTATTAAATAATAAAAATATTTTTTGCTTATTAGAAATCCCATTTCGAAGAATCTGATTGAAAAGCTAAAAACATACATTAAGCACAAAAAAATTGTTAATTTTGAGATTTAATGCTGAACAATTAATTCCTAATATATCATTTATAATTCTAACTTAATTAAATTTTTGTTATTAATTTATGATTATTTTATAAATGAAATAATTGTTTTAAAAAATTCAATGTTATTAAAAATTGATGAGATTATGATTTGAAAGTGAATATTAAATAAATATATGAAAGGTAATAAATAAATATTTACAATTAATTCTCTTTTTTCTTTTTTGAAGATAGATGCCTTGTATATATGACTAATTAAGATATTTAAACCCTTAAATTTAGGTAAATTTCCTTAAACTACAGTTTTAAATAGTTATGATAGTTCAATAATTATTTTAGAGCCTATCTATGCAATTAAGAAAAAATTTATTAAAGTGAAAATCAATAAATTTAGGTAATTGACAAATTCTCTAACTCTTTAAGTTAAAATACTTCTATTTATCTTTTTGATTCTTGAAAAGATATTATTTAATGAAATTAAATATTTTAAACGATAAGAAAGATAAAAAGAAAAATATATAAATTAATTTTATATATTAATAATAAATAAAAAAATATTGTCTGATGATCTCCAGTCATTGAGAATCTCTTTTATGATAATAAATTACCTTGATTTTATTCGCTGATACTAATTTTATCGCCCATTAGTATAAAAAACAAATAAAAAAAGATAGATTGTTAAAAACAGTTCACTACTACATCTTTCAGCTTGAAGTTTAAATAAAATTCTTTTTTTTAAATTTATCAAATTTTTAAAAGTAAGGATGATTTAATTAAGAATGGAATTGTATTTTGTAATAAAAATTTAACTATTAATTAATATAAAATGAAAATATTATTACTATTAATATAAATATATACATCATCATGATTCTTATAGTTTAATATTTAAATAGCTAATTTATTTGAAAAAAGTATCATCTGTCAGCAAAGTAATTGATGGGAGAAGAAAGATGACAAACTGTGCTTATTAAAATTATTTGATCAATTTAGTGTTTTCATGAACAATATAATAGCACAATGTGAATAGCATAATTGCCAAAAATAAAAATCCAAATGTAAAGATTACTATTTTATTAAAAGCAGTTTCTTCAACAAGTTTATCATGGATTTTATTTGAACATTTTTATATTATTTTAGTTGATATCACTGATATTATTGCTTCATCAGTATTCTGGTCTTATTGGAGGGAGCTTTGAAAGTTTAAATTTATTAGATTTTTCATTTTCTATAGAAAGTTTGAAAGATAAGCTTTCGTTCCTAGTTATAATTGTCCACTTAGTGAAAGTTCACATCTATTCTATAAATTGCTAAGAAGATTAGCAGTTAAATTATCAGAAAAAGTAGATGTGTCATTACAAGCATTTTAAGAAATGAGCAAATTAATTTGATTTTATAAATCATAGTCAACTAATTAAAGCGTCTATATATACTGATCAATTGAAGAAGAGGAGAAATTATCTGCTTCATTAACAGATTCAATAAATGAACGGACTACTTAATTTTCACTATCTATTTTTTAATCTGAAGAGGGAACAAAATTGATAATTTAATATTTAAGAATTTAACTTGATTATATGTATGATTGGGCATCACTAAATCTGTGATAAGTACTTATCACATCAGAAATATCACTTGTATAGGTTAATATTAATGAAAGAGAAACAGCAATGTAAGCAAAAAAAGGAATTGAATTTATTGCTAGCAATATAAAGAAGGATTTATAACTAACATAATCGCTATCTATCCTAAAATTTCTTTAAGTTCTCTTTTAAAAATCTTTCTTATATTTATTTTTACTTTCTTTATGGCTTTTATATCTTTATTAAGAGACATTCATAAGATCTTGATCCTGTTAAATTTTTTTAGATTCGCTCCTAAGTGAAATTTCCTTTGCTCGTAAATCAAAATCGTAGCAAAAAATTAAGTTACTAGATTCTCCATCAGTAATACTCTATATTTTAGTAAGCCTTACTACTTCTGATTCAATTTAAATCAGAGTTGATGATTCAAAAACTCTTAATGTAAGTTTAACTAATTACATAAACTTTCTATAGTAATAGAATTGGAATGTTTGCATTACTATGTAACTTAAGAATATTCCAACTAATTGTAAAATGAATATAACCTACACTTCTTCGATAGTATTTTTAATATCATTTTTCAAATCCGTAGATAATTAAGAGAAGAAATCAAAAAGAGGGGAATAGTTGTCAAAAGCAAATTTTAAACTTATACTGTCAAAATTAGCATTTTAGCTTGTTTATGTATTTTCGGCTGTAATATTGAAAGACATTAATAGAGTTTTATAAAAAATAGAAGATAAGATTAAAGGTATTTCCTTTTTATTTGTGCTAGAAAAGCCAGTTATTGAAATATCATGAGATGTATAGGTTTCTCTAGTATAATCATAAGAGAGATTTTCATCGAATTAATTTATAAAAGTATTATATCCTTCAGTTATGTAATGAAAAACTAATGAAGATGCTGAGTTGTATTCTGCTTAAGAAATATATCCTTTAGAAAGAAGATCTTAGTTCTTCAGCTATTAGTATACCATAGATAATGAAATAGAAATAGGAGAAAGTGTTGAACTTCTAAAATTGATCACTTATAATTGATCTTAATAGTCACTAAAACTAATATAAAATACTAAATTAGCCCATAGAGTTATAGAAACCACAAGTAAAAACTCTATACCCTTCAATATCCTAAGCTTATTAAGATCAGGAGGATTATTCAATTAAAGAAATTTATGAAAATTATCATATTTATTAGAGAAAATACTCTTTTATAAAGAGGAAGTGACACTCTATTGGTCATGATTTATTTATTCCTAATTATTTATAGAAATAATAGATTCAAATTTGCTTGATTTCTATAAAATTAATAAATTAATTAATTTAAATGATTAAAAATATATTCTTTTGAAACTGACATACTTTTTTATCAACTTGAGGCTCCTACTTGACTTCAGGAAGAATAGCATTATTTTCTTAATTAAAGAGAGTGTCATTATTTTTTTAATCTTTTTCCTTTTCATGACTTATAGTTTCAATTGTATGCTATTTTTATTGAAAGGAATTAACAAATGCTAGATTTTAAATACTCTTTCTCTTAGATGCACTCATATCCAAAGCTTGGTTTTTATAATTGGAGGAGTATTTCATTCTCTGAGAATCATTTTTGCTTTGTTTATTTGTTTTAATGCTTTTTATACTTCGAATGCTCTTTATACTTTTCTAACTTCTATGAGTTATTTGAGTTTTACTATTAATCTAAGATTCAGATTCTTCTTTGATCATTACTGTAGAATCTTACCCAATTACAACCTTATAATTATCTATACTACAATTATTTTAATCATCCACTTTTATTCCTTCTGCAATATCTTTATTAATATTTTTATTCTCTGTTTTTTCATCAATAGAATAATCGTATTTTATTTCTAGCATACTAAATGATTTATCAATTCTATTGCTTGGTAACTCCTCATCAAATTTAAGAATTGGAACCTAATCACTTCCTTTATATTATCTCTATTCAATTAATATATTAGTTGATAAATTATTTCTTTTTTATAAATATAAACAATACTTTTAATATTGAAGAACCTTTATCAAAGTCAAAATCTATTTAACTTTTAATTTTTTCTAATTCAAATCCCTTCTTTTTCTAGATATTTTTCTTTTAGATATTTGTCTTAGCCTTAGGAGTATAACTTTCTAAAAGTTAAAGGCTTATTGCAATCGATTGATCATTTCCTTATTTGAGAAAACTTGTTGCTTCAGATTCTTATTTCTAAATTACAGAAATTTATGAAATATCTATAATTGTATTAGTATTATTTTTATTAATTTAATCCCTCTTAGAAAAAAGGCTATTTCTTTCTGATTACTGAAGAGAATCTATATCATCTAAATTCCGATATGGATTTTAAGGTAGAAAGGAAGTATTTAAGTCATCTAGGATATTTTAACAGAATTAATGACTGTTATGGTTGACTTTATTAAACTTATTCTAATCAAGTTCTTTCACATGTTGTATAATTGATATTTCATTCTCTATAAGAGAAGGAGCATCATCAAATTTATATAACTCATCCTTAAATTGCAATGCTGTAGAAGTTTCTTGTTCATCTCTTTCCTCTTTGGGTTCTTATTATTTCTTTAAATAGAAATTAATATACTCTAAAATGTTAAATAAAATATTTTTACTTTTTTATTTTTGGAATTTTTCTCTTTCTTTAAATCCCTATCTTGATCAATTGTAGGTTACTTTATTGTTAACTTTTTATTGAGTAAATTTTATTTACTTTTATTTTTCTTCGAAAATATTGATTTTAACAAAAAAGGCTTAGCATTTTGATTTAATTATTGTTATTCGTCTTAGCCTGTATCTTTTGAATTTAATCTATCAAAGAAATTTCTTTCAGATTTAATAGTATTCTATTACAATTAAGTACTTTAAAGTTTATCATTTACATTAATACTAAAGTCATCTTTTTCATAATTACTATTCAATACATTATCTTATCTTTCACTCTTAAGCATGTTTTAAGATTCATTTAAACCACTTATTTCTACCATCTTTTGAATATTTATAATATAATACTTTATATCTTTTTAGGGAAGAGTTTTAAATTTTTTAGTTATCTAGAAATCTACAAGATAATTCTTGAATTAATGGTTTTCCTATTTAATTATTTACAAATAAAAATTAATGTCACCTATAAATAAATATAAATTATGATTTTTCTAATCTCAGAACCTCAATTTAGGGTAATCTTTTTTATTTCATTTTATAATTCTAACATATAATTTTTTATTATTAATAAACTGGATTTCGTTAAGAAAATTAACAATTAACATATATATTAAAAATATTAATTTATTACATGAAAAGCTGAGTTTCTTTTTGAGCTTCTTTGAGATCTTAAAGAATAAAGAGATTAACTAATGCTTCTATCATTAATTTCTGCTAGATGTTAGAAATAATTGATTGTCGGAAGATTGATTTATATGTTTTAGTATTCACAACTATCAATATTATCTAATACTAGGATTTCACCCAAAATTCTATCATATTCGCTCATTACTTCATCCATACTGAAATTTTATATAGTCTAATTAGTTGGAAATTAGTTCAGTCCAACTTTTTCTAAAATTTCATAACTCACTGTTTCTATATTGCTAAAATAAATCATAAAAATTAAATAATAATAATTAATTAATTACTTACTTATCTTCATTTACTATCAAATATCCATTAAATTATGAAGTGGTTTTCATTTTCTGAAAAAATACAAAGAATCCGATTTGTGATAAATCCATAAAATTTATACTTATAAACATCTAAATTGGTATTACCCATCCCATTTCATGTCTAAGAAAACCATACTTTATTTCTTAAAACATTTTTGTTCCTTCTCCAGTTTTTAAATACTTTTAAACATAATTGAATTATTTTTTAATAAAATGTGTTTTAACTTACTTCATTAACCAAATCATCATGGTAGAAGGCTTGCACATGAGGGAGAATATAGTTTAAATTTTTGTGATACTAAAATTCTTATCTTTAATACCCAAGTACTTTAGGTAGAGATTATGAATACCATAGAATTTCTCCAATTCCTTTAGCATAGCCTACCCTCAATGAAAACACAGAGCTTGAAAAAATTTACATTATAGTATTGGTTCCTAAAAGTAAATTCATATCTATATTCTAACTAAACTATCTCTTTATCATAATTTCTGAGGCTTTTTTTAAATCACTCTTAATCTCGCTAAGAAAGAAGCAGAGTAATGATTAATTATCCCTAGTTGGAATTTATTCATAAAAACTGGTTAGTTTCTATTCACAATTAGAGAGCTAGGATTGATAGTTATGATTAATTTGTTTAAAATTTTCTATGGAATCAACTCCATTTTTTATAGAATTTAAAGTCTATTTATTTTAAATAATAGAATTTAGCATTACTTTTATAATTTAATTAAAAATATGATTGATTACTTCGATCTTTTTCTGAATAATTTCAAAAATAGCAGTTACATTTTCTTACTTTGTTTATTCTACCTCAAAAAATAGAGTACAAGCTTATAAAGTGTTATAAACATCTTTTTTCATATCTAATTCTTATCTATTTTAATATTTTGTAAAGTTTTATTAGTAAGATGAATTTCAAAACCATTTATTCTTTATAAAATTGGATGTAATATAAAAACTATAAAGATAAGCGGTCTGTAAATTTTAAATTCAATATTATTGATTTTTGTACTAAAATTAATAAAAGATAATTACAGGAAACATTCATCCATAGATTAATGAATAAAATCTAACAATACATTAAGCCCAGCTCTAAACCAAATTCCTCTAATAATTTTAGTATTGAGAGAAATTTAAAGTTCTTGCTTCTAACACAGTATTTCAATAACTCTTTAAAGACTAAATAAATTTTTCTTGTGCTGAATCATAAACATAATTAATACAAAGAATTATTATTTTAATGAGCTTGAAATTATATATCTTTTTGAGTCTAAAATTTCTTAGCATGAATTAATTAAAAATTAATCTATTAAGCAAGCATTAACTTCAAAATTTCCTTCTTATATCCCTATCATCTTTTACAGGTTCTTACATTAACATATTGGATTTTTGCATTAAAGCATGTGCTGCTCGTATTTACATAGAATTAGCATTTTATAATTTCTATTTTTGAATAAACTCATTCGGTTTCTAGTAAAAAATGCCAATTATAAAGCAAAGTAATTAATGAACTCAGATTAATTTGATTCCTTATTATTACCTTAAAATATTGAAAAAATTACAATATTTATAAAGCGATTTTTGAAATAATTTAAAGTGCACATGCAACTTATAGGCAGAACTAGTATAGAAATAACTATGAAAGTTTTCTAATTCATTGTATCAAAATAGCATTATAGGAATTCTCCTACTACAATTCCAATAATTAATATATTTTAACCTATTAAATTAGCTTATATTTT
The DNA here is from genome assembly GCA_000260095.1 of Tetrahymena borealis. NCBI lineage: Eukaryota > Ciliophora > Oligohymenophorea > Hymenostomatida > Tetrahymenidae > Tetrahymena > Tetrahymena borealis. The sequence continues at coordinate 328,825 of AHAN01000964.1, forward strand.
ACTATAGTCTGAGTAAGGAATATTAATAAGCATATCCTTAGTTATAAAATAAAAATAGATTGAGGAGAGAAGAATTGAAATAAGCATTCCTCCATTAGAATCATAGAAATCCATATAAAGTGTAAGAACAATCAAATGCTTAACTAATTAACTTATTACATATTCATAAGAAGATTACATTCTAGACAACCCACTCTCATAAATATTAACATTGATATCTGAAAATTATAGTTAGTAGAAGCTAGTAAGTGAGCATAAAAATATCAATAAAACACCAAAGAGAGCTTGTATAGGATTTTAATTTAAGATTTTATAATTTGTTTAAATAATAGTACTAGTATTTGACCAATTTTGAATAGTAGAGTTATAATTAGAGTTATATGGAAGTAGCTGTAAGTAACCTATTTCAAGTAAGATAATATAAGCGTAATGATTGTAATAGGTAAAACAATAATTGATAATCCTCCTAATAGTTCGATTTTCTACAAAAAGAAGAATAATTATTACAAAAACTATAAAAATATTTGAAAGAACTAGGCATATTATATTTGAATCATCATCCATCTAGTCTGCTAGATAAGCAGAAGGCCTACTAGCATAAAAAAGGATTTATAATAATAAAGATTGCTGATTTATTTTCTTATATTGAGTAAATGGAATTGATAAAACCTGAAGGTAACTTAGGATAGTTATCAAAAAGTTAAGATATGTAATTTCTTAACCAATAATCACAGTGTGTAGATTAAATTGTCTTATATAAAAGGCGAAAACATAAGCTTTTAACTTTTAATATAGGCCATTTTATTTTTAATACCCAAATTTTTATTTATCTATTGTAGCTCTTCTCCTCATTTGTAAAAGTTAATCTATATTAAGTTTTAGATCTTTTAAATTAATTAATTTCAAAATTTGATATTATCATAAGATTCTTAATTATTAGCTGTTTAAATGTAGAATGTATTATTTAATAGAACTATTAATCAAATGGAATATCTTAGAGATATGATTATTTATTAATTTGCCGTTTATTTATTACTTAACAAATGCTAAATTATAAAATCTATTTACTCTAAAATTATTTTTCAATATCACCTTTTTATCATTCTCTTTTAAAATTTTTAATTAATTTTAAGTAAGCCCTATGTTTTTAAATTATAAAGGTGAATAATGTATAAATAATAGAATATTTATATTATCCTAATTATTAAATTTTTGACCAATAAATTAATATTTTGATTTATAATTGGTATATGATATTAATTTTATTTGTAAAATACAAAGTGTAATAATAAGAAATTTTATAAAAAATAAAACTAATTAAAATTGATTGATTGATTGATATTTAATTAATATTAGAGAAAAAGCTATAAAGATAAATAAAACAGGAATACTTTAGATACAGCAGAAAATATTTCATAAATATTATAGTTTTTAAATAATTCTTAAGTTAATCACATTTCTAAAAGTGTTTATTAGATTCTTTAAGTTTATTAGATATTTCTAGGCTTACATTATTCTCTCACTTTTCATCTCTTTGACTTCTAAGATCCTTTATGTATCCTTCAATATCTTTAAATTTACTAACTCCTGACTTTCTTAAAACTTTTCTTTTAGATTCCTTTTCAATAATCTTCTTTTCAGTAAGATTAGACAAAAGGGTAGAAGTAACTTCTTCTTAAGTAGGACCGTTAAGAGTTTCTTCATATTCTAATTCTTTACCGCCAGCAAGAGCGACAACCTTCTTAATCTTAATTTTCTCTGTAGTAATAGTACCTCCTTCGACAGCCTCTCCAGCAGCTACTTAAGCAGGAGTAGCAATAGTAGTGGTAGTTACTGTAGTTTAAGTAACAACTGGTTGGGTTTTAGGTGGTCTATTTTGTAATAAATTGCTTTCAGCTTACTTCTTATTGGTTCTCTTTTTCATTCTGTCTTAGAGAAGTTATTGTCTGATTTATTCTTGTCTTTTTATTTAATTTAACTAATGAAAAAAACACAAAATTAAAACAAATAATTTACTTTTAGGAAGAGAACAAAGTTTCAACTTAACCCTTCATGAAAGATTTTAACATTTCTTCTGAGATACTATTGACAATTCTATTAAATTATTAAAAATTTTAATTTTCTTCTTTTTCACTTCATATTTTTTATTGAAATTACCTGTAAGAAGTTAATTTGGTGAAATCGTTAACTTTGTGAGGGTTTTTAAGTAAATATTTAAGAAGATCAGAAAAATCAGCAGGGATTTCATTTCTAGTGAACAAAGCAGCGAATTCATTGACATCAGAAACTTCAATGCTTATCTTATCACTATAAACTTATTCATTAAGAACCTTAATAGTTAATTAAGCTAGAGGCTTAGGGTGTTTCTTGAAGATTTCAATTAAACATCTAATTAAATCTACTCCAAATGCAACCTTTTAATCAAGTAATTGTTCATATAATTATACAATATCTTCAGGCTTATCATCCATACTCTTGAAACCTATTTTTTATTATTCAGTTAGATTTTAATAAATTGTAATAACCAATCAGAATTATTTTACCTTGAATATAATCTTATTCATTTAAAGTGTACTTCATGTTTGTAAGTTCTTGGAAGAGAGGACGAGCATAATGATTTAATCCAGTTGAAGTAAGTTTTTACATGTACAATCTGAAGAGAGATTAGATAATATCTCTTTATTCTTACTTGTATTTTTCTGCTATATTTGTGTTAGCTTCAGAGCTGATTTTATCATCATAAGGAATCTTTCTCAACAAGAAGAAATCTCTGAATCTTTCCAACATAGACATTAACTTGTTCATGTTCTTAGTACGGATAAGAGAATTTATATAACTTTCGATGATTTTGTTTTCGAATTTTCTGGAGAGATTAGCACTCAAGTAAACTCTGACTAAAGTTTCGATATCTTCATGGACATCTTCAAAAGTCTTAATGCTGTTAATAAGTTGAATAAATTATTATTGAGTGACCTAAGACTTAGCGTCATTAGCAAGGAGATAAGTAAATTCAAATAGTGTAAGGCCAAGCTTGTTTTCTTTGCAAATCTTAATAATACTATCAATAGTAGTCTTATCTAATTTAGCACGGTAAACAACAATGTGAGTTAAAATTCTCTTGAAGAATTTTCTTTTGTAGTGGGTGCAGCAGACATCAAGAAGAGCATTGTAACCGGTATATTCGAGAGCCTTGCCGAAAACGGTTTCTTCTAAATATTATTTGTAATCACGTTGAATATCTCCTAAACGAAGAGTCTTAGCATGAATAAGACTACGAGAATCACTTAAATCTAAAGAGGAAATCAAATTTTCAAAGTTAGAGTGCTTTTTGTACAAAGTTGGAGTGGTAAAAACCTTATAAAGTAAGTATTTTCCTTCAGGATAATCATGGACAAAATTAGCAGGCATAGCAGTAAGACCATTAATACTATTTCAATAAATTATTAAAACATTTAATAACTATTCATAATGAATAAAAATAATTTAAATAAATTAAGTACACAGTGTGATATGTAGATCTTTAGTCATAGAGTTCCTTTTCTAATCTTACAATACCTTCTTCGAGATTGGTGAGGGTACCGAAGAAATCAGAGAAGAATAATTAGCTTCCACCCTTGGTGGTAGTTGGGGAAACATCTGTAACTTCCTTCTTAGATCCAGCATCTTAAGCTTAGGTAATAGTTTAAGCAGCAGCTTCATGATCTTCCTTGTCATCTTCCTTTTGTAAATTCTTCATTTTCATGATGTCATCCTTAGTAACGAAAGGGTTGCTTTTTTCAGAATTTCTGTCGATTTCTCTAACCTAATAGATAAAAATAACATTAATTATTTATTTAGTTTTGCTCAAAAGAATTTTACCTTAGCCATGAAGTCAGAGAAAGCCTTTGAAGCCTTAGCATCTGTTTCATTATTAGTTTATTAAGTTGTAGATTAGGAAGAGGAGATATCATCTTCTAGATCATCTATCTTTTTGCTATTGGCAGTAGAGAAAGAAAATTTAGTAAGATTGTAGAGAGAAGGAGCAGGGGTGTTAATGTTTCTGCTCTTGAAATAATTTCTGATAGAGGGATCTTCATTATTGTAGGCTTCATCAAGACTGTTGTAAACAAAAGTGAACATTTAATTGTAGTAAGCAGTAGGGTTAGTCTTTTTTAATTATTCCAATTCTTTTTGTTTCTTACGTGCAGCAATAGAAATTTCGCTGTTGAAAGTAGATTCCTTTAAAAGATTTTCAACAATAGCTTCTCTTTGATTATAAAGGTAAGCTTCCTAATATTAGTTGATTTTATTAGAAGCAAAGTTTTGTTTATCAACATTAAGGATATTTCCTAACTCGTAACGATAAGGAATATTTTCAGTTTAGTGAACTAAATCATAATTGAAGCAAATAACACCATTCTTAACAGCAAAAGCAGTATCGAAATAAGTGAGGCGTTAGAAATCAATTTGTTTAGTGTAAGAAGATTAATTAGATCCCTATTGATTAGATTACTTAGATTAGGAATTGTGCAACTTCAAAGCATCTTGTAAATTGTTGTAGTAAGTTTTATTTTACAAAGTTTAGAGAATTTGAGGTAAATTATCCTTAATGTAGAAATCAAACTTATGTTGGCCAAATGTTTGAGTGTATTAAGTAAACAAATCATTTAAGTTTGTGTGATTTTCAGCAAGACGTGCAAGAATTAAAATATGATAAGCAATACTTGACAAACCCAAATCATAATTATCGAAACTAAAGAAATTGTCACATAAATAATGTTGTAAAGAAGTACTAATTCCAAGCTTAATCTTCAAATTTAATAATTCGTGAAGTCTGCTAGAGAAGTCTTACTTTGATTTTTCATTTAAATGGCCAAAGTGAATTTTAGAGAAATGCTTGCTGATTTCACCAGCTTCTAATAAATTCTAATTATTAAATATTTTGAATATAATATATATAAGAGGTTATTTATTTTACAGAAAGATTAAGACGAACTAAGTTGTGGGCAGCAAAGAAAACAAGAAGATAGTTAAGTTTGTTATTTTATTCTGAACGAATATCATAAATAAATTGCTAAACTATTTCCTTTTCAGCAGAAGTGAACTTTTGAGATAAATTGCTGTTTTTAGATTAGAAGTTTCTGTGGTACTTAAGTAATTCGAAAAGAGGATAGAAGTCAGAATCCTACTTACACTTCTTAAAAATTTAAACGACATCAAATTATGTGAAGAAACTTTAGTTTGCAGTAAAGAATCTCTTGGTATAAAATTGAGGAACAACCTTAAGGAAATCCTTAGTAAAAATTAAAGTCCTATTTAAATAATATTAATTATATTTAACTTATATTAAACAAAATTGTTCAGATTATCATACATATTAAATTAGAAAACTGACTAATATAAGAATATACCCTTATCTTTGCTAATCAACAAAAATAAAGTTTTTGTGTTTGCAACTTAAAATTAAAGTTACTTTATTTGATGCAACTGTATCTAGTATATTGGCAAGTAATATTTTGTAAATAACATTAAAAAATGTTTATATTGTCATTTTTAAAAAATTGAATAATTTTTTGGGAGAAGTATTATGAGAGAATCTATGGAAAAAATAATGAAATTTAAGCCTTGAATTAAATTTTAATTTATTTTATTATGTATTTGGTATATTCTTAAATTTTCTTTTTGTTTCGCAAGAATTTTAATGTTTATTTAATTTGTATTTGATATTTTCTCAAGATCTTTTGTTAATATTCTTAGATAAACATTCTACTTGGATGATCTAATAATCTATGATAATATGAAGATTTAAAACTAATTTGATATTACTTAAAGTCTCTTTCGTTAATGAAGAAAGATTATTCCTTGTAGTTTGCAGTTGAAACGAGTTCATTAATTGATTCTACTAATTCTTCATTGACTCCACTTTCTTAGATTTTCTTGAAGATAAATGTAATCTTAGATCTCAAATTCTTTATTTTAATATGGAATGCGTTAATAAAATAGAGCTAAATTCATCATCTTCATAATTATTATATTTTTATATTTATATCAATTAAAATAAATGTTGTTTATGTACTCTTTATTCATCATCTTACAAAAGATATCTCATAGCCTTTTCTTATTGTTCATTCAAGTTTAAACAAGAGAAAATGTTAAGAGGCATGTGCTTATCAAGATTTTCTAATGATTTAGTATAATATTCAGTTGCTTCTTCATAATTGGTACCGAAAGATAAAGGCTAGTATTCTTCAGTGTTATCTTGAGAAGAACGAATCTATTTGCTGTATGATTCTTTAACAAAGGTTTTCTTGACTCTATTCTTTCTGAATTCTCCTTCTTCATCATCTTCTAATAACAATTCAGATTTTTCTAAATCTCCTTCTTCTCCTTCTTCCTTAGGAACTTTCTTGGAGCGAGGCTTCTTAAAATCTTCATCTTCATCTTCTTCGATATCACGCTTGGAAGAAAACATTGCTACAACATTCTAAAGTTGCTTACCCTTCAAAACAACTAAATTCTATTACTGCTTGCTTAAGCTTGAGATCAACCTTAACATTTCCAATACAAATACAATAATTCTGTGTTTTTTTATATTCTTTGAATCTTTTTCTTTATTTTCTTCTTGATATCACTAATGTATATTTCACAAACTGTAGATCTTTTTATTTTTTTACCTTTGTATGTTTATATTCAAAAAAAGCAAAAAAAAAGTTAAATGCAAAATGATGAACATATCTTTATAATTCATATCCTCTTAAATCCTAATCTCTCTTTAATAAATAAGAATAATATCTAATTCATATCTACTACTACTACCATTCTAAAGTTTAATTATACTCTCTATATTTCTAACATATAATAGATTTACAACTATTCATATCTACAGGATATTATTTTTCAATACAATCAATCCAAACAAATATGAAGAATATTATCAATTTTAAATGTCTATTTCTAAAATAACATATATTTTAGGAAGCCTAATCAATAATACTAATTATTTAACTATTTATAATATTTCAATCAAGAAAAAATATATTGTATGTAATACAATATTTATTTCAGAGTTTTAGTAAATAAAAAACTTTATATTCTAAGGTTTATACACATGAAAAAATTAAATATGATGGGAAAAGATATAAATGGAAAGGCTAGGATTATTTAAGTGTGGGAAATGAATATCAAAATGGAAAATATATACATTAAAAATACTAAATAAAGAATATGAATATTAATTTAATTAGTTAGAAGTGGCAAAGTTAATTGCCCTTAAAAATTATTTATAATGAATAAAGAGATAATGTTATCTATGAGAGATTTTGTTATTTGAAGCTCTAATAATAAGAGTTAAATAATGTATAGTGGTAATGAATAATTATTAGCATAGCAATCATGATAGTCTTAACTTAAATTTATATTTATTAAATGAGTGAACTATTTTTTGATTTAATGGATTATTTCTAATTATTTGGATGAAGGGATTTGATTATTAATTATTATAGTTTTTGAAAAGAAAGTTAAATTACAATTTAATCTAATTTTACTTATTAACATTTTATTTATTACTAACCATAATTTAGCAGTGACTATTTATTTTTTATTAATTGATATATCGATTTAATTTACTTGTAATGTTGTTGATTATGAATTTATATTAAATTTTTAATGAATGAAATAAAAGGGTTAAGTGATTTAGGAAAAATATTGTATGATCATCATAAGTTATTGATATAAGTATTCTTAAAATCTGTATATCTCAAGTAGTTATTGCTCAAGCATATAATCATGCTAGTGAATACCGAAAAGTAAGCTAATAAAGTAATATAGCTACCATCCAACAAAAATTGAGCAATCTCTCTTAGAATTTTTTTTATTGTTAAACCTTTGAAACGTTCATTTTTAGAAAGGCGGTTTATTACTAAAAAGGTTAAAACTACCTCAACTACAAATGCAATCATGCAAAGAATAGTAATATTTTTAAATTCATCTGATTCTAATCTAGTAAAATCACTTTCAAGATGTTGATTAGTCTTAAAAATTAACAGAATAGCATAGAATAGGACTAAGCTAATAAAATCTGTAAATTATAAGATTCCTAATTTTTTTGTAAATAATCTTCTTTGCATATCTTTAAATTCTGCTTATTTATCTTTAAAACATCTCATGATAGATTTTCTTAAGAAAGTTTTTATAGTTTCATAGTTTGTCGGATAAATATAAAACATCACAATTTTAAAGAGTGCCTTGATAATAATAATAGAAAGCCCTTATTTGATAGAAGGCATCATCAAATAGAAAAGATGGTATAGAGAAACAGTAAAAACGCTACGAATTACTTCAAGTTCATATTTATATTCAAGTTAAAAATACGAGTCAATTTTATATACTATTCCTGCAATAATTTCTCCTATACCTAAGTACACTAAGATCATGAGATAAAAATAGTAGAAGTTGCTCTCTATTTTTTTTTCCCATATAAATTGTTGATTGAAAATATAGTAAAACTATTTTATTAAAAATAACATTAATAAATATATACTTTAATTATGTCAAAACCATTCTCTCAAATTTCATTTCCTAACTGTTATTTTAATTTCATAATGATTTTATCTTAAATATTTTTATGAAAAATAGCAATCGTCATTTAGATAATCATGTATGGTAGATTAAAATTTATTAATTAAATTTGGTAGGGTTAATTAATTAATAAATTATAGCGATGGAAATTAATTCTGTGAGTTTGATGAATGATTTTCAAAGTCGTATAAAACTATAAAATTAATACCTAAGTTATCTGTAATAGTATAACAAGAATCATTGAAAAATAGAACAATTTTGATTTAATTTTTTATCCTTATTCGTCTGGCATGAAATCTATCAATAAAAAATTTAAAAAAAGTTATGAAAATAAAATTATTAATCTATAATCCATAAATGTTGTTTTTGAATAAATTATATTTTTTTACTTTAAAGGTTGGCAGGAAGCTTTAGTTGTGTCATACCTTTACGGAATACTCTAGATTGAGAGAGTGTTAATTTTCTGTCAAAATTTCCACCAAATGTAAGTTTAAGACGCTTGTAGAGGAATGGCTAACGAGAGCATATGCATAAACAGAAAAGTAAGAAAGAAATAGTAACTAAAATTGGAAGGGTATTAAAAATATTTAAATAGAAATGAATTTTGTTATTGCCGAATATGTAACCATAGAGGCAGGAAAGACAAAGAACATATCCAATATAGCAAAGTTTAGGTATAGTGAAAATATCTACTGCTTATTCGTTAGTAAGTTTAAAGAAAGGATGGGAAGTTATCATATAAATGAGAAGGAGGGAATAGGAAAGACCATAGAGTGTTGAATTAATAAATGTAAAGACATACAAATTCCCATAGTTATAGCTAGCAAGAGATAAGAGCACCGTGAGGACTAAGAGATAAAATACTGAACGCATTAATAGGCCCGACTATATGGGCTCTTTCTCTTCACCAAGAGAATTGTATATCTATTTTGATTGTTAGGCCTCAGAATCTCTCACTGATTCTAATAGATTATTATAATTTGTTACATTTCCTACTTCAATAACTTGAGAACCAGTTTATCTCACAAAGTTCGTTTCCAGATCGTTAGTATTTTTATACTAATTGATCGTTTCAGTCATATGGTACATCTTCTATTCTAATCCCTCTCCCTGTTTAATTTATCCTTGCTCTCTTTTTTTATTGTTCTTATTTTCGTTATTGGTTTATGAATTTAGTTCTTCCTATGTTGAATTTTATTTCAAATTTTACTATTTGTTCTTTAATGGAGTATTTCCACTAGATGTTTATTCAATCTATATTAACTACCCAATTTAACTATTCCCCTTTTATTTCTTTTGCAACGAAGGATTTTTTAATGTTTCCGGCCCCTAAAATGATTAGTTTCTCAGTTTCTTTGAATCTGATATACCATCTAATCCATCGCTAAGTTTTCTACTTTTACTTCCTTATAATCTGCTTTCATCGAGAGAGAAGTGACGATCATTATCATCAAAATCAGAACTTTACTTGAGTTTATATGATAGCTTTCGAGATTTTGGTCTTTCGCTAAACAGCTTCTTACAAAAATTTTCCCTTGAATTTCTTCTTGTATTCTGACATGACCCTTATGAAAGCTCTTTTGGAGATTTATTTCCGTTTAAATAGCAAAAAGAGAATCCAGGGGCAGTTGATACCCCAGATACATTTGCTACACTTTATTGTTTATTAAACATAACTCTATTAAGCTTGCTTTTTAATGTACTTTTGCTTTTAAAATTTTATGGCCTAAACTAACTAATCAAATAGCTGATTATTATTATTATTTTATAATGGTAGCCTAAGCTCTGACCTTTCTTTTTCTTTGATTAGATTGTAGTGGTTTAGTACTTTTAACTCTTTAGTAGTTAAGTTAGTCTAGAAATTGATTGATTGACCTACACTATCTATCTATCTTGCTGTTTGCTTGCTGCTGATTAATAAATTAATTGATTGATTATGAATTAATTATTAGCCCGTTCGCTGTTTCACCCAAAAATTAAGAAAAACGAGGGTCTTTCTTAAAAAAAGTATATAAATAGATTGTTTTTCTTTCTTAAATAACTTTTTCTTATATTTATTACTCACATATATTTAACACTTTTAGATAGAATCTGTCATTCAATCATAAAATAATCTTTATTAAAAAAGTGCACTAAGTTATAGTATAAAGGATAGTGTTAAAATCATATTTTTGCGATTTCTAAGTGATCTTATTTTTTCTTTACGCATGAGAATCATTCCTTTCTAACACTAACCCTTTTATTTATTTCTTTTAAATTGCTTCTATGATCTGTTAATTGATTAATCAATAAGGTATGATCCTATAAATATTTGAATGATATATTAATTTTGAGCCCTCTTTTTATCATCTCTTCCCTTAATATAAATTATATATACTCATATCTTTATTTAACCTTACTTGTAGCTATTTTAATAATTGTAAGGATTTTTACATGATAGCTAACCTAATTATTTATTAATGCTTTTCTTGAATATAATCCATTCCCAGTAAAATTCTACAATTTTTAAAATAAGAGGGAATGACTTGATGAGCCTCTCTCAATTAGATTATTTAATAATATATTTTTTTCAAATAAATCAGATTTTTTATTTCGCAACTTATTAAAAGTAAATTAATATATTTGAAGTCTATTTCAAATTATTATTTTCTATTCTTTAAAATATAAATTGATTCCTAAATTTTTTATAAAAAAATATTGAAAAATAAGCTTTTTAAGAGTAATTCTAGTAATTATTTATCAACACTCATCATGTAATAAATATTCTTATTAGTGAGAATTTAAATTAAATTTTATTATCAAAAATAGAGTTAGAGAAGGCTAAAATAATATTACCTTTGTAATTTATTTGGATTGGTTTTTAATCTAATCTTAAATTAATTTTATTTTTTAAATAATCAATTTTATAAGCCACTATTTCCATAATAAAAATTGCTAGGCAATATTCTTTATTCTTTTAAAATTAAGTAAAATAAAATACTTTATCAACCAATCTAAATAGTTATAATTTATCATTTTAAACCATTTAAAACTTATTTTAATAAAAAAATAAAGGAAACTTATAATAAATAGAAAGTATTTTGAAAAACAAAAAGATAATATCTTAGTGATTACTAATTTTCTTTATTAAAAATATTTCAATCAATATTTTTTAATAAAAAATGTTATAATATGTACTAAAACGAAGAAAATACTAAATTTTATTTCTATTAAAAATAATAGAGCTAACACAGATTAGTATTAAAGTCTTGCTACTTTAAAATAAATTATTAGAAAAAGCTAATTATTAATCTTAACCTTTTAATATTATTAAATTAGTATTAGAAGTTAATTTTAATAAAAAATAATTACTTCTTTGATGGTAAATGGGAAATTTTATTTTTACTTAAGAATTAAAGAACCTCCTTTATGATTATTTAATTAAAAGTATATTACTCTTGACAATTAAAAAACTAAAACTGTAAAAATAAATTAATTAGGTAAATAAAATATAATAATAATTTATTTGACTCGACTTTATTCCTTTAATTACCTTTCTAATATAAATTATTAATTATATCAAGATTTATTACTTTTTAATTAACTTTAACTTTTTCCTGTCTTTATAAGTTATATAATTCAGTATTTTTTTAATTAGTTAACTTAGCATAAGATTGGGGTTGGGGTTGGGGTTGGGGTTGGGGTTGGGGTTGGGGTTGGGGTTGGGGTTGGGGT